>VXBB01004054.1:247452-607840 GCA_013399915.1 Illadopsis cleaveri | reverse complement strand
AAGGATGATGCCATGAATATATGAGATCGTTTATGCACAGACACAGAGAATGGTAACTGGAGTCAACTACGAAATTCAGAATTGGAAATTAGGTAACTGTTTTCCAGAGGAAGACTGGTTAATCACCAGGAAAAAAAATTACTAACAGAAAAGCTCCATTCTTCATTTTCTGATGGGTGCCTTCCAGAGACTTTATCTTAAATAAAAGGTATGGTTTAGAGGAGTGCAAACTATTTAAATCATTGGGGGGTTCATTTGAATGTAACTGTGGCAAACAGCATCTGTGCCATTAATAATTCTAGTCCTAAACCCCGATTTTCTTGAACAAGTTACTCTTTAGGCAAACAGGCTCCGAAAGTTCTGGCAAAAGGCAGAAGATTCTATATACAAAACATTACCACTTTTTATATAGAACAAGTGAAGTGAAATACAAATTCTAGTTTTAATAATAAAAATTAAGCACATATATACCCCATCATCACTTAATTTCACAAAACAATGAATAACACCCTAAACACTTTAAATACCCCTTACCCTCATCTTTTGTTTCTTAGAACTGCATGCTCAATTTAAAAATAGTAAGACCTA
Source organism: Illadopsis cleaveri (assembly GCA_013399915.1). NCBI lineage: Eukaryota > Metazoa > Chordata > Aves > Passeriformes > Timaliidae > Illadopsis > Illadopsis cleaveri. Next base: position 607,252 of record VXBB01004054.1, on the reverse strand, counting down.
AGAAGTTTCAGTATTAACCAGAACTGTCATTTATTTAATGTCTGAGAGTAAATATCTATGGATGAGTCGGGCAAATTAAATTCATCTTTTCCGCTGATAAGAGATGTTGGGTATAATTTAAATATTCTACACAGCTTTCTTAATTTCTTTTTGATGCCTTAGGAGTAAGACTTGTTCCTAATACATCTACTGTAATAACCAAATTTTGGATGAATAGAGACTCTTGTTGAAGGTTTATAAATATCTAGCATATCATTGACACAAACTGTTAATTACATTTTAATGATGTCTAAGCAGTCAATTGAAACTGAAAGAAATTTTACATCTAAATTGCATCTTCTAAACAAGAAGCAAAGAAACCTTGAAATTTAGGTTAATGACACTATAATCACCAGAGAGAGAACTGGTCTCCAGAATTACCATACTCATTAAACTTTTCAGAGTGAAATGTATTATTCAGTTCCTGATTCCCCACAAACAAATAGAGCTAAAGCACTATAGCCCACTGCAGTGTGCTCCTAACTCCGTGGGGGCCAGAGTCAATGCAATGCTTGCTTGAGGGAGCAAGTGCCCTGGACACCCAAATGGACCATCAGAACCTGCTGCTGCAGCACCTGGCAATTTGAAATGTCATGCATCTTCATCCCAGGGAAAGGGGCATCCTTCTGGAATTGCTGATGAAATTAAATACATTCAAAAATGTAAAATAAGAAATGTAGCATTTTAAGTATTTCTCAGTTAAGAGATATCATGGATATAATTTTAACAGGAATTGCCCTGGACACCCAGACTTCTACTTTTATAATGACTTCTATCCAAACTAAATCAAAGCTAATAGAGCCTGGTGAAGATCATGGCTACTATCACAGTACCCATATGTTGATCACAGTGATGAATCTGACCTCTGCTTCACAGCAAGGGGAGAGTCCTTGCTTTCCTGCACCATAACCACAACTCAACTCAGATATTTGCTGAGCTGTTAGTAGGGCTGAAAGCCATTTCACCTAACTCACGTGTCAAAAGAGGCACAATTTCAGTATGTGATATTATTATACCTGTTTTATAGAAAAGAGAATTGACTCTGGCATCACTGTTTCAAAGTTTTTTGTATTGTTGGGTTTTTTGTTGCAAGGTGTTTTTGTTTGGTTGGTTTTTTGAGGTTGTTTTTGGTTTTGTCTGCTTTGGCTTTGGTTTTATTTTTTTAAAGGGAGTGACAAAGCCAGCATAAGTTAAGCTCTCTGAGACCTGAAATGTAATACAAAGTAGTACTCCCATCTTTGGCCTACCCTTTACCTATCCTGTTGGTGGGTTTGGTTCTCATCACCATTAATGTTACATAGCACAATATTCTCATTTACACTACACACTGTTCAGTAATCTTGCACCTACTGGGTAGATGGCAAAGCTACTTCCAGAGGGAATAAGGCACTGTTAAGAATTGGTACAAAGGAATGTGACCTACTGCAGTAAACTTTTCATTCAAATTACTTTCTGGACTGTCTCAATTTAATATTTTCTAAGGTAAGACAGGCAAATAAATGACTGATATTCAAGAACCATCTGGACACAATCCTGTGCCCTGTGCTCTGGGATGAGCCTGTCTGAGGAGGGAGGTTGGACCAGATGACCCCTGTGTTCCAACCTGACCCATTCTGTGATGCTGTGACTGCATTTCTTACAAGGAGGTATTAATTCTCTTACACTCTATTGACAGCTTGGCACCCTAACAACTACCATAATTCAGTAGAATCTCCAATATATCTCTATACAATACTTCACTTTTTTTCCATATTATGGTTCCTCTAAAATGATATAACATATACATACTTATATATGTAAACTAGCAATGTATGTTAACCTTTCTGCAGGAGGATTCTAAAGCGAGAAACTATGAAGACAGGTAACCAACCCTAAAAGGAACAGGGAAAGAATTACATTTCTTCATGAGATAGTTGTAGAACATATATTTTGGATAAATAGACAGTTCAGACTAATAGAATAGTCACAGTCACAAAGGAAAGATTCCCTTCCTTCCAGCAGAGGACATTTTGATAATATCTGATCCATAAAGAACCAAGGACAGACAAACACAGAAGAAAAAAAGGAAAGACTCGAAAAACAGAAAGCATGGGATTGATTGTGTAAGATTGGACAGAAATTTAGTAACATTATCTGCACACCTGTTATTTACAGACCCAAAAGCTGGTAGGCAATCTATAGATGAAGTAGTCATGTCATGTTTGCAGTTGTGTGTGCCAAGTCTTATGTTATTTCACCCAGTTTAAAGAACTAACACATAAGAAAGTGAACCAAATGAATGCATTTGTCCCTTCAAAATGATTTCAATACTGTGATACATTCAGCCCTCAGAACTGGAAGGTATATTGAGACTTAAAAAAAAAAAAAAGCTGCTGAAAATTAAATTATATTCTTTATGAATGGTAGTGATGGCCTCAAAGACGCTTTCTAGATTTAGTAAAAAAATGCTTGGTAACATAATCTACTGCCATATATTTCTAAAATTACTGATTAGTGATAAAAATGTGTAGATAAGAAATACAGGAAAAACTCATCAACTGTAACATCCCTGTGAATGCTATTTTGAGTTTCTTAATTGAATTTAAAACATTTCTTCTCTTTCAGCTAGCACAGCGAGTACTTCTCTATCTTTAATTGCTAAATTGAGGCTGATTTAAACAGAATGCTTGCATTTGTACATGATATGGATGTGTACATTTAAAGTTATATTTCATCAAGTGCTTAACAGGAAATAGTGATTAAAAAAATTCAACTTAAAAATTTAAACAGAAGCTCAAATATTATCTCTAGATTCTTTAGATTAGAATTGCAAACTCTCTTGAAACACAGCAAAGAAATCTTAGAAGGGTGAAAGAAACCTGAAAACCCAGAAAATTTTAAAAAATTAGGCTTTCAGAATCCAAATAATAGCATTGAAGTTAATGGCTATGGATGAAAAATAAACCTATTTGTTTACAGAAGAAATTTGCAAAATCATTTTTAGGGTGCCATCTTTTTCTCTGACACCCTCTAATTACGCAAGAAGTGCAGGGCTGCCAAGAGGTTTCTTCTGTGTTTGCCACCTTATTTTATTAGTTCCATAGCTCCTGGCAGCTGCTGTGAGTCAGTGTACTGTTTTTACAAGGAGGTGCATGAAAGACAGCATTAAATTATTATATAATTGATGCAAACAAAAAGCTAGGTTGCTTTTTGCCTGTATTTGCTGACAGGCAAAAAGAAAGTGAAGCTGCTAGGGTTTATATGGAACATTTGACAACTAGAAATAGAAATTACAGTCTGTTCACTAGATAATACAAAAAAGCTTTTTCATCCTTTTGAGAAAGAAAATCTACTTAGGGAGTCATTAAATACGTGTCTATTTTTTAAGAATTGCACAGAAGGCAAAAAGCACAGGATTAATGACAATGTGAAATGGAAAAATATCTCTAATAAATCTGTGTTCTTTCACAAACGAAAGACTCTGTATATTTCCCCCTATATTTTATATGGAGCTTTAAAAACTTTTACACTGGAAAGAAACATCATGCTAAAATGCCATAGTCTTGCTTCTCATTCCACATTTGAGTAAAACAATAAAAATTCTGATATTTGGATCAAGTCTCAACCAAAAAGTCACATAAAAACAGTACTCACTTTTTCTTTAGTCTTCTGTCCTTTTCTGCTTGTGTTCCAAGTTTGCCTAATCCCAGAGATTCCTGAGCTGCTGCCTCTGTTTCCATGTAACCTCCTGGAAAACAAAACAAACAAAACCCCCACTATATTTTTTCTCTTCCTGTTGTTTCCCTCCTCAACCCTTAAATTCACCTCCCACCCACCATCATCATCTGTATTTGCTTCCTTAAGCTGTGACATCTGGTGTTTGTGGAGAACATCTATCACCTGCAGAAGTAAATTCTGACAAGCATTTACTACATGGGAAAGAACAGTAAAGAAAAAAAAAATGTTTTCTCCTCCTTGTATTTAGCAGAAATGTATGACAAGAGCACCCTTATCTTCTTGGCCTATTTTTCTTTGCCTCCTAAGGCTCAGTCTTGTGGTACTAAGCAAGCAATGCTCTCACCATTTTTTAATCTTAGTTGAGAAATGTACAAATGAAATTGCATTCTCTAGAACTGTCTTTCTACTGTTGCCATAATACAGCATCACCTACTGCAGTAGTGCTAAAGTCTTAATTTTGCTTTCAGAGAGTCTTAGATGTCCTTCCTTATCCCTGCAAACTCCCAGAGATGACAGAGAGAATCTGTCAGAGAAGCAAAATGCCTCCTACATTTCCCTGGAGGTGTCTTGTAGGCACCTAAATCCTTTCAAAGTCAAAGGAACTTGACTAACTTACACAGAGTGAAGAAAGCTTGCAGTAAGCAAGGACATGTGGACCAGAAAAAAACCCAAATAAACTAAGGGCATGACTGTTACAATCCACATGGCCACTGACATGACTTTCCCAGTGCAGAAGTGGAAAATGGTCTTTTTGATCGCTGCCCTGTTTGAAGAGGAGGGGACCTGCTCATGGAGCTCAGTACTTTCTCCTGGCTCTGGCTTCACACTGTTCTCTCACTCCCACCTGGATGTGTACAGGCAGAGCCTTTGAAGGCTGCCTGTGCTCCAGTCTGGAAGGTGTGCAACTGGCACAAGAAAGAAGACAACAGTATGGTAAAATGTTGATGATTGACTCTGTTTGAAAATGGCAATTTCTTATTTCACAGTTAATGGATAGTGAACAATTGTAAAGTGGACACTGGCATAATAAAAAAGCACAAAATAAAGTAAAATAATTATGCCCCGATATGTTGATTTTAACAAAATAATTCATAAATGTTACATAGTGAAATAGTGCCACAGCCAAGTTAGATTTACATATACCTCAATCAAGTGAGAACAAAATCTATTACTGTATCATGCCTATGACATTAACTTAGAAAAGCTTTGGTTTAAGCTCTTCTTTTAAAACAGATGCTGTTTTAACACTCCTGTTTGTCTAGACAGATTTTTACTTTATTTAAAGCGGCCACTACTTCTGCAACTCTCACAATGAGAATGATGTAAATGCATCACACATATGCAGAAAACATGAACGTATACTTTTTTATTTCATCTGCCTGTCCAAGTCTTATAGAATCTCATTAAGTGCTTCTTGCTGACTCTAGATAACATTTTTCATTCAGCAAACAATCAACATACCACACCTTTCTTGAGAGAGCAGCCCTCAGTATGTCGGATAGAGATGTGATGGGTGCAGTGCAATGAGGGTTCATTATAGATTGGAGAGCAGTTTGGGCATAATGCATTTCTCCATTCTCCAAATACTTTTGTATTGGATGTGCTCACAATAAATGTTTCCTAACAAGCTGACCTTTCCATTCACCATGCAGATCAGCTTGCTTGGGCAACTCTAAAAATGCCTGGAATGTATTCTTTGTTCTAGGGTCTAGAATATTTAAAATGTAACATAAGAAGAATACATAAGTGTCTAATGTGGTGTTTGTCAAGTGAGAGAAGAATGGAAAAGAAGGAAAGATGAAAAGAAGGAAAGAAGGAAAGAAAGTGCACTTGTGCTTCCTGTAGCATTCCTTTTTTCTTCTCCAAAAACTTAGAGAAAAATTGAAGAATCTAGAAATCTCACATCTCAATTCTAAGAAAGATCTCCTAAAGCATGAATTTGGCTTGGAACAATAATGCTAATGGTTCAGCAGAGAAGGCAAAACTATCAACTAATAAAATAAAAAAATTCTGGCAAGTTTAAAAGTTGAAAACTAATAATTTCAGAGTTTTGCAATGAACACAGAGCAAGGAAATATTTTAGGCAATAGCATGGCTCTGTTGAAGTTAGTAATATAAGTCTGGAGGTTTCAATACTGTTTCTTAAATAGGAATATAAAAATGTGCTTTTGAAGAAAAGGTACTTTCCTTATTAAAAATATAAGAAGCATAAGTCTATATTAAATCAGAGTGTTTAATTTGAGCAAGCAAATAAAATACATTCTTTTATTGATTTTGCAATATAAATTTAGGTTATGAAAACCATACAAATATTTTGCAGTGCCATATAGTCCAATAGGACTTTCTATATAAATTTCTGTGATGTAGTATCTTACCACAAATAGAACTCCTAATTATGCAGCTGCACAGATAGCGTATCAGTTGTGAAATTGAGTTGAGTACTGCCAGGACTACCCTTTTTTAAAATTCATTGTCTCTTGCATCTCAGGATATTCTATGATTCTGTGATACTGTCATTGAATGGAAACAGCCATTCAATAAATGGTTTTCTTTTGATACGTTGAAAATTATGATGAGAAAAACCACCTGTAATTCCGTTGCTCAATGTCTTTTTAATTTATGAAAAAATATTTTGCTCCTACCTTTTGATTAGGTAACAGTGTTACTGTTTATTTTATAAATGCTAGTAAACCTAATTTGCTTAATTAAAATGTGCATTGTACTGAAATCTTTGCTGTTGAATTAAAGGATGGAAGTCCCAAAAAATCATATAATTGAAAATCACTAAAATCTTTTAGCAATTTCACGACCTGGTATGAGCAATTACAAATTGACTCCATCAGATTCTATGTAGGTATTATTAATCACGGTGGGTATTAGGAAATTAATCTATTGCCAGGTTTCATTGTTCCTGGGATAGTCTTTGAAGCTGTTATTTCATTTTTGTTCCACAATCCAAAGAAATGCAGGGAAGACCAGCACATTTATTGCACTTTGTCCTCTATGTTCCCCACTTACTGATAAATTCTAGATTATTATTTATAAACCATCAGTATCTATAAAAAGGGTTATATGGAATGTAAATGTGAATTTATATAGCCTAAATTTAGATGCAGTCTAAAGTTATAAAATTATCCAGCAATGCAGATGGTGGCATACAGGTGTATTTGAAAGATTTGTTTATAGATTCTCATTTAAAAGATTGAATAAATCAGTTTTATCCTTTCCATAGTGCAAAAAAAATGGAAATTCAGATTACAAATTGAAATTAGTTTGTTGGGTTTTTTTCAAGAATACATGATTTTCCCAGGCAGAGCGGAGAAAGGTTGAAGTATAAATGAAGAATACTCCATTTTACAATTTTACTCTGATACTTTGACCTTAGTATTACCTTTCATTTTATTCTGTACTACTTGAGCAATGGGTTTGTTAGTTGTGATAAGGACACATTGCAATACAAATGCAGGGTTTTAATTTCAGGCTTCTGCTTGCTGCTTAAGTGTTTACAATTACTGCAAGGCCTTAAAATTCTTTTACAAGTGTTACATGGTCACCATGGCAGTAAAATTTAGTGCCTCACGAATTTGTTACGTGACATCTGCATGACTAGGAAAGAGACAGTATTTCAATTTTATTGACACATTTATTCCAATTTGATACTCGTGTTGGCGTGTGTTCATATAGACATATCCTATAAAAATAGGCAGAGGAAAATTTTTTGCCATGAATTAAATGGAATTAAATCGTCTTGGCAAGGGAAAAGGGCAGAAGTAGGAAGAAAGCTAAGCACTGCTGTGAGCAGCATAACTAAAAAGAAAGTTATCCTGAGGACATTCAGCTATAGGCACTAGAGGGCATCTATTGACACACTGAAATCTGAAAAGCAGCTACACTTAGTTGCAAGGACCTTCTGTATCACATAGGTACACAACTTACAGCCATTTATTGCTTATTAACTTCCCAACTCCTCTTTATGTGGTTATTCAAGAATACAGTGTTACCATTTCTACCCTAATTCAACAGACTATTGAAGCACCAGGTTCAGTGAAGAAGATGACTTCAGTAATTTGTGCCTGAATTCTCCCTTCATTTACATTACAGTCATGGCAAACTCTCAACAAATATAACTGCTGATAACAATGAAATCTAATGGGAAAGTTGTGCCAGACAAAACACAAAAATGAGCAAATTGCAAACTGAAAAAAAGAAAAATTAAAAATGGAAAAATGGCAGTGAAATGGTGACCTTAGCTTGTTACACTAATTCCTTACTGAGCTGTCCAAGTCGAGCCTTCTCTTTTTTACCAAACAATCGTCCTATTGAAGACTTGATTCCTTTCTTCTTGGGAGCTTTGTGCAGGGAGTCCTGACTGCTGCTGACACTGCCAAGACCAATGCTGTCTGGCTCCAAGGAAGCAGGCAAACTACTGCAAAATTATAATAAAGAAATAAAGTGGATAACATGTCAACATTTTTATTTTCTTCTGAGCAGCTCTGCAAATAAATTAATTGGTTATAATTTAGTAATCATCTCCCAACAAGTGAAACAATCACATCTTTAAATTAATTATTTGGCAACATATAGAGCAACAGAGGACCATACTTTCTCTGTCAGGCAAAGCTGAAAATAAATATTTTTACTTTGCTAAGAACAACTTATGAAAAATACGGTAGTCAGCATTCTGATTTCATTTCTAGGATTTGTAGCACTGCTGCTTCCAGTAGTCATCAATACTGTACCTCAAAACAGAAATACCCAGCATGTACATTAGCATTGATAAACATTTTCAGGGTCTTGTAACAGACAAAGGGTAAGGTAATTTCTCTCATGACATGAGAAACAGAGAAGAAATGAGGTCATTTTTCAATAGTTAAACAACATGATTTGAAAATAATAATAGGTGGTATACTGTGAAGTGCAGGTCCAGGTTACAAACATATTACCTTCTGGCATCATTGTGGTATGAAGAAGGAAGGGTATGAGTCATCCTGATAGCTCTGGGTGTTGGAGGAGGAGAAGTTTCACATTTGATTGTGGCCTTATCTTCACGCCCATCTTCTTCAACTACTGCAATCTGGGGGAGAGAGACTCCAATGAAAGCATATTAGCTTTTCAAGAATGTTTCAACATATGCTCCATGAAATTGTCAAGTGGACTGAAGCATGTAAAGTTTCAAGCAATTTTTTGAGCAAATTTTAAGGGTTTTTTTTTAATATAAGTTATTGGGAAAAACAAGTGCCTAAATATGGCAGCTTAAAGCACATATTTGAAAGAAATGAGATTATGCTTGTGTAAGAAGTTCATTCCCTTTGTGCTGAACAGCTTGACACACTAAAGGTCTAAACGAAGGTAATTTAAGGTGTAAGTGGGTCTCTTGCATAAAACAGGATTATTCAGGTTAACTAAGTTTTCTCAGGGATGTAGGAGAGAAGGGGAATACAGGCATAAACATGACCACTTTCTCCACAGTGTGTTACTAGAATAGTCAGTATGCTTGACAATAGGCATGGACAAAAAGGAATTTTGTCAGAGCATATAATGATTTATCCTAAATACCATCTTCTGTCATGGAATCTCATCATCAGTGTCAGTTCTGTAAACAACTTCATATTGCTCCAGAAGATTTCAAGGAATCTATCTGTAGTTCCTCCAGCAAGAAAGTGGTCAAATTACATTTGAAGGTAATTCTTTTGTGTCCATACTTCTTTAAAATAAATATTTCTTTAGGTTTGTGCCATTGAGGCTGCTATTCCAAGATATCACTGGTGGGCCTTGATTCTGTGGCTTAGCTGTGACCCCTGGAAGCCTTTCCAGGTAGGATTAAAATTATTATGTTCAGGCATTGAATGAAAAGGAGAGGAGGGGATGCAGTTGCTGGTAACGGACCCCAGCAAAGATTTAGTTACCTAAATAGCAGAGGCATATGATAAATGTGTTTTCCCAAAGGTAAAAAAACCCAGTATCATACCTTTCTCCGATGCTTCCTCAGGTCGCTTGGCTTAGATTGGTAACAAAAGAGATAACAACAAAAGATAATGATTAATAAATATTATTGAATCATAAAAAAAGTCTCACATTTCTTGTTCTCACATTCATGAAGTGGGAAGCAAAGATTAATTTAATACTTTCCAAATTATATACTAATTATACACTTGATGCAATAACATACAATAACCCCTGAAAAATTTCTGGGAAATTATGTTTGGGGTTTTTTTTCCTAAAGAAACACTCTCCTTCAATTTCATAAACTTAGCAAGGAATTGGGCATTTCAAGCCTATAGTAGCACTTTCTATTTTTGAGTTTTCATATAAGCACTTATGTTATCCCCAACAGAGATTTTTTTAAAACGGTTTCATCAAATATTACATATATATTGATGTCCCACCAAGTAAAACCACAAAATAACATCACCAAATACCATGCTTGAAAAAATGTCTGGTATTTTCAGGAAATGAATACATATTCACCTATCTTCTGCAGTATTACTTGCAGATTGCTAGAATGGGTCTTGCTCAACCTGTTCTGCATTTTTATTTTTGGTACATGTCGCATTCATTTAAGGAAAGCTGAAGATACTTTGCAGAATTTATTTACTCCATGGACCCAGTCTGTGGAAACTCACGCAGTCCTGCTCCTCCAGCCAACCAATATAGGGTCATTTGACAATTTGAGCTCTAGAAGTCAGGCTTCTACAAACCTCTTCCCAACTCGAAGTTTCACTTAGAGGATGTCTGACAGACTTGTGTCTGTTTCCAGCCAGCAAGAAAGTGATATTCAACACTGAACTACTGCTGAAACAACGCAGGGCAGAAATGTCCTGAAATGGTTGATGAAGGTGAGCAAAGCTGTGGGCTGTGCTGCTGAGCACACTATTGGGGATGCTTCTACTGCTATGGCAAATCAAGTGTTCAACTGCAAGTCAGACAGACAAATCTGAGTTTTAGCACAGATAGAGGTGGATGCCAGTGAGACCATGTAAACTTGAATTGCAGAGGCTATGCTGTCATTTCATGTTTGAATCCGATGAACCTACTGACCCAAAGCTACAATTTTCAAATCCTGGCAACCAGGCAGTGCAGGTTTCTGCTGGCAGGGCAGTTCAACCCTTGCCATTTACCCACAGCCCGACTGCTTACTTTGAACGGCTGGGGAAAGGGAACCAGACTGTGCATTTGGGAAGGTCCTGCTCTGGTGAAGCAGGTGGCACAGCAGCCTGCAGACTCACCTCTTCCACAATGACCTGTGCAACCAGTATGTTCGTTTCTGCTGTTCAGCAGTGGGAACTCCGGGCAGCAGAGATTAAGTTATGACTGCCTGCCTGGACCTCCTCCCTGCTGACCTCAGATCCCAAGGCAGCAGCAAACACTATGCTAAACTGGGAGGAGCAGAGGTGGGTATGAGTAGTTGTCAGTTCCCAGGAAAAAGGGAATACTTGGCTAGATAATCATCAGCAAAAGCCCCTACTCCCAGCTGAGAAGAATGAACAGCCAGGGTTCATTTCCAACTGCTCTTACCAACATTTTCTGTTAGGAAAGGCTCCACAGGGAATCAGTGGTACTGCTTCCCAGGAATGGACCACAAGGGGACATTGGTGACATTATGATTATCAGAGAAAAAGTGAATAAAAAATGGGCTTATGCATACATCATTCTATTCCTTGCATGAGATCAGCAGAGTGGGCTGCTTTGATTCTCTCCTAGTACTTAAAGGGATTAATTCACCCCTGCTCAAACTGGTTTGTAGCTCACACTGAACCCTGCATCTGTGCTCAGATCAGTATCAGATTTGTACATCTTAAATATGTTGATGAATACTATCTTCAGATATTTGACAGATGTACTCTTTGTTTAGAATCAAAATTAAATTCCTTGCAAATCCCTTTCCAAATCGAACCAGAATTTTTGAGTATGTCCTCAAATCAATGTTAGAAATTTTTTGCACAGTAATTTCATGGTGGCTTGCTGTCTATATGTGACCCACCTCTAATATTGAAATATATCAGTTAACTGAATTAGTGGAAACCAAAGAACTTATTTCATTGTGCGTGAAATATGGTCATGAAGAATGCATAAAAGTGCTGCAAGTAGAAAACAGTATACCAAATACAAAAGTACATCCAAATGATCATATATAAGAAGTCATGGAATGTCTTAACTTTCCATTAGTAAACATTTTTTACATACAAGTAATTCCAATGATCAGTTCTGTTTCTTATTAATTCCATATCGTGTGTGCTGAGGGCCCTTGGTAATCCTACCACTATGCCCCTAGTGAATCATGCAATGCTCGAAACCACTATAAAAAAGCCTGGAGACACCAAATGTCTAAATCCTAGAGAATTTGCTATCTGTATGGATGATGAAGATGTGAATGAAGAATTAGAGAGATGAGCCAGTCATACAGTGAAAAGATTAAGTACTTAATACAAGAAATATCACATCAAATACTGTCAAGGTAAGGTTTCTTACCAGCGTCATAACCCCCATTCTGTCCATCTCCCTGGCTGGACTGCGAGGGGTGAGCTTGGGAGTTGAGTGTCCGCTGGGAGGAGATGAGCTTGCAAGTGATGATGCTGTCACTGAGCCAGTAATGGAGGTACCTTGGTGGACTCTGGCTAGATTTAAGCCTTCCAGACTCACACTGGCCACTCTGTTCTCTATCTCTTCAGCACGCAATTCTGTTGACTCTTTCTCCTCTTGGATTAACCTTATTAAGGAAAAGAAGAATGCTATTGTTGTATTTGCCTCTTCATATCCCCAGAGTAAAACTAGAAACCATTTCATTTCAAATGAGAATTGAAAGTAAGAGCAAACGAAGATGAATATCATATATAATTTAAAAATACCCTTTTCTAGCATTATTTTCCTAATCACCAGTTATCAAATTATTTTTCTCAACTCCTCCATTTACAAAACCTGTTTGAAGAATGTGTCCAACAGCAAGACTTGATGTATGACACTTCAGGAATACTGGTTCCTTTGCAAAGGGGGTTTAACAATCCGATTTACCACAGACAACTAATTCCAAGCTTACGTTGGCTTTGTCTGATTATCTTTTGCTAAATCACAAAGTTAAGAGTCAAATGAAATTGGGCCTTTAAGAAGGGAATTGCTAAAATAATCCATATTAATAAAACAAGAGAACACGCAAAACAAATTGTCTGTTCTACCCCTACAATTTGATGAAAAAATGATAGCTGTTTCCAAAGCCCTGTGTTTTTAAGTGAGTTTCATTAAAATCTCTTTCTTGTTAGCAAGCCATATAAGCTTCTTAAGCATCTATCACCTCAACAGGATGCTTCCATTGGGCTCTTTAGTTTTGTTTTTCAATTGTGATTGCACCTCCAATGGAAAAATTTCTTTAAAATAAAATATTTGTTTATAAGTCCTTTGCCTATATACCATAAAAGACTAGGAGTAGTCTTTTCTGCAAAGAGGAGGAAAAATTATGAGGGATCAATATTAGATGAGAGAATACAGACTGAGGAGGCTGAAACTGTGAATCAGACTTTTTTGAGTGAAATGAAGAAAGTACAATAAATAAAACCATAATATATTGAAAATAGAAACCTAAAAACTCCTGCACTGTGATAAATCTTCTTCCCTAACAGCCATTTCAGAGTTTGTACAAAATATCTACAGTTCTTTTTGAAATAATGCAGGGAAGAAACTTAAAGGCCAACAAGATTTTGTATTATAACAACGTTTTTCATTTTAGTAATCTAAATCCTGAATCATCTTGTATAATAAAAGAAATCTAAGGAAAAATACATTTTTAAACTATTTTGATATCTCAAAAAATTTGATAAACCCTTATAGTGTTTGTCAATTAGAAAAAAAAGCAAACCAAGAAAACACGAAATGCAGTAGAGTTTATATGACTATCCTGGTAGAATGATTTTCCTGAACCATATAAAAATTACAAAACTACATACCTGGTCCTTTAATAATAGTTGCTATGATAATAAAAGCCTGTATTTCAGTACAAGATTAGTAACTGAGGAAATAAACTACTCTCAGTAGACTTCCGGTAAAAATGGCTGTATAAGAAGTGCACCCTTGCTCCCCTTTTGAGGTAAAACTGCACCTAACATCTGAGTCAAGATGCTGGGTTAAGTATAACAGTGATCTGATTCAGAGTGGTACAAATAATATACCACTATGTCACCTGCAAGTACTGTTCCTTGTGAAAACTCTTTACTATATTACTTGTTAAACTGACAAAAGAGTAGTAGTGTTTAAAAACAAATATTAATGTTGCATCTACAGCTTCCTGAACTGGACACAGTGCTGACTTCTTTGTAATAAGTGAAAATATGGATAAGGTTCTTTCTTTAATGTACACTGTTTTAAAGAGATTTACCTTCCCAACACCAAAATATCTCTTTGACTCTGTACCTTGAGAGGAGTAGGAAAAGGTTTGAGAAAACAGTGTAATCCTACCTGGACAAACACATTCTGGGACAGCAAAAAATGCAAAGCTCTAGATTTATAAAAAAAGGTTTTTACCTGAACAGAAAAATTACTCAAATTCAATTTATTCCAACAGAGTTCTCCCTTTAAAGTTACCTTGATCAGAGAATGATTATCTTTTGCCAAACAGTCTGTCTTGTTTTGATTATATTTCTAACCACAGTATTTGTGTTTCTAGTATTACCAGAAAGTCCCTAACACATTTACTAACATTTACTTCATCTCCTTCTAGGAAAACAGTTGCTAATACACCAAGTTTTTTTAAAGTTGCCCTTACTGAAAAACATGTAAGAATGCTTTAAACTTAAAATATGGTTTCATTTATAATGATCACTTAATTAAAACATGTCATTTGATTCTCTACCACTCCACTAAATTTGCACTGATATTATTAAGATATATTCTATTCATTACCTATTTCTAAGCATTAGAACCCAGCTTGTGGGTTCATATTCTGTGTCTACAGAGAAAATCAAAACCATGTCTTAGAAAACATAACTTATATTAGATTTAACATAGGGACAATTGCCAGAAGAAAGCATGAAGAGCACTGAAATAAAATATTTCTGACAGGAGGTTGTTTCTGAGCAAGTGGAGTCATGCATAACAGTAAAAAAGATCTTGAAAAGAGGACTGAGAACAGTAATCTGTGAAATCTGCCATGTGTTAGCCTCCTTTTAACTTACTTCTCTTCAACTGGCCAACAGTGTTTACTTGGAAAGTTTTTTGAAAGAAATTTCTGTGGTTAGGAAAGAAAGACTCAGTAGTTATTTTCACACAATCAATACTCTCCTCTGGAAAGCAGACACATTATCAATCCTCTAAATAAACAAGTTGTTTCCTAACTGCCATGAACTCAAGTACTAAAGGAAGCTTGAAGCTGTAACCATGAGTACATTGCAGCTGGTTCAGGCTACATACCTAATTTCTTTATTGATTGCATCTAGCTGCTCCTGAAGCATCATGGCCAGAGTCTGGGCATCGGAGTGGCCGCTTGGTGACAGCAGGTCCATGGAGCTGAACAGAGTTTCTCTGTCATCGTCATCGATGTCCGACATCTCAGTGTCGCTCTCAAACGGGTGACTGCTCAGAACGCCCATCTGCTGTGTCCTGTTCCACTCGTGATCACCAAGTGACTTCACCTGAGCAGCAATTAAGACATATGTGGCTTATGTCAGAGAAAACTGCAAAGGCAAACTTTAAAAAAAAACATGGGAAAGGAAAGCAACTAACACTTCAAAATACTTATTCAATAATT
The DNA here is from genome assembly GCA_013399915.1 of Illadopsis cleaveri. Lineage (NCBI taxonomy): Eukaryota > Metazoa > Chordata > Aves > Passeriformes > Timaliidae > Illadopsis > Illadopsis cleaveri. Next base: position 591,765 of record VXBB01004054.1, on the reverse strand, counting down.
AGCTCTCCATTAATGCTCACAACATTACAGCAAATAGAATGAAGTATTTTCACATAATTGCAATTTAGGTATACAATTACTATAAGGAAAATTTATACAAAAAGACACTCTGGAAAGACAAATAATCAAGTATATTTGAACTCTGATGTCTAAACTTCAACATTTTCTGCTGTCATTTTGTACAACAGTTCTCTGAGCAGGTATAGAAAAGACCCTGCTCACTGGGTTGGGTTTTCTTGTTTGGTGGGCTGTTTTTTCTGCTGTTGTTTCCTTCTTGGAAGAAAACTCTGCAAACTATCAGCTTGATAGCTTCAAATACATTCTCTTATCAGGGAATATATGAGAAGAAATTGGGGATTAACCTTTGGTTCATCTCTGCGTACTCCCATCCGGCCTCTTCTAGGTCGCCTTATCACTTTAGTTGACCGATAGTCAGACTGGCTGTCAACCAGTGAGCCCACTGAGTACCTCAGCTCTGTTGATGTGTCCAGATGAGGTCTATAAACAGAATTACATAAATGGACTGAGAGAGCAGTAGGAATAACAACAACAATCCAATGACTTTCAGTCTAGCAACACAGGTTTCTTTTTTCAAACAAACTTTTGTGCATCACATAATAAATGAGAAAACCACATCAGAAAACATAATTTAACAGTGAAAAATTGAAATAATTGTATGAGAAAATTAGGGAGAAACAAATAATAAATCCTCTGATTTTTTTTAAATGAAAGCTATGCATAGAAAAACTTATTGTCCAAAACGTTAATAGGAAAATGCACATTTCAGGATAATTAGAACTGGCAGCTGAATGTATTATCCTGCATATTCATAAATATGCCTGAGGTTACTCTAAACATGTTACATGTTCATGAATGAACATATCGATTAAAGCTTTCCTGCTGTACACCTCTGCTCTACATTATGAAAATATTAGTGAACTGACCTGTGATATTTAACATTATTTAGGAATTATTAATTTTTATTTGATGACACTTTCAGTGCTTTAACCCCCAATTTTTCCTATAGCCCTGGTAAGTCTTGGGATATTTTGGTGAGGCTTATACAGGATGACTTCAGCGCCTCTTTTCTTGTTTACGAACAGTAGTCCCTGACCTCTTTGTCTTCAGTCAAACAGCAGCACCAGAAGCTCACTGCATGATGCAATAAAAGCATCCTAACCACGGGCTATGGAAACAAGGTGAAAGAGCAAAGGCTCCATGCACCATTTGAGAATTCAACTACAGAAGTAGAGACCTGAACAATTTCTTTCTTAACACACCAGTCATCTCCACATAAAAATGTATGAATAGCATGATCACAGTAAAAAAGTGAAATGTAATAAAAAACCCCCATAGGGCAGTGACTGTTTTTATCTTCTGTGTACAGTATTTGCCTCAAGAGACCTTTGTTCTCATAATCAGTAATATTTGGCAGTTGTGAAGCAAGTTGGCATTATAAAAGAAATAGTCCAGGTTCTGATCTCTAGCTGTAGATATTCATCTGCTGACCAGCTTCATTATTTTCCTGAAAGCACAAACTCCAGCCAATTCAGAATTGAATACAGGCTGAGAATAGGAAGTATTTAATGCTCAGAGCTTGCTATGCCTGAGAGAGCTGGGAGCTCATGGGATGAGGTTACATCAGGAGAAGTCTACTGTTTAGCAGAATCTGCCCAATTCCCAAGATATTTAGATAGCTTATCAAGTTCAAACAGCCCTTTGACAAGGGCTAATCAGCTCCTGTTTATGGAGCACAAGCTAATGATATTCATCTACCCAGCAAGAAAAGCTGCTGTTCACCAAGAGTGTCTGCTCCAAAACCAAAGCTGCTGTTGCAGCAGCTCAGTAGCCTGTGTCCCTGCAAGCACTTTCAAGAAAAACGTGTTGTGTGCCTGTAGTCACATTTCCAAGGGAACAAAAATTCAAAAAGTTAAAAGCATCACATCCTGAATTTCATTGACTTACACTTCTCTACATATAGAAAAATATTATTCCAAGAAATAATAAAAAGATGATGGAAAAATCATGTCCAGGTACTAAGCAAGACGTCTGAGGAATTTAATGGACAGGCTATAGCTGATGGGAAAAAAACCAACCTATTGAATAAGAGTAACTTTAGATGAATATAGTGTTCCAAATTTAGTCTTGGTCCATTGAGCTTTGTCTGACAGGTGTGCTGGTAGGTTTTAAAAACTAACATTTAAGCTTGTTATGAAAAAAGCACATGGCACACAATTATCAATAAAGCAACAATTTAATCTCAAGGCACACTTTTAAGCAAGAAGGACTTTCTTGAATGATAAATTCCTTTCAGCTCTTTGTGGTTATTTTTGTGGCATTTGTCTCACTATTCTTCCCATATGGATTTTCCATCAAAAAGAGCCACAGTGTTAAATGTCTGATTATGATGTTTTCAGATCTCTCTGAATAATGTCTTCACATTCAGCTGAAATTCTGTGGTCTTTTTCTACACACTTAGTACAGCTGAGTTATGCCTTGCTAACATAGAAAAAGATATTCATAGAATAAATAGGATCATACATAATGCTGATCACTTTCAGCACTAAAGAGGCTTGTTTCTAATTTATCTTTAAGATCTGGGAAAAAAAATTGTGTATTTGGATATAGTTTTCAAAACATTTCATAATTTAAAATACTTTTGTTAATCTCCATAGTATTTCAGTGTATACGCACTGATAAAAGGCCCTGTTTACCTATGAAAAGAGTGAAAAGCAATAATAACTGCACAGATTTTACATTTTAAAAGAAATACATGACCACATTTATGTGTGGTTTGAACATATCCCTGTGGTAAATGCTTGCCATTTACATTTATGTCTATTTCAACTTAGGATGAGAAAACTTTTGTCACAAAATATTACCTTGACAAGGTGGGTTCAATTAAAGAACCAGCCCTCAGTTTCATCTGATCCAGTTCAGACCTCAGTTTCTCAATTTCTTCGGCAAGTCTTTCCTGGAATAAGAAGAGTAAGATATACTTACTTGTAATACGAAATAGATTTATTTTATGAGACATTGTTCTCGAAAAGTTAAACAAGTAAGCAAGGATATACTGAATACAACACTCTAATAAGAAAAGCAAGTTCATTGAAGTCTCACTACTGCTAATGAGATGTACACATCAAGAGGAGGTGGTATACCATTCTGCTGTTTCACCACTGCCCGGAAGTGTTGGAAGGATGAGTTTGTCCTCTAAACTTATTTTTTTCCTACTACAATGCCAGGCACAGTTCATCATGTGACTCACCACCGGCCTTATAGAGACCAAGATTGACAGCTGGACTCCATGATCTCCAAGATCATCTTTTCCATCCTATGTGATTTTATTATACTATGGGATGGCATACTGGTCTTTATATTTACTGACAGAGACACAGATCTAGAGAGAACTGCATTTTAGATGACTCAGACTGCAGCTATATGTCTTGGTCTTGTTGAGTTGATTTTACTCCAGTATGAGGTGCTGCTGGCAAAAAAATGACAATTTGCCACAAAATTGGATTTTTGAAACTAACTAAAAACCCCTCACTATTTACAGCTACCACTAGGGAAAACATCACTGTTCCCAAATTCTACAAATGATTCTTATCTACTAATAAAGTGAAATCAAAGAATTTTAAAACAAATTAAGAACAAACATGGAATGAAGATATAACTATGCTCCTCCTAGAGTTTAAAATGTTCAGAATTGCAAAAGGCTAGGAAGGATAAGGATCTTCTATATCTATAAATAATGTCTTTAAATAATGTATCTAGCAATAATATTATCTATAAGCAATACCCATTTCAGTGAGTATAATTACTGAATTATTATAATATAATTACTGAAATATTATTGGAGTATTTTTAAAATATTTATTGATTGAACAGAATTACTGAGATGACTGATACTCTGTTGGTAACACTTGCCAGTTACTTAGAGATTATTAGTATCTGATGTTATGTCCATCTATCTGAAATTGCTTAATCAGTTTCCTCATCAAAGTGGAACGAATAATCCCTTCAAAGGGGGACACAGAAGCTCTGGGGTCAGAACATGTAGTGAAGGGACAAGAGATAATGGCTTCAATTGAAAGAGGGTAGGTTTTAGATATTAGGAAGAAATTCTTTATGGTGAGAGTGGTGAGGCACTGAAACAGGTTGTCCTTTTGGGTACTTTAATCTTGCTGGCCTTTCTCTACAGGTTACCTAAAATGTAGATGAAAATAAAATTTTTTTGAACAGATACCTCTTCTGTTATTTTTCTGAAAGGTTTTGATGCCATATGATACATTTATATTACTACAGAACGTAACTATATTTTGAAAATTCTATACAATTGCTTTTACAGGGTTTTAATACATTGCAAAAATACTTCTGTGAGTCTGAATGCAAATGTATTTGTGCACCCTACTGCCCTCAAAGCAAGAATAACTTCAAAACAAAATCCTAGTATTGGAAGAAATATTTATAATCAATTTGACTGATTCACTAAACAGCATTAGGGGTTTATTTGCAAGGAATGAAGAAAGGTCACTTTCAGCTATATTTAGCATGATGCCACTGAACTTGTTAAGAAGAATTGCATCAAATCAAAAAATTACATTCTTCACTATGAAAGTGCAACCAGTTATGCATACATCTCTGTTAAAAAAGACTTTTTGGGAATTAAAACTGATAGAAGAAAAACTCCAGAGCCAGAGAAATCAATATGAATTTTGGTATTGACTTCCTGAGGCTAAGATATCAACCATGAACTTAGCTCAGAACAACTGTCAGAGACCTTCTAAGGCTATTTATTGCCTTATTATTTATTTATAAATTTAGGTGATTAAAGTAATTCTCATTTGTGTCAGGAAAATTTTTCATGATAGCTGGATGATTAATATTCCATATACATATTTCCAAATAGTTCTACGTATTTTGATAAAACCAGATAAAATCACGGTATTTTACAGTACCTTATCATGTAAGGACTCTTCTAGATTTTTCCTGAAACTTTCAGATTCTTGAATCAAAACATTCTAGAAATAAAAAGAAGAGAAAAAAATAAGCAAGGAAGAAATTAGAGATATGTTCATGTATCAGATATCACTATATACACATGTACACATTTAAAAAATTCACATATGTTGGACTTCAAAATTTAAATTCTTTAATGCTTCAGTTGGATTATATTCTAAATTTTAAATGCTGCAAGAATTCAATCATGTAGGAGCATGCGTATTCTAGATCAGCAAAAATTTTGCATCTTGGTTCAACTGAGCAACTGCCTCGTCCTTACACAATCAATTCTCCCAACTTCTTTTGGCAAGCCTGTTTCTCACTCCATACCACATTTTGTTTCAATGATATAAACCATAAGTACATAATCTGAGAAGTTCTGAAATACCCTTCTGAAAAATGCCAAAAGATTCCCCTGAGATCACACAGGAGGTGAAGTAGAAGAGGGAGGGATTAAAGAGGGCAAATACAAAGGTCAGTGGCTTTGAATTTTGCAGGACTGAATTGCCTCATGTCATGGAAAATCTGTAAATAACATTCCCTCTCCAGGGCTAGATGCTCCTTCTCGTGTGGTGACAGCATTTTACTCTTCCAAGAGGAAGTGCGGTGAAATCAGGAGGTTAAAACACTGAAATGACAGCACATCTAAAACTGGCCATTCCTCTGTTCTTATCCACTTTCTCTCACTGCCTCATGCAGCCCATCATGCAATGGTCCCTTCCAATCTTTTCATCAGGCTGTTGGCTGATAAACACGTGACTCAAAATATTCAGCCATATTCACAGCCCTTCTGGGAAGACACTTGAGCCCACTCTTGAATTAAGAGCCGAATGTGTAAGTTGGACCACAGTTGTGATAATATTTGATAATACAAAATCAGCACGATGTCTCCCTCCCAGAAAAAGTAGAACATATGAGAAATCTTTATTAGGCTAAACTTTAATACTGCTGTTTGTACTGTACCTTTTCTTCAAGTGCTGCCATTCTCTCTTTTAAGTGTAGTTGCAGACGCTCATTGGATTCTGTTAAAAGTCTGTCTACAGTATCCGATAATCTTTTGTTGTGCTCCTCATTCATTTTTTCTCTTTGCCTTGCCTTTAATGCAGAATAGATGAGATAGATTGATAGGGTCCAAAATTAACCAGTACAGATTTGGATCATTAAAAAATAATAAAAAAAAGGTAACTGTAACCATCTAAAAGAATTCCACAGGAAATGTAACTACAGTTACTGATTAATGCACATCCATTTTTGTAACACCAGAATGTTTTCAACTCTGCCACTGGATGTAAATTAGTGTATTAAGACGGTGAAGTAAAGTAGGAACATGCTGCCATCACTGCCACAAACAGAACATTTACAATTAGGTAGTTTTGGGTGTTGAAGTACATAACGTAGCACTACACTGGCAAATTAAAAGTGCACAGAAGCTGTTTGCAATACACATACTCTTTGAAGTTCCTGATTCTTTTCTTCAAGTTGAGCTTCTAAATGTCTCATACGTTCCTCAATGTTTCCATGCCTTTCTTCTGCCTGTAAAAAAAGAAAGATTCTTTCTGTAATTCAGGTGTCTTTGGAAATTTTTTTCTCAGTAAAGTTTAAACAAAACATAAAGCAAGCTACTACTAACTGCAAACTTAGTTTTCCAAAAATAAACTTTATTTAAACAGGCAGCTGAACAGCATTGCTTGAAATGTGTCAGCTACAAAGGCCTGTTACATCCAAGCATCAGCAAAACATTGGAGTTATTTATGAGCAATGAAATCAGCCAAATGTAACATGCAGACTGTGCATGGTTTGAACACAAACCTGCCATCGTAAAATTGTAAGCTCCTGAAGCACTGAACTGCACGATGGTTGATTATCAATTAAAAAAAAAGTTAAAGAAAATGAAAACAAATCAGATGGATTCTATTCAGCAATAGAAAGTAAAGTCCAGTAGGACTACCTTCCTACGTATGGAGATCATTTCTTGTAGTTTAGCTTCCATAACATATTGATAATCATCAGATGAGGTAGAAGAGGTTGGATCAGACTAACAAGTCAAGGAAAAGGAGAGGGACAAAATTGAAAAATCAGAACTAAAGACACTGACACTGAACAGAACACAGCACAGAATGCTTAAAAAAAAAGTGTGACTGAAAATTTAAACTTTTAACTGACAGATTTTACATGGAATAAACTACACTGATACTTGGTGAATAAGATGCAGTTGATGTGGAGAAACTGAAAATAATGGAATGCTAAAGAAGCTATCAACCTACACATGGAAGTTCAAGGTTAGTGATGGCTGGCTGATGACACATTACTACAGAGTGGATTCAAAGCGATACTGTCTAATCTAATGTTGTTTCTTTCTTTTTTTTTAATTTATTTTTTTAAATTTTGATAAACTGAACACCAGAACCGGGCTCTCAGAGGCCAACATCAGAAATTCCTGTATTATTTTTCTACCGTTCTCTAGGAATGATTACAATGCGTAAATACTACGTAATGGATCGGTCAGTTACATCACTATGCAATGTCATGGTACATTCCCTAATGTCTAGAAAACAGAAAGAATGTCAAAAGAGACAAGGCTAAAGCTTTCATATTCCACTTTAGAACACACTACATAAGGCCCTTCATCCAAATAAACAATATAGTTTTCATCTCCTTGAAAAGATCCACCCTGGTGGATCTCTTTGGAAGACCAAGGTCATCAGATAAAGGAAGAACCTATAAATAAAAATTCATTAATAATAAAAAAGTTATTACTATAGAAATGGTAATCCAACCAAAGATGTGTTACTATTTCTGACAGAAGTTGACTTTAATTAGGTCATTTGCGGCAAAACATGAATATTCATGTTATTGTCATATCAAACAAGTCTATGTTATTATTCAAAAACTAAAAAAGCCCTTTAAAAAAAGGGAAATGCTATATTGGTTTTGTTGCCATGGAAACAGGAATGTGCATAAGGCATAGGGAGAGTGCTACTGATGACTGAGTTGTGAGCTCGCGCTTGTCAAACTCTATTTCACTCTGTCAGATTCACCCTCTCTCAAAGAGATCTGAACTCCATCTTTAGATGATCAAACTTTAATATGCACAAGAAATACTAATTTTATAGCTGTGTTTTTGTGAGACTATTTTTCATGTGCTTATCTACTAATGATTTATCAGATAAATTAGGAATAGGTACCAGAGTAATGCCAGATGTTCATAACAAAATTACCCATAACGTAAACTCAGTAGTATTATCAGGATCTAAAGTTCATACAGAAAACAATTGTGTGATCTAGTAATGTATAAACATAAACTGCAGCTTTTGATATGAAAACATCCATGTAAGAAAATTCTGGTTTTTATAAATACAAGAATACTGTTTAACTTTGGAAATCACTAGTATTCTTTTCATAATATATTCACAAAACTCAGATCCTTACAAAATTGAAGGGAGTCTGTAATTAAACTCATTTACAAGTGCAGTTCTTGTTTCTGATCACGAAGCAGGCATATTGTGATGTGCTTGAACTTATTTATTAGCTGAAACTATTTTGTCTGCTTATTACAATTTAGACCAGCAACAATACTTCTATGATCTTCTTTAACTTATCTCTCCATTTTACTTACTAGTCAGTTTCAGCACACCAGTGCTAATGCACTGCTTCCTCTCCCAAGTGGGTAATTAGAAAGATAGGATTGAAAAAGTTAAGTCCCTGTGAGTGCAGAACAGACATCTTTCCACAGAGTGATGGACCAAGTTTTATCCTGCTTTGTAGAGAATAGAATTTTCCCCTTTTCGAGTCCTGGCTGCATCATTGGTTCAATTCCATCCCTTCATGCATTTCCAAGGGTCATGAGATGACTTCAATCACCAAAGCTCTGAGAAGACTTAAGTAATTCTACTTCTTTTGAAGCTATTTTCATAGAGGGAGACATAGAACCCACTGGGGGCACCCTCCTGCAAAATTAAACTCCTTATAAGCTTCATTAGCTGACTGCGAAACTTAAAAGCAAGTTACTTAGACTTCACTGCTTCTGATGCCTTGAGAGGCTGCATTGAACAGAGGCTAGACACTGTTAAAGGAAAAAAGTAGATATTTATTAAAAAGGCCTCTCAAGAATACACCTTGGGCAATAAAAGAGCCTAGCCACGGCTACATCCAAGACGGACAATGGATCACATGTTTTCACACTTTTACAAGTTTTGGTCCATTTACAAGTTGGGGTTAACTGTCCAATTACAGCTTCAGGTAAGTCCCGTCCTCCCAGATTGCTCTCCTCAATCCACTGTTGTTTATACTTTTTGGGCCTAAAGCTGCAATGGTGTCCTTGGTCCTCAGGCTGGAAAAGGATTGTTTTGTCTGACTGCACTGTGAGGAGATCTTACACTTTACATGAAGTTCAGAGTTATACACTAACGCAGTACAGAATCTGGAAAATATGAAAGATAAAACTTAAGGCATCAGTTCCCTACACTTAGTTGCAGCTTAATGCAAAATATGAAGATAACCAAAGTAAAACCACTAGGTTCAAAGGGATCTCATTAATATCCACTGATATGTGGTGCTGCCAGTCATAACCTGTCCTTGAAAAGACAGTCTGTCTAGTTAGCTGTATAATTCACCTTTTTTTTCCAAACAAAAATGTAAATTTTTCAGTCCAAACCATGACATAATACCTAGCAGATCTTTTCAACGCAGAAAATAATTGTGATATTAGCTCTAAATTTTTTGGGAAAAAGAGAAGGAATGAAATTATTGTCAGAATTATGTATGTTACCTGAATTTTTATATAGACAGCATTCTTGAAAGAACGTGATGCCCTGTTAAGATTCTTATGGCTACCTGTTATTTCATAACTTCCTGCTGCTTTAATAATTCAGCAAGGTATGTGCTACCTTTACATCTCTTTGGTGGAACAGAGAAGCTTGAAAGTTAATTAAAACTAAATATGCCTTAGAATCAAAACAAATGTCATTATTCTAAACACTGCAAATGTATTAGAATATTTTATGTTTCCTTTATGTACCATTTGTTCTGAAAGTGTTATTATGTATTACTCTAAAAGGACCAAATTATTTTGTAGCCAAGATATTCAATAATTAGGTTCAAGTGCTTGTCTGGCAGAGACCCAGCACAGGTGCACAGACTTAGTAGCTACTCTGAGCTCTAAAGCTGCTAAGTGATTTTAACCACTGGTTATTCTGTGCCAGCTGCAGGCATAGCCCCCTGCAGCAGGGATGGGAATCAAAAGGGTAGACAGAAACACATGTACACACTCCCATCTTCTCTGACTTGCAGAAACCCACCTGCAGACAAAGAGCTCCAGTAACCTGTGTCTCCGGCTGGAACATACTCCCAAAATGAGGGTTTCAACATCTCCCCTCATCCTTTACATGGAGGAAGGCCCCCAGCCAGGTCACAAAGAGACCACTCCAAACAAAAAATCCCCTGTAGCAAGTCAACTGTTAGCTAAAGGATTTGCAAATCCTTCACTAAGGACTTCCCCAAGCCATGCTCTTAGGATTGGTATATCTGTGGCAGTTACACTTTTCTGTTGTTTATGTGTCTTAGTCTGAGCCATGGATTATAAGGAATAAGCTCTTTGAGAGACTTTTCAGCCTTCCATAAAAATACTGAATGTGTACATCTCAGCCTTGCAGTTTCAGCCACAAGGCAGAGACTGAGCCACCAGTGCTTGTCATGCTTCTGTAGCAGAATTTTAGGCACACATGAGACAGCACAGACCACTGGGACTCTGAGATTCCTAAAGAAAATCTGGATTTCTTCAAACTTGTTTATTAAGAATTAATTGAGTTAAAAACTGTAAATTAGAGCTCACATGACTACTTGCTTGGCAGGCCTTACCCTACATTCTTTCTTCAATGTAAGACTTGCATGCCTGTTTGCTCCTACTCTGTACAGGAGGATTAATAAGACACATTGTGTGGTATTCAGCAACTAGCATTTAAAGTATTTAGGCAGAACATTCAGTTATAGATTTGGGAGATCATGCATCTTAAACTGGATTAAAAATATATGGACAAAAACTAATGGTGCCTAACCCCCACGAGAAACCAGCATGAGCCTTAATGTTCACTTTGCACTCTCTATGCCATGGAATAGCCAGCACAAGGTAGTAACAGCCAGGAAAACTTTATGTTGAGGGAATACCAAAGCAGCTTGTGTGATCTCTAACTCTGTAAAACTCTACTGGTGCTCCTGCTGCTAATGCACCCACAAAAAAGATGTTGCTTTCACATCATCTGTTACTGATGGCACTGCACATTTTCTGGGTCTTCACATCTTAGTTGAAAAGAAAGAAATCCAAATTCAGATGCAGAAATCACTTGTATAATATAGGTGCCAGATTTTTTTTTGTTCTGAGTTGCAGGAACAAATCTAAACTTTCCTAATGGTATAAGTGATTTGTCCAGTTTTGAGACCTTGACTTTTGAACAGCTGCACTCTCCAGATTCTCTACTAGCATCTTATGCTTTAGTCTATCCTTGTAATAAGGGTGTTATTCACAAAGAAAGAATACATTATTGAACTGAGCTATGAAGGTGCAAATAGGTCATCATGGTGACAGAGCTGCAACAGCCCACAAAGTAATCAGCTACTTGTTCACATCTAACCTGTTACCAATGTGACAAAATGAATTGGCTCAGGTGTCCCCTTTTGCTAAACCCCAACCTTTCAGTCACTAGACAGTCACACCTTCTTTCCCCTCTTTTGTTTTCCCACTACCTTCTGTACCTCCAAAGTTTAGTAAGCAGCTCCTTCAATTTAGCTTTGTCAAATTTGCTTCTTTCATTTCTTCCTCCTATCAGGACAAAATCTCCCAAGAAAAGAGAAGCAAAATAAGAGGGGTGGTTTTGAGAAGACAGGATGTGTTGTAAATGTGAAATTTTCTTTGGCTTCCCTCCCCTTCAAAGATTCTTTTTTCCTCTAGGCTAGTAAAGATGATTTACGAACTTCCTGCTCCTGTTAACACATCATATTTTCTCTCTCTCTTGTTCTCAGAGAGGTTTCTGTATTAACTACATCCACTCCTTGCAGGGGAACTTCTTTCCCCTCTTTGCATCTTTTTCATGGCAGACATTCTCCTTCTGCAACTTCTTCCCTGCTTAAAGCAAACTACATCCCCACACTGACACAAAACAAACATTATGTCCCACTTGCCTCCAACTCTCAAGTCATTTTTTATCACCTTTAAAATTAACTGAAGGTGTTACTATGCTAAATGTGGTTTATTATGATATGGTTTCCTCTTCTCTATCTCAGTGCTTCTCTAATGCAGCTGAAAAGCATAGCTGGTATTTGTGGGGATCTGCATACAGGAATGATGGTGTAAAATGCTGACTGCTGTCTTGTGATCAGAGAAGTGACTTGGTACCTCTGCTGCACAAACACCCAGGGGATGAAGGACTGCTAGTGGGAGTGAGTGAATGGAAGTAGGTGGATGCCGGCTGGCCTTACTAGACTTCTCCTTGAACACATGCAAGGAGAAACTGTTTGACAGACTAGCCATCTGAAGATTCTGGATGCTCCAGTGTCTGCCCCTTCTGAGGAAAAGAAACATTTTCTGGGATAAAGAAAGGTTAATACAGGAGGGAGGTTCTGTCTACTAGGAACTGCCTCTTCTCCAGGACAGGCAAACAGATCAGTATTGTGAGAGTGAGTAGAAGGTGGCTCAATGAGTCATGGGAATCTAAATCTTGGGATACATGCTGAGAGCTGTGCTACTTGTCATGACCAGACAGGTACCAGTGTGATGGCCAGGCAGGACAGCACAGTGTATGGGATCATGCTGTTCCAGGTTAGTCTGCCAGAGGCTGACTAACCCTCCAGTTGCTCACCCAATGGGCAGAACACAGTGAAAACAAAGCCAAAGAAAAGTTCAAATGATTCAGGTAAATTTATGGGTACTTATCCAAGTTCACTGTACAGTCCAAATTTTTGGAAGTTCACTCCTTATGGACTAGTTTGGGCATGGAAAAGTAGCAGAAAGAGATATCACTAGCTTATATACTTAAAAAAATGGAAACCCAACTAATTTTAAAAACTGACACGATAGAAGGATCACAATTTATATCCTTCATTTGCAGAATCCCAGCCCGGATTTATTATGAGCAAGAATATAAAAAAAAATTGAATGCAGAACTGCAACATGCACCTTTTAAATCTGTGGGGGTGGGGGTGGTGAATAATCATAGCCAAATCCAGAACATATTTTTTCTGGTTTATCTCCACATGTAAGTTATTGGCCTTATATTTTACCCACAGTGAAGTAGACAACCCACATTACTTTACTTTAAAATACACATAAAGCAGCAGTTAAGTTAGGCTTAACTCACCTCTTCCATATGATTGTAACCCCATTAATCTTAGAGAAGCCACTTTCACTGAGATAGTACTAAAGGAAGGAGAACCAGTTTTGACTTTTTTTAGTGCAGGAACAGTAGCTGATTTGGTGGCTCCTGTTTTACTTTATGACATAGACTTTATGACTTGTACTACACAGACACTGCAGTGATCACATAGCTCAGGTAGGCAGGCTTTGGGGATTCTGCAGCCAGACAATTTGAGTCCTACAGACAGCATGTGTGTTGGCATGAAGCCCAACCATGGCAAAGTTAATTAAGCATTATTCAGCCCCTCAGGCAGGACTTGCAGTTGTCAGTGAATAGCTGGCCACATGTAAGAGCACACCAGCTGGCTAACTACTTAAGTAAGCTGCAGTGATTACAGTGTCCTTGGTTCACAGCCTCATTTATGTGATCCATAAAAAGTAATGGACTTTAAACTTCGGAGCTGTCAAAGCAGCACTTTAATAAGCTCTACAGTTTGCAAAGAAATTGTATACAAGACACATAGGCCACAGGCCTATTTAGCCTACTGGCCAAATTATGACATTGTTTTTCATGTCATATATTCCAAGGCAGCACAATTTTAACTGAAATACATGTCTTCAGTTTTTCATGTAATCACTGAGAAATGAACAGAACCAGCATTATAACCTATTTCTAAGAGTTTCCCACCTGGCAAAAACTTTGATCAAGTACATAAAAGTGAAATGGGGTGGAGCATCAGCTCTGTTCACAGCTCTCTAACCACATCCCATGAAATAATGTAAGAAGACAAACAGAGATGTATATTGCAGCTTTATGGTCACAATAACAACGGTATCTCATGGAAGTCCCTGAGTGTTCTGCATGGTTGAAATGGGATTTCTTCTTACAATTTTTGTCATTAATATATGTTCAAGGAAAAATGCAGTTGCAAGAAAAGACATGCTTGAGACTGCCAAATACTTACTGGTGGCTAATTGCTGGAGAACTTATTCAGGAAAAATCCTCTTAAAATAGAAAACAGTATTTTTAAACTACTGAGGGCATTAGAATATATGATTATTTGCTGAATCAGAAACAATTGGGAAAAAAAAAGTTAAAATGCCAAGGGATTGCTCTTTTGTGCACCTGAGTTTTTTATTAAAATTCAATGAAATTTATTAGGTATTTCATGTAGCACTTTTTGCTGATTCTTCTTGCCTTTCTCTCCCCACCACCTCCCCCAATTTTCAGTCTTTCTTTCAGATTCACACCCATTCATATAAACCTAAAGTGACAGTACAAACCCTTGATTACTGAATAATGATCTTGCCTTAATAAAAAATAACCCACACAAATTCCCCCAAAAGCCTTCCTTTCTTTGTTTCTTCTGCTTAACTAAATTGCTTAAAATCAGACTTATTAATGAGCTGCTCAGCATTTAAGGTTTCACTAAAAATGGAAAGCACAGAAACTGCAAAAAGTCCATCTAATTTAAAAACAGCTCAGCCCATAAATAGAAGCATTTCTTGGCAATAGAGAAAGGAAAGCTTAGATAAATCAGAATTATATATAATACAGTCTCTTAAATGCATTTTTCTTTGTCTAATTTTAAGAAACAAAGAGCAAACCTTAAACCAAAGAGTCAAATATGTCCTTATGAAGCTGACAATACTTGAGCTATAGTATTAACTACATGCACATCTGAAAGCATTAGAGACCAAATATAAAAAGCACACTACTGAAAATTTATCTTCTTATTTCTTTGTAAGAAAGTTGCCATATAATAAATTTATCAGAGAAAAAAAGTTTGAAATCCACTCAGAGTTCCACATTTTTCTTTGCAGATATATGATACAGAGAATCATTCAAAGCAAACCTTGTAAGCATGTACTGGAAGTTGTTTTCATTTGTGTTGAACCAATGATCCCAGTTGTCACCAGGATTTGATTTTACAGTATAGTATATATATATATAGTATAGTATATATAGTATAATATAGACTTATTGCAATAAAACTAGGTGTTGTTTATATACATGGTATATGAAAACATCCAGAAGAAGTACCTGTAGGAAAAGGACTTCCCTCACCGCCTACCCTTAAATTAGAAACTCTTACACAGTAAAATGAGTCCTAGAGTAAGTAATGCTCAATTGTATTGGAAATACATGACTCCTTTATAAGTATAGCCTAGGCTAACTTACAGATAACTACTTTACTTACAGATAACTACTTTTCCTGTCATCAAAACGCTAAGAATTACAAACACAGCATTGAAACCATTCCCGTGCACATACTTATCAAAAACATTTTCTTCTTTAAAATCGGCTCAATGCTACCTTTGTTTTGTCCTTGAGGTGAGGAATCAGGCTGCAAATCAGTTTTAAACAATGGGGCTTCTGAAGTGAGCCTATTTCTCATTACCTTAGTCAAAGCTGCAATTCTCTGAGCCAGTTCAGCCTCCACTTCAGGTAAGGTTTCAGCTTTCCTCATCGTCTGCTGCAGCTTCTGCTCAGCCAGCTCAAGACGCTCTTGCAGCTGTCTGTTTTTGTCTTCCAGCTGAAGGACAAAGACAGAAAAACAAGTATAAAAAATAAAAATCAATATTAAGGATTTCCCCTCCCTTTCTAAAGTATCAGTGTAATGACAGCAAAACTCACTAACAGGCAAGACATGCCTCAGTGTGGGAGAGGTTACTGAAGAGGTACTAACCCAAGAATTGAACAATGTAGGCTGCCACTCTTACTACTGATTTGAGGCTCAAGGATCTCATGAAGGTGAATAAAAGGACTTGTAAAATGGCAAGTAACTAATTAAGATGAAAAAGCTCCACTGATGTAATGTGGTATTTATTTGAGCAAAATAATGTTACTGGTGCCAGTAAAATGTGAATTTTCTAAATGGAAATACAGTGAATCTTACAGAAAAATTTACATATGAGCTAAAATGGGAAAGAAGTACAATTCTGAAAGGACAGAATTCCCAGAATAAATCGTCAAACATAATTTTCTGAATGAACGGCAACCACATCTTATGAAAATTTAAAACTGACATTTCATTCATTATAATTAAATCTGATTTTGCAGAGGTGAAATTGAGTAAGCTGTGACAACTATTAAAGAGAAATAGGACCTTTTTATAAGGGCAGCATTTTCTGACCTACTGAGATGCATCACACAATTAAGATTTTTTAACGGTTGCCGCTTTCTTGTTCGATTCAGGTAATACAAGACAAAATGAAAAAGGAGTGTGACTGTAGATTCTTTTTAATCCTTCAAAAAGCATGAAAAGCTAGGCTTCTCTCATCTCAGTGCTGCAAATCAACTTTAAGTCTGGCCATATACACTCTCAACCTAGTTGTTTTGATCCCTGTTTTGAGGAGGCAGAACTCTGCAGCACAGCATGACTTACATTGGCAACAATAAGAACTCAGATACGAGCATCTTACTTTTTCCATCGTTGGGTGGCTTTTTTCCCTGAAAATTGAAGATAACTCTTAAAATAGGCACAAGCTGGAGAGTTTAAGTTCTGATGGTTTAATTTCCCTGAAGAAGTAGTCAAATACATATATACACACAGATACAGGGGAATGCATGCATGTGTGTGCAAATATATCTGCATACAATTATACAAGCAGAGGTTATCACATCACACAGGCCAATTTCCCACATAGCATTTTAAATTGTTTAAAGACATGCTGAGAAAAGAAGTCTGATACTGAGGCTGGGTTTGAATGATAGAGTATGAATTATATTCATTTCATGTTTGCTTTCAGTTTATATCACATTCTTCAAATTACAAAGCAGTGTTTTATGTTCCGTTTACATTCCAGATTTGGAATCACCATGGAAACACAGTATCATGAGAGAAAGCTGCACAGTCATGTTATAAGCTTTCTTAAAACATACTCACAGTTAATTTAGCTTTTTAAAAATTATTTGCACTCTACTCATCTGTAAAATCATTAGAATATATTATATGCAAATTTTGATCTTTCCTGCAGAAAGGAATTTTTTTAGTTCAAGCTACTTCATTGAAATTAAAAATCTAAAATTGTTATGAAAGAAGCAAAGATATTCCACTACTTAGGGAATGAGGCTGTGTGCACTTATGCAAGACTCTATCAGAAAACACAGGTTTTTTCCAACATTGAATGTACACATTGAAATTACTGTTCACAGCTGTAGTAGCTGATATGAAATTTAGAGATGCTGAACAATTTAGGATTTTTTAGATTAACTGATCTGTTGATTAAAACTGAATATATTGACCTAATGGAAACCTCTTTTAGTAAACTGACATTAATTTTCATTGTGTATGAAGAAAACAACTGACTGAAGCAGGCACAGCACCTGGCGCAGGATGGCTTCCTTGTTTGCCAGCTCATTTTCCAGCTTATCGTTCATGTCGTGTATGGAGGTGGATTCTCTCTGAGCACTGAGGTAGCGCTTCTCCAGTGTGGTTATCCTTTCTTCCATATCTTCCTTTTGTGCCATTGCCTAATGGGACAGAAAAACCCCCATCAGGAACCATGCCGTTAAAATGCTACAAGTTCTATACCAGTTTAATTTTCATGCTAATAGTAGACAGGAGTGTAAGGTATGCTCAGCAGCAAATCTTTAGTTTTAAGGAGAATTCTTCGGGATTTCTTATAGCTATGATAGAGAATCACAAGATCAGCTAGGTTGGAAAAGACCTTCACGATCACCAGGTCCAACCTATGACACAACTCCACCTTGTCAATTAAACATGGCACTGACACTATATCCAGTTTTTTCTTAAAAACCAGTGTAACAGAAAGATAATTGATGCACACTAAAATAGATTCTAGAAGCTAACCATCCACACATATTGAGAAGACCTGCCTAAGAGATGATATACTGAGAAACATCACAAATTTAAGAGGAGGAAAGAGATGGAAAACTAAATTTTACTTTCATTTTTTGAGAGAAAGGAATAAATTTCTAGTACTATTTCTTAATTTAAAACGTCTGTTTCCTATGTTTAAGGGCTTTCATCAGTGCTCAACTTTTGCTGCTCACGTACATTGGCCTCTGTCAGTTTGTGGCAGATATCACAGGAACAACAATCAAGAAATAAGAGGTGAGCGTGGTGAATTCCTCACCTCTCTAATGTCTCTCTGATATTTACTGTTCATTTCCTCTGTTTTAATGAGCTCCTTTCTCGTAGTCTCTGCTTCCTGCTCCACCTCTCCCACTCGAGAAGACAGTGCAGCCAAACGCTCCTTCATCTGTGCCATTTCATAGTTCTGCTTTTCCAACAGCTCCTGAAGTTCAACAACTTGACTGGCTTCATCATTTGAGTCTATTGAGCCATTTGATAGGCGCTGTGAGGAGAAGTGACACTGATTAATTATATCTTTTAAAGTGGGCTCTAGCTAAAGAATTTCTAAAGCAAAGATTATTTTAACAATTACCAAAGTAACTAGGAAGAAAAAAAAAATTTCATGGTAGATAAGATTGGTATATATGAAACAATAGCAGAAGACTAATTCATATCAATGGATACCAGAATGTAGCATCACAGAGAGACATAAACACTTGCATTAAGAGCAGAATACTAGACTTAAAAAGGTTTAGTTTAGCATTATGACTATTTGAGTACAGATTACAACAATACTTCTAAAAACCACCAAATTGCTTTCATTGTTCTTAACTAAACTTACACAGCATTTTAACTTAAATCAATTTAATGTCATTTGCAAAATATACCGTGCTGCAGACAGGAAACAAGATTAATAAATCACAAACTCAGTGTGCCAGAAAGTGCATTCAGTCTGGACAACATACTGGTTAAATTTAGATTAGAAACAAGTTCTGCTGAAGTAATTTATGTGCTGCTGAAAGCCTTGGTATGAATACAGTTGTAAAGAAAAAAAAAATCAAGATTCCATAACACATGTTGCATTTGGGATATGATCTCAGCAATATGATTTATACTGCAAATAAATTACTTCCAGATAGTTGGGCATTCACCAGCAGGACTTGCTGCTGTTGCCTCATTACAACAGATATTCACATCAACCCTTTCCAGCATAGGCTAAGCCTATGGTTTCATACAAATTTAATTCTCTCATGTCAAGAAAAGAGGCATAAAGAAAAAACAAAATCAGAAATATTTGATTTGACCTGCAACATGAATAAACAAAACCACAATGCCTAACCTGTCATTAACTTTCTTGATTATATACAATTCTATTGGAAAAATTTATTTTATGAAGCACAGGAGCAAAGCATTTTGCTGTAACTATATTTTTAAACATCATACAGAAATATTGGCCCTAAAAGGTGCTTATTTGTCCTTCAGGTGGTAATGTGTATAGCAATGTATATATGAAAAATTCCTAGCAGGGTCTGAAGGGAAACCAGCTTTCATTAGCACTTTGTATTTTTATTGTCAAAATGTATTTATACAGAATCTTCTAGCACATTTTAAGATCATTATTTAATAGCTTTAACAGCATTCTTTTCTCAATCAGCCATAAAATGAACCGAGATCAAGATCACCTGCCCCACTGTTTATCGCAGAATAAAATTACTTTAAAAATAGACTACATCAAGTAACTTAGTTCCAATTTTGTATTCTTTATACTACCTAATTATATTTTAGATATTTTATGTTAGCTGCTGAACCACTGTTGATCTACTTTCAGGACACCGTGGTAAGATGACCATAGTAAATTAGAAACTTATTTACACTTAGTTTAATATTTTGAAAGTGTTCAATTAGTCTGCTTTAAACAAAACACAATTAATATGCAACAGACACAAACTAAATAGTACTCAAATACTCAAACAGGATAAGACAGCCAAACCATCATACTTTGAAAATTTTGAAAATTTAAGATGAAGTTTATATCTATGACAATTATAATCCGTTTTACAGTTATAATCTCATTCAGCAATTTTAGAAGTTTTCACAGGTTAGCAGTTTTTATCTTGCATGGAATTTGCCCTACAGCTCTATGAAGAGCAGTCCAGGAATGCTGCAAGGTTATAATAAGCCAAATACCAAATCTCGAATGCAATCAATGGCATTTGTTCAGGTACCTTATGTGACATAAACCCTGGTAATTATGAAATGGCAACCCATGGTATCTGGGAGTATGTTTGCTGCAAGAGAAGTATTCTCTTTTCATTAATGAAACTTTTTTCCTTAAGATATGAATAACTAAACCACACATAAATTAAATCCGAAAAACAATTTTTTTTTCTACTAATTCACTTAGTGTCAAAGATATCTGGAAAGACAAGTGATGTTGCAGTTAAAATTTGTCTTTCACCACTAAACAATGCTGTGATTGACAATACTGTATAGATGTATTTTGATCTATGCACATTAACTTCCCTCATAATTCTTTGATGAACTCTTTTCACAAAGTGCTTTGATTCTAATCATCGTTTCACTTTGCTTTACACTTTTCCTGTATTCATATATAGAGCTAGCTGGTATTTAAAATTTCCAACTTACTAAAAAGACAACATTTTAATTTTTCTTAGTAAGATCAGGATAAAAAAAGAGCTTTGCGTAAAGACACAAATAAAATTTTAAAAACTCAGTTTAAAATCTGGTATATTTAGAATTTTGAAGCACACTTTAAAAGTTTACCAAGGAATGTTAACTGGAATTTTGTCACTTTTATGCCTTGTTATTATTTTATGATATATCCATTATATGGGTACATCACATACAGCAATCACTTCAAAAGACCACAGGTAGAAAGTTATTAAGTATTAATTCAAGAAATAACTGATATAACTTTCCTTGGTTTTTAAGGAGGGTTTTTATAAACAGTTATGGTAATAATTTCCCTTCTCTCTCATAAGAAAATAGCTTGAACAAGAATGTGAAAATATGCTATGTCAGTAGAAGCAAGGGGCATTCTGTAGATGATGATTCAAATTCCTTTTCTGAATTAGTGAAAGGAGCAGGAACCACCCATTTTCCAGAAAAATTTCCTATGGAATAAGCTGGAAGGGCAGAACTGCAGCGTCTTCTCTATTATCAGTTTTTTGAATAATGTCCATGTTTGATTCTTTTTCTCGTACTTTCTCTGGCTGAATTTTTTTAATGTAGTTGAATTTTTTTGTTTCCTGGTATTCAAGGAGCTTCTTGTTGTTGATGCTGTGCATCCATTGCAACACACTACAATTAATAAATCAATTACAATGTTGTTGCTGTATATTAATTACAATCCTTTGTAAATAAACTATTAGTTGAATGTTTGAAACAATGAAATCAAATAGATCTCTGCTAATTATTACCTGAAGCACTAGAGGAAACCTTTTCAGAAAAGCATACTCAAAAAAAGTTTCAAAATAGACATTCTTAACTATCATATCCCTATACTACCCCAAATCCCCTCAAAATGGAAGAAATAGTGTCAAATTAATTGAGGTGATGGAAAAAAAAGTACTGGAAGTAATCTGAAACAATTAGGAAATTTTTAAAGAAGGAATGTTAAAGAAAACTTTCTAACTGGTCAAAACATTCTAGCAGAGAAAACAAAAAATGTACATGGTCCCTGGATTAGTCTTAGAAGTTAATCACCCAGATGAAGTGTACAACAAATTTCATGGTGCTGTCTGTCAAAGGTGGTTGTGAAAAAGCTACATATGGACACACCCCTTAAGTTCAATTAGTGCACATGAAAGAATCTAAGACCAATGGCTATTTTTCCTTGAAAAAAGAAACGTGGCAAATAGCTCATATGCTTCAATGCTTTGAGGGTTTTTTGTTAACTGGTTTACCCAACACAAAGAGTCCATCTGTTTCTACCACATTTACTTATTTAGACTTCAGTGCTGCAGAAGGGGCATCATCATACATTTTTCCGCTCATCTTTCTTGCCTTCTCCAGACATGGCAGGTACACACAGCTGCAGTGTGTGCCCACCTGCTACACACTGGGAGGGCCTCTGGCCTCTGCTCCTGCCCCTTTCCACAGGTTTCTCAGCCACATGAGAAATCTGGCTGGCATTGGACTGAAAAGCTCAAGAGAAGCTTAAGACATCTTTTCTTGGGCTAGGTAAGAGCAAACAAAGGTATATGAGCAATGACATCTCTACCCAGCGATACTGTTGTATTTCTCTGGGGAATGGTTTTTCCCAAGGACCCCTGAAGCCTGTAACCATATAGTTTGACCCTCCCTTCCTTTCTTGACCTAACTGGCTGAGGTCCAGCTATCTTTCCCTGGCAGGAGATTAGACAAACCCCCTGTCCTTCCTTGCTCTTTCTCTTACTCCCTTGGAACCCTTCGAGAATAAACGTCTTGGAACATACCCCAGGGTAAGAGCCTCTTTTGGAATCTTTTGTCATGTCCCTGAAATATATCCCCAAAGCCTCTCAAGTAACTGAGCTAGCAAAGGAGCCCTGGCTCGCTGAGGGGGTTTGTTTCGCAATACAGTGCTTCCATTCCTCCTCTCCTGAGAAGAATGAGATAAGAGCATCAGCAAGAGGATGCTTGTTGTGGGTTTTTGTAAGCTGGGATTTTTTTGCTTTTTTTTCCTGTTATGTCATCACATCACCACACTAGACAAATAACTGATGTAACATAAATAACATGGTTGTTACTATGGGTTTTAAATATACTTTTCCTTCATAGAGAAAGCCTTTACACTCACCCAAATATAGTTAAACAAGACAGGATGAGAAACAGAAAGGATGAAATAACCATCAAGTAAATCTGATGGCAGTGATGGTACTAACTATAACAGGTGACACATTGCAGAGACAGGACTAAGGGGATAATGGGGAATAAACAAGAAATATTTGGGGGAAGAAGTAAAATTTTAATTTCTTAAGGTCTGTGGAAATGGAGGAAGAAAGTAAATGTTTCCTACCACTGAACAGTACAAAAAGAAAGATAACATCCCTGGAATTTTATTTTCTTTCTTTCAAGATCCAAAAAGCACAACAGTAAGACAATCTGCTGCTCACATAGAAATGTCAGCAGGGAGAAGACAGCAAATTTGAGCATTACAAATAAACATAAATCCCCCCGATATTGCTGCTTCTCTCTAAATGAGATAATAAAAGGAAAAACAGTTGCAGACTAGGTTACTAGAAAAAACCAAGAACAATGGTAAAAGGAACACCATGAGAAATTGTAAAGAAAGGCTAATCTTACTTTATTTGTAGTCTCTGTTAATCTAATTCATACTGCCCTTTCAATTAAACCCTAGCAAAATAACACTGGAGGAAAACTAATTGGAGTAATTAGTATAATTTACCTAATAAGGTAAAATAATAAACCAGTAGGAACACCAGTCTACAGAAGTTCTCAAAAGACATGGTAAAATTGTCCCAGGTTATATAGCAAAGTTCTTTTCCATTATATTTTGTAGGAAGCACTTATGTTCAACTACATATGTGGTAAAATGTACCTGAAAGCCCAAGTTTTTTAAAGCAAATCCCAAGAACAGTAAAAAAGCACCTCTAGGTGATGTTTTCTCTCTAGCTGTAAAATATCTGACACAAAACATTTGGTCTAAATACTATCCACCAGTAATTAATTATGTATTTTGTGCTAGACTTTAACCTCAGACAGTGGCGAGAAGGAAACCAATAACACCCCATGAGGTTATCTCTGAACAACCTGCAGCAGAGACAGGACTCATTAACGTGACAGAGCTCCTCATTTGTGCCTCTTAGTTTTGGTAGTACAAGCACAGGTGGTTCACAGGATGTCCATATGCACAAGCATTTTCATGTCAGAGAACTAAATTAAACTCTTCTAAACATAAGGTACCTTTGAATAATTGAAAGTAATCTAAAAATTCATAAGTCTGGTCGTTTAGAATTCCGAGAACAAGTATTTTTATGGTGTAAGCACAGGGTTGTGTGATTGGGGTTTTTGTGTGTATGTGTAGTCTCCCTTTTTTTTCTGGTTTTGTTTATTTAAACCCTAAAATTGTGTGCCTTATGTCTACTCTTTAGTAGGACACTCTCTAAATGGCAAATAACACTAACTCACATTTCTTTTTTAAAGGAGCATTGGCAAGTTCATTGCACCACAAATCCCCATTGCACCATGGTCCTCACACAGAAATTTGGAAAATTTTGTCCCAAATCCCAGGGGGAAAAAAAGATTATTTTTAGCTCTATAATGATGGAGATGCTCCTTTCAACTTAGAAAATCTGGTCATGAAGGCCACATCATCAGGGAAGAGACAGAAATACAGTTTACTTCACAGGTCAAATACACTTATCTGAATTCTACACTATAGGAATATCAAAAGTAAGTAAAATAACCACCAAGCTAAATTATACAGGTGTTTTACTTTTGTAAAACCAAGAGCAAAAATGAATGCTGCAAACAGTAATACTAATGCTGTTCAAGATGTGAGATTAAAAAAGTTACCAGTGGATGCTTTTTACTATAGAGTTCTTCCCCCCATTCCATTCAAATGCCTCATGCAAAACGTTCAAAATAAACTGATACTAACAGAGACACACTGCTATGCAACAGACCAAACCCAAAGAACAACTAAACAAGCAAAAGCAGCATGGTTATCATCCATGTAACCAGTACACAAACCAGAGTGTGTAAAGCTATGCCAAAACCAGTAGCATTAAACCTAAGCTGTCACAGTCATTTCTAAGTAGTTGACTGCCTCTGTGTTTGAAAATCATTCTACTTTTCTAGGTTGTTTCACACATTTTGGTCTGTGTCAAGCAGTAATCTGATCAATAGAGGCCTCCTCTTCAATTACTCCAAATTGTCTCCAACCTCTAGTCAGCCATCAAATACAATATTCTCTCAACTGAAATTTTTCTTCCCTACCCCACTACTGATGTAAAATAGCTATCTTCTCTAGCACTTTTCTCTCTAAACATTCTCACTTTCTTGCTCTTTCTACTTAGCCATCAAAAGACTCCTAGTTTCTTTAGTAATTTAAAGATTTAGAATGTCTGTTTCCTGATCAGCTTTCAGCTCTTATTCATATTTCTGATGCCTGTGATCATCTGTCCCACTTTAGTCCTTTTGCAAAATGAGGGAGGGGAGGGCCTTCACTTGATGGGTGGGCATTTTTTTTTTCTTCTTGCTGGTCCTTTCCAAAATGCTTGCCAAATGTTTCTCTTTTACACTATTAGAAGACTTTCTCAGCTCTCACAGACAGAACTCAGTTATGCTCCTTTATTGTAAGGGCTATCTGGCTGTTCAAACCAGACTACACACACAAACTCAATCCTCATTTGCCTCTACTAACAACTTTTTTTTAGTAGCCTCCCCATTTTACCATTAGAAATTAAGTCCTGGGAACTCCTTGCAGTAAATCATCCAGCAGTCAGCCTGTCAGCTATCACAGTACTTGAAATGTGAAATTCCCCTGCAAAAGTCCCCCTTTAAAGCTGTGTTTTAACAGGCTTAATATGTAGTAGCATATACGAATTTCTCCCAGGTAAAAAGGAAAAGAAACTTGTATGAATGAGAGGCACAGCAATTTGTATGAAAAAAAGCAAAGAACTGATTTCTTGACTAAGATCTAAGTCTATTGATTTATCACTTAAACTATTCATAAGTAATGCAGCTCTCTATGCTATAGTGTGGGGCACTAAGTATTCACAGTCACACAGCCATACTAAACTATTAAGCAGAACAGTACTTACAAAATATTTGCCTAGACTCTTTCTGAAAGAACACTGCATAATGTCCTTAGAACATGAAGGGTTCTAATTCCAGCTGCAGCTTTTATCCATGTTTCCTTTCACTCAACACTCCTCACCTTCCCAGGTGTGTCAACCTTCATTAAGCCCCCTCAGCACATGATTCTTTAAGTAGCTTTAGCAATATTAATCCAGACGGAGATGATTAGAAAACTAGAAAGATATCTGCACTGCTTGTAAACAAACTCATCATCTGCTCATCAAATGTATTTTGTATTTTTTCTCTAATGTAGAATGTATCTGCTTTGGGGCAAGAATCACAGCTCCCGATAATTTTTATAAATCACATTTATACATACATCTTTCCTTTACTTCTTTCTCTGCCACTTCACTACACTGCAAGTTGAAAGGAAAGAATTTTTTTATTTATTCATTCAAAACAAAGGAGTGTATGTGATATAATTTTTTTTCAGTAAAACTGAACCAGGAAGTTTTCTGCAGTTTTTTATTAATAATACAAAAACATGCATCAGAAAATCCAAAAATAATCAAGTCCAAAAACCAGAACATATTCTGATGAATGCTCTGAAAGACACTTGCTACTTGTATTAACAGTATTTGATTTGCACTCTAAACATTTTAGCCCACTATGTTTGCCTTGGCAAAACACCTTTTACTACTACAGGATACAATGCCTACAATTTTTGTCAATGTTTTCACAGATTTTTGTATTTATAACCTACTGATTTAATTTTGAACATTTGATTTAATTATTGTAACGTTAGTGTTACGAGTAAGAAGAAAAAACATGATCCTTAAATAAGCTAAATGTGACAGACTGAGGTTTATTATAAAGCAAAGTAGACCCAGCTGTTCAGTTCTTGCAAAAAGTAATTACATACGTCTCTGAATGCCTCATAAAATGTAATAGCTGGTCTTCATTGCACCAGAAATATCAGGCTCTTTCACCTATCCTGGTATATGTATCTATTTCTATTTGTTTCTGTATTGTTCTGAAGGGAATTACCAATTTCTGTCGGTAAAACTGCCCTTACCATAGGTAGGAGCAGTGTGCTTCCAAGGAGAAACACCCTGATTTACACTTCACTAAAATACTTAACTTTTGTGCCTTCAGTGTAACAGAAATCCATGCTGAAGTGGATTTGTCAAGCAGGAAACTTTTTGATGCATCCATAAGGCATATTTGAAGATAAAAATAGTAATTCCTCAGGCTAATTAATCTCTGATAAAGCTCCATTAACTTCAGCAGAACTACTGCAATGATTTTTTATATATTTGAATTAAAATACATGGAAGACAATTTAGGAATATTCTCCATTATGAGAGAGCAGTAAACAAAATACCATTGCAAGTGAAAGGGATACTGTAATGGTGGACATTTAAGGTGTACAATATGAGAAGACCTCCTCTTTTTCAAAGCAACTTTAATGCTTCCTAATTTGCATATGATCATTTCTGAAAATACTGTTTTACTGAATAATTCAACTTTCATGGTTCTTGAGAAAGCTGAAATACATACCAGTAGGAAACAGCAAGTTTATTTGAAAACAACTCTTTATTCACAGTGTCTTATTTTTGGCTGTTCAGTCCCACCATTGCAGCATCCATAGTTGCTTCCCTAGATTTCCCAGTATGCACCTTATTCCCTGTGAGTTCTCTCTCTCCTGGTTTTCGCTTGTGGGGAAATCAGGCAATTGTCCTTAGAGATTAAGTGAAGGATCTGAGTGGCGGCAAGTGTCACAGATCTAAGAAGGAGAATATCTGATAATAGAAATGGCTGCATCTTAATTCCCACAGCAGGTGATCTTTGTCAGGAGTTCTTTGAAACAATTTTTCAAAGTCCTTTAAAGCTCCTCTCTTTGTGCAAGTTGGCCTTTTTTGCAAGTTTCTATATTTGCTAGCTTTTAAGTTTCTCTTCCCTAAATAATAAGGAATTTATGATGGCCACCAAGGTAAATGTAGAAAGGCGGAGAGCAGCTAGTGCAGAGGATGTGAATTAGAGTGCACTGGTTGATCTGGTGTCAATACAGGCTCCTCTTAACTCCCTATCCAGTATGCTTTCATTACCCTAAGGAGCAAAGTCTAGTAAGCAGAAACCTTTATTTCAGCTTAACCCGACCAACCTAAATTGTTTTTATTAGGAAGCATAGAAGTTTTCTGGACGTAATATTCTAGAAATATTCAACTAAAAAAATAATGATAATAATATATTACATTGGATTTCATTCCCTTCATTAGTGTTTAAACATGCAGATTTCTTAAAGGATGTATAGTCTTATTTCCACTTAGTTCTGCTTGTAAGCAATGAACCCAATGGCTCAAATCAGAAGACACGGCTTGCAAAGAAGGTGGGAAATCAGACATTTTCAGCAAAACAGTGTAGTTGTATTTAAAAGAATAACTGAGTGAAGTGAACACTGTTAATCAAAATTTCACAGATGTGTCTGTGAGTAAGATTTTGCAGAAAGGGGAGTGTGGCTGAACGGTATTTGTTTAACTGTGTGTTTCTCAACCATGTAGATTACTCAAAGGAAAATACACATAAACTGCAAAATGTGTAAAATTAATGCCTGCACTGTGAGTGCACCATTGTAAAGTGGATTGACTATAAAATAAGTAATGATGACAGCTATATTTTCTAAGTATGATTTATGCCACTGTTCATCATATGGCTCTACACAAAAATGCACAATTAGAGATCCAAGCAGCAGCTCTCCTCATTTCAGCTGTCTGCCAAATGTTATGTTATGCTATCATTTTAATTTAATAATTCTGAAGCAAGAGAGGAAGATGCTCAACTTGGTTTTTATCAATGCGGAAATCTAAGGCTAAGGAGAAAACCTTTTTTCTAAATCAGTCTCTACATTCTGTTGTCTTTGAGCATTAAGCAGCAAATACTTGGCCTGATTCTATGTATTTCCTACTGAAGGAGTGCTAAGTAGCTGCTCTCTATACAAGCAAGGACAAGAATTTGAAGAATATCTATATAGGCAGCACAGTGAAAATTACTTTTTCTAGTTTTTAGGTCTCTGTTATCCCCTTAGGGTCTCTTTTTGCAGGAATGTTTGCATATACAGCCTTCCACATACATATACATGCCACTACACCTTGCCCTTCTGTATGCAATGTACAAAGCATCACTCAGCAGCATATAGCACTCGTAGCATTATGCCAAAAAATTCCAAGGAAAGTTTGTTATAAGTTGTGGACCTAACTCAGTACCCTATCAAAGAGCAAGGACCTGCCCATTTGCATTTGTTTTCCATTTAAACAAGCTCATTTTTTCATATTGGCTTCAGTAGGAAGACAGTACTCTAAATGGACATCGCATAAAATATTCCCATTACTAAAATCTAAAGCCTGAATATTTATCATACAGATTGTTATATATAATGACAACTAACATTTTATACCTTTTCATGAACCTTTTGCCCTGGTTCCATTCCTTCAATATGCTCTGATTCAGCAGACCCTTCCCCAGCTGCCATTTTCCTTTGAATGTGTGCATTTTGTTCACGCAAAGCTACAATCTGCAAAAGGGAAAAAAAAAAAAAAAGTGGTAAATATATATAAGAAACCAGAAAAAATACTGAGCAGGCAATATTTTAAAATATATTGACAATTCAATCTTATGTTGGCCATTTTTAGTATTTGCAAAATTAGGTGATTATATGCAGAGAGGTTTGAAACCCAAATGCACTAATGATATCTTAAGGCCATTAAGGATACAAAGAACAAATTATATGATAGTCAACACTGTCTTGTCTTCTACCCTGATTTTGTGGTAGGACATCTTTTTTTTTTTAGCTTGAAAGATGAAACAGCAGTTAGCCATTGATTTTCCCAACACTGTGAGAACAAGACTTACTTTTTTATATAGAATTCAATGAATGCCAAACTTGTGCTATAGGAAAACAGTACTAAGAGGGTATGAATCAAACCCAAGTGATGTGAAACAAAGTACTAGTTTTCAGCCTCCCATCTGTTAGTAACAGCAACATACGATTTACACGGCTTTTGTTAAGAAAAGCATGTATGTTAACACCCTCTACTATTCATTGACTGTTTTAGCACATATACAAGTAGGTTTTATTGTATTTTAAATATTGATTAATTATTGGTAATGCTGCTAAAATTCCCATGCAGCTACCAGAAAATAGACTGCTTTCTCTCTGACTTTGTGGCTTACTCTCAGGCAATACAGAGGACAGAAAGATTTAGGTTTTAATTTTTTTTTACATTGTATACAAGGATAAGCTGGAAGATCTGGCTAATATGAACAATTAGTTTTGTTAAATTGCACAGTTAGATATTTCTACAGACAGTAAATTATTTACCTGATGAATAACATTATGTATTAGACACAGTAGAACACTGATAGGATGCATAGATGTCATTTTTGGAAAGCTGGTGTAAGTTTAAAGGCTAGTGTCACCGTATTTTGCCTGCATAGGTCCTGAGTCAGAAACACCCTAAAAGACTGTCCTAGAATAAGAAAGCATGGGGTAGGAGGGAGAATTTTAGGTAGTACTACCTGGTAAGTGTATGCAGCAGCCAAGCTTTTGTGGAACATTTATGAAGTTAAATTAAATTTAGTTCTAATTGACATCCAGATAAACTTATTTGATGTAAATAATTTAATTTTATTTTGAACCTTTTTTTTTTCAAATGTGTTTAAGTTATATTTAAGTGCTTATTGTAAAGACCATTTGAATCACTCTGACCAACATTTGATATGTAAAAGCACCACTTTAAACAGTTCTTCCTTAAGAATGTTGAAAATGTTGAAAATTGCTGTAATATGAGATTCTGATCAGCAGGCTGATTCACTGCTCACTAAAAATTCCAAGTTACAGCCCCGGTAGAAGTCATATACTCCCACTGATTTCAGTGCCAAGACCAAGACTTGAAGGCAACATTTCATCCAAGCAATTACAGGAAACTACAAGAGTGGGAATTAAAACTGTCAGAGACAATCTGTGTCTTTAGGGGTTGTACAAATACATTGAACTTTAAAACATTTTGCTTAAATAAGAGAATTACATCTGTCTCAAGTAGCTGAAAAAGGACTGGTATAATCTCATTAGCACAGTCTTGCTTTTTACACAATCAGTAATTTAATATTTGTGGTGTGATTTTCTGAACATCTTCATTAATTTTTCTTCATGGTTCAAATAGTTCTCAAATTAAAACTATTAAAATTATTGCTTCCACCAAACAAAATTAGGCATCAATTAGTGCTAAAAGATACTTTCAGATAGATTAAGTGAGATACTTCAACAGACAAAAAATTCTGATTGATGTAGAGCAACTAGACATAACATGAAAAAAAAGTAAAATCATGGGATATATTAATTGACAGACAACAATATTTCATATGATAATCTTCTGTTGATCCATTAAAAAGCAGACATCACTATGCCTTCATTTTGAATTATCAGCTGTATCTACACAAATCCTTAACAGCCCCTTAGCTGAATAACAATACTTTTTAAACACTAGTGTAAAATGTTGTCATTTTATCACATATTCGAAAGAGTTTAATTTTTCTTAGTCTCTATGGGTCTTTAGATACCACCACTTTCCAAGTAAGTAAATAAATATGAAAAAAATCAGTTGTCCCTTTTAGATGTCAGGCAAATAAAAAAATGCAACTTCGTGTATCATTATTTGGAGGGATTTTCTTGTTTTTTTTAATGTTTGTGAACAATCACTTTGTAAAAAATCCATCATTGTTAAACATTGCAGTTTCAATGATTTTATTACTGTAATGAATGCAGAGAAAATATATACAGGAACAACAGTTTGAAGTCTGGCACATTGCAGAAGTTTCAGCTCTTGGGTAATCATCAGATAACAGATCTAAACGGTGAAGAACCACACAGCTAAATTGTTTTCATACTTGTTCTATTCTTGATTTAATGAATATATTAAGGCAGAATTAGTGCTTTTAAGAAAGCATGGAAATTCTTCAGTGTCATACAAGTAAAGATAATTTTTTGTTTTTTACTTTGTTGAAACAAAAGTTTTTAATTGCTATCATATGCCTTTTTATTACTTACTTTTTTCTGATTTAACTTTCAATAATGTGCAAATTTTTTGCAATTGTGCTCATTTAATCACTGAACTATTTGTGTAACTTTTTAAACAGGTTGCCAAAACATAGAAGAAGGGTTGATGATCTGGGTGAAGGCACAGATGACTAAATTTTTCCTAGGTAGACTCCAAAACCTCTTAAATTCTAATGATAATTACAACAGCAGACAGCAATAATAGCAGAGATCTAGGTAAGAAAATGATTGCTCAATGCAGATAAAATTTTGCAATATTGTATTTGAGAAATGCCTATCTGTTCTACTGATGTTTTTATGTTTATGATATCCAGCTTAAAATATCTACGACAAAACACGTCCACAGACAACTTTCCATACTATCTAACCTCTAGTGTTAAATACCTAATGTTTTCCATGCTATGTTCTTTGTTTTGGAAAGTAAAAGGTAATATCCTTGATGATGGCATCAAAGCTGCTGAAAAGAACTGAAAATAACCTCCCTCCACCCCTGCCCCAAGACAGATTAATAGAAAATAAATGTGGATAGATAGCATTATTCTATTTAGGATTGTTGTACCCAAAACTGGACAACCAACCTAAACACTGAAGTCCAAATCGTACCTTCTAAAATATGATCAAATATGTCACATTTTTGTCGGTATCATCTTCTGCTTGTGGATCTAAAATGATTATATTCTATTTTTACAATCACAGACATTATTTTCCTATTTAGCACATGATCTGGACTACAATAACACCTTTCAATGTGACTCTAAACAAGACTAAAATTTCAAGTCTCTCCATATTGAGTCTAAAGAAAGTCTAAGTTTGGCTCTCTGCCTTCTTTGACACACTCATTCAGCAGAACTGAAAAGTTTGGGTTTTTTTTTTTTATTTTATGATTGAGAAAAATGAGCCAATCATTGTCTGTTTAAGAACAAAATGTAGAGTATTACTTTTCTAGTTGGACCTTTCTAACTTTTGTAGCTTAAGTCCATGAAAATACCCCCTAATCTGAAAAATATTCCTTCAGCTTCACAGGCATATTGATCTTCAACATTCTTCTCTGTTTTGCATACTATGCTTGTGACTTACAAGGCTCATCAAAACCTTAAAGAATTTCCATCAATTTTGATTCTATCTTCCAGATGTCGAAGGTACTCCAAAACAAATGGCTCAGTTTCAAAAGCCTTACTCTGTCATAATAATTCTGAACATAACCTTACACAATGTCTGCCTTTCTGTCTCAACTAATAAACAATTTCAATGTTCCTAAAGCCCAGCCTTTTGAATTTAAAATTTTGGTAAATACCTCCTCTATACTACCCACATAAATTCCCTCTAAATTAGCAGAATTTGTGTCCATTATCTACAGACATCCCTGAATCATGTTTTTTTAAATGAAGTTAGGATTCAGCAATTCAGACTCAAAATTTGAACTGGTCTCCATTTCAATAAATGGCCAAATCTACATATCATGCCTATGCACTTAATAGCCTTAATCAAGGTGTTAAGGGAATATTGATTTCAAATATTAAAGTATAGCATGGAACAGAAGATGAATACATAAGCCAGTACTGATCTGAGGAAGTACCTGATAGACGCATACTCATCAGCCATTGTGGTGAAAAGGACAATGTAAAAAAAAATTCATAATGGATAAAGATAACATGAGATTATAAATCAGTGAGCCAGAGCATAAATTGCTCCTATTTAACAAGGGGAACAGTCTTATTACTAACCTTAGAAGGACACTAAAATATAAAAATAAAAGAAATAAAAGATTCACATGGTAGTTGAAAAATTATAAAACTGTGAAGGATAACTAAAAAGGAAAGAAAAAACCAGGACACAAAACCCACCAAAATATGAACTGGGCTTATTAGGTAAAATGAAAATATAATGGAACACAGAGGCTCTACATGAAGATGCAGTGGATTTATTCACAGCATAAAGTCTCTCATCAGACACAAAACAAGGCAGGGAAAACACTACTCTATATGTTTAGTTCAGGCATATTGGAAATTAATTAATTTAAAATTATTTGAGAGGTCTGAGATCAGAATCCATTTCTAAACATACAAAATCCTAAATGGCCAGGTACCTCTGGTGCTGAAACTTGAGTGGCCAATTTTACCTCATTACAGTTTCAGTTCTCGGCCAATTAACTTTACTAGGAATACTTAATATACTTCTCTATATAGTGATAGGATGAAGCAGAATGCCCTTAAACTGAAGGAGGGCAGGTTTAGCTTAGATCTTAGGAAGAATTCTTTACTTCTTGTAAGGTTCCAGTGCCTCATCACTTTACGAACAGGTTGCCCTGAGAGATTGTGGACTCTCCATCCCTGGGGATGTTCAAGGCCAGGTTGGATGAGGCTCTGACAGACCTGGTGTCGTAGAAGGCATTCCTGCCTGTGGCAGGGGAGTTGGAACTACATGATCTTTAAGGTCCCTTCCAACTCAAACTTTTTTATGGTTCTCAGATTCTATAAAAGCAATGAAATTATTTTAAGCTTTTGAAAAGCTGTTTCTTATAAATTTTCCTACCTTATGCAACTGAATTTGTTTATGTCATCTTCCAACATTGAAACAAATCTCAGTATCATGGTCAAATGAACTGCACAGGACTGGTAATTGGCTATTTACACAGCACTCGAAGGAGGGAGAAAACAAGATACTCTTCAGAATATGATAAATAGCACATTCTGATTTCATGAACAAAACTCATAGATCCATACAAAGTCTTTTGAAACAGCAGATAAAAAGGAATCCCCATAAAGATGACTTTAGTTTTGAAATGCTTTAGTTTTTCCATTCAGTAATGCAGGTTCTGAGCTTTACAACCAGGTATGTTTAAAGGGCAAATACAGAATTTGGGCTCTATTTTCACAGTAGCTAGGAGTTAATATACCGATGGAACATAAAGCATTGTAATCAACACAAGCCATACTTCAAGGGAACAAAATAAAAGAAAAAAACTCTTTTCAGACTGAAAAAAAATAAGTTTGGGAGGCAGGGAATGAAGTCATCAGCCATAACAATGCATTTTGGGT
Source organism: Illadopsis cleaveri (assembly GCA_013399915.1). Classification (NCBI taxonomy): domain Eukaryota; kingdom Metazoa; phylum Chordata; class Aves; order Passeriformes; family Timaliidae; genus Illadopsis; species Illadopsis cleaveri. The sequence continues at coordinate 556,680 of VXBB01004054.1, read as the reverse complement.
TCACTTTGGGGGAAGAAAAGAACATTTTTTAATTTTTTTTAAACTTAGCACTTTGTCTTCTCCCCCATTCAACAATATAAACCAAAAAGAATCAATCAAATTTTCAAGTAGGGGTTTTTTAGCACACATTTCACTTTAAACTAAAGACTGGCAACTTCTCAGCAAGGTTTATTTTCTATTTTCCTGGAAATTCAGTGTATTTTATTGCTATTTAGGGGTGAGCTTTCTAGAAACTTTACAAAATTGAGTCCTTTAAAACCTGTCCTGACATATCAAGAAAAATGCTACTTTATTAAAATAAAAAACTGTGGGAGTTACGAGTAATACGTATTTTCAACATATTTACATAATGAATTCTCCCTTTTTGAGATAGCTGATCTTTTATTAATATTGCTGTTTAGCTATCATTGTTATGGTGAAACACTAATCACGATGAAATCATCATGATGAGGGAGCCTTGGAGATCAGACAGCAATGAAAATAAATCTTGTATTATTTGTGGGTAGGCAGCACACCAAGCTCCAGCCCTCAGTTACACATTTTTACAGTTTAAGTCTTTACCTCCTATGCTTCAAATTCTGTCAAAGAAAGCTAAAACCTCTTGCTTTTGCAGCTTCTGGCATGTCTTGATTATTTTATTCTTACGATCTTGACATTGGCACTGCTCTCTGCAATCCTGTTTGTATGGTGGATAGCACTTTCAGACTCTGCTTTCACATCACTGAAGCACACATAATGAATGACAACATGCAAAAATGACTGGAAATGCTCTGTATCTGTGGCAGATTGCTAATTTTAAATGGAAAACATGAACATACTCACCCCATGGACCTTTACTGTGGACAGTCTGTACTTGTGATAACTATTGACAAGGTCCTGGCTATCAGTGTTTTATTGACACGCCCGTGGAGGTCACTGGTGCTGGTGACAAGGGCGCTGTGGTCCAGGGGCACTGTGGTCCAAGAGCACTGTGCAGCTGTGGCACTCAGCTGGCTGCAGCAGGGCACTGACCGACCACAGGACCTCCTGCTGCCTGTCCGCACCATCACTGAGCTCTGACTCTGCCTGAATTTGAAATGCCTGGCTCAGGAGGCATTTTTGTACTTTAAAAGTATTAATACACTAACATTTCAGGCTGATAATATGGCAGTAGGGTTTATCACTCTCCTTTGGTTCATTATGAACTCTGAACCAAATTGTTACTGTGCAAATACCTGTTTTGTGCTATTACACGTACTCTAGAGCATGCACCACTTATTTCTGTAGCAGCACTTAGAACAGGAGCAATTTAAAGCAATGGTGCAGGTGCTATTGTGAAGATGAGTATCTGTCAAGATTTTTCATGGATTACCAGGTGCATTTCAGTACATTTTCTGCAGAAAACCTTACTGAAGTAAACAAAAATGTACTACTTTTAATTTGTCACAAAATTTATATGAAATACAACACAGTGAAAGCACTGTCTTTTACAGAGACTAGCACAATAGAAAAATAGTAACAAATATCAATTACATGGTTGAATTATATTGTGTATTTGACACCTGTTGACTAATTTCTCTTGCTTTTCTTTTATTTCCTTACCAAGCTCAACAAAATAGAAGCAAAACTATTGTTCATTCATTATTTTTCTAACAAAGACTACTATTCAATATCTCTGGAGTTCATTGGTAGGGTCTGATTTCCAGGTTGTCAGAGCTGAGGATGGATTTGGCAGAGACATTATAATGTTCATTCTTTTCAACAATATACAAGTTATTGAAACACGTATACATAGTGTGCATGTATATATTTAATATTTATGATAATATATACACAGATATTTGTACCTCTAGGGCTTTATGTAGTTGCTCTTATTACGTAAAGCATTTTATTGAAAAGTACACCTGTTCAACATATAATTCAGTTGGAAAAATATTGCTCAGTTTGAAAAAGAGTGTTTAGCTATTTGCACTGCACATCTGTTTTCCTCTTTTGGTTATACCAATATGTGTCTCTATGAGTAAAAACAGTCTTCCCCAAATGAAATTTTGTATTCTTTGTCTGCATATTGTCACCTAGAGATTTGAGATTGTTTAGATTTATTTTGACTGGACATGTCTGTTATGAAAACCACTATTCTGCATGTATATTCAGTTTTATCACATTTTCCTATACAGTGTATCTGTATTAAAATCACCATCTCTGCTACTGACTGTAGAAAACATGAAAATATACAACAGATAAATAGGATATGAAAAATATCCAGAAAGGAAATGAACCTTATCCTAGAACTACAATCAAACAATATCAAAGCCATGATCTGCATGTACAAACTGAAGAAAACCCAACTTAAGCACCATTCCCACTCTGTTGAAATCAAACCTCAGTGGAGCGAGAAAAACTCTGTATTTCAAGTATTAAACCAAATGTACCCATTTAATTTTAGTCGAGATCTCCATACTTTTCAATAGCATTCTTACTGGTAGTAATTTATTACTCCAGTTTTCTCCAGTGAAGATCAAGCATATGGGCTTCACTGATATAAATTTTACCTGTTTTTTAATTACAAAGAACATTCCTAGTATGTGGCACTTCTAAAATAATGTTTTTATCCTAGGATTATTGCAGAATGAAATTTAATATGACAGTCTTTTCTAATGTACTGGAATGATACATACAGTTTCCTTTTTTTTCCTTGTTTTTGTATGTAACCACATATTCTACATGATTAAAAGTGTCCAAACCACCCTCTCCAGGTGCCAAGTCAAGCAAGCAGGTTCATTTTACACAGACTGAACCAAGTAAAATTCTCTACAGCTCCTCTTATAATAATTTCACCTATACGCTAATGGTACCCACTAGTATTAATGAAGATTATATATTATTTACTAATGTTGACATTTCCTAGTCCAACCCCTCCAAAATTTTTTACATTTTTGAATTCCAAGTAAAATTATTTCTGCATTTATTTCTATTACAGGCATATGATGGCTCGTTGTTTGTAACTCTTGCTAGTTAATCAGACTATGAATTTGCAGAATACTTTTAGAGCTGCATGTGCACTGTAGGCACTGAGATGATCCAGTAGGAAAACACAAATGATACATTTACTAGTTCATATGTTAATGGTAATATTGATTAATAAATATGAACCTAGTGAAGCTTAAAGCTGATTTTATTTATTGACCCATGTCATCAATTTAAATATTTTATACAAATTCAGCATGTAAGGCCTATCCATACTTTAAAAATTATTACAGAGAGTAATAAGAATAAAAGATACCATGACCTTGTTATACTATTTAAAATCTGAGAGTTAGTAGATGATCTTAAAAATCATCTAATATTTAACAAATTTACAGAAAACTGAATAATCATTCTAAGGAAGTACATTGGGGAAATGTTAAAACAATACATTATTCCAGCAGATTAAAAACAAAGGATAATGCGTATATTTGTGTTTTCATCAAGATGGATCTTCAAAAAGATACTTAACGGTAAAGAATCATTTTGTCTTGCAGTCCAATACTGCAAGTCTAATTCTTGCAATGAAACTATCTACATCAGCTTGAATGTCTCATTTGACAAATGTCAAATGACCCCAAAGGCAACAAAGACAGAAAGATAAGCAGCTATGTTCTGAAACCTGAATTCATACCTCCAGTGCAGGATAAAACGGCATCCATTTCAAAGGTTATGATTCCCAAAAATAAAACATCAAAGAGAAATGATATATTCTTTCTGATGTCTCATGAAAAGCATTCTGTGAATACTGTGAGCAAATTAACCATTAGACATTAAAATTTTCATGGATATACTTTGTACACATAATAGTGACCTCTGCAATGCATGTCTGCTAAGCACACCTCTATCTGTGTGCTATGTTCCTTACTTTAGGAATTCAATACGTTTAAAGTAAGGTATTTGTTAAGGAAACCTTATGAAATCAGGTCTGGTGAGAGTTGCATTCCATTGATTTGTTAAGCTCCCTAAACAGATCGCCAAACTGATGACACAAAATCCAAACTGAAATTATCCTGGTGTCTAATCTCATGCTGACTATGAACAATCCTAAACTAATCATATAGAAGTAACCCTCCAATTTCATTAATCTCCTGAAGTTTTCAGGTGTGTTGGCAAACCATTGTGAAATATGCTCAACCACACACCTTGCTCATGTGATCCCTGTGTTGCCTCAGCTTGTATTTCTTTGGCTGCCATGCCATTTCCTCTTACTCTGTTTTTGCTGCTTTGGGTGAGGAATGTGTGGTAAATTAGAAATCCACAAAATCTGTGCTGGAAACTCAGATCTTTCCTATTTTGTTTATTTCCCTGGAATAAAGTAGAGAAGATCTATTTATCAATCTCTGAGGCATCTTCTTCAGCTTCACAGAGCTCTTGTCATATATTGATATATTTGTTTGCTGCTGTGCAGAAATACCAGGCATGCTCTATGACCTCTCTTTACTGATTAATTTAAAACACTGTACAGACCCCCAAAATAACTCAAATAACTCAACCTCAAGAGATCCAGAAAACTGCCCATATATGCTGGTTTCTTGCAGAGTGGTTGTGTTATTCGATGATGAATACTGTGTTCCACAGCTATTTGGCTGCAGGACCTCATGGGGAGCACTGTCACCTCCCTCCTGCCTGCAGCCTCAGCCTCTCTTCCATTAGGAAACCAGGCATGGAGCTAGGGTGAGGGGACATGTACCTGGTATTTAACTCCCAAGTATGGAGTTGCAACACAGTGAGTGTGATAGGATCCATACAGTGTACCAGGATTTGTGCAGGGTCCCAGAACAAAAACCATGTGACAGAATGTGCACCTGAATAGATGCTACTACAGCCATCAGCTGCCAAAAATTAAATTATGCAATTTGGCCAAGTCTATCAATACTTATGAACCCATTACCTACTGGATTGCATCCTACTTTTTCTGCTGTAGAAACAAGTAACTAGTCATCCCAGCTGAAATAATCTCTATCCTTTTAAGAGCGAGAATATTCAAAGAGAATCAGATGAGCCTGAGTCATATGAGACACTTTACAGAGGTCCTGTGGTAGTAAAAAGAGTGATTGTTGCTCGTCACATCTATTGCACAGGTCACTGTGCTACCTGGGCTTTACAGTCATGCTGTCCAGCCAACAGCTGTATGAGCAATGGACACCATGAGGCAAATTTATACTGTTAAGTGCTATGGAGCAGGAACCATGTTTCAATGTTTTATTTCCCACAAAATGGCATCCTGCTCCTTTACTGGAGCTCTGTTGGGAGCATTGTAATGCAGTAATGACCATAGTAAAAATGTGCAATAAGAACACTTCCGTATGAAAGTCAAAACAGAATATATTGCTACTAAATAAATGACTATATATTTATATTTCTGCAGCAATCTAAATTGCAATTAAGATTTGGCCACAGTTTTTAATGCATAGAAAACTGCAATCTCCCCACAGGCAGAAGTCTGAAGACTTAGGCCACAAGTATTAAAAAATGAGAATATAACATTTAGGCAGAAGAATACTATGAGTATTTGTAATAGAAACTGTAGTTAGATTTTTTATTTTTACATTACAGTAGTGGTACCTAATTTGTTTTCACAATGAGCAATCTATAAAACAAATGCTTTTGAAACACAGACACAGAGAAAGAATATACTGGAATAGCTTTATGCTCATTTTGACGAAGATGCTAATTTTATGGGAAGTTTGTGCTTCAAGGTCTAAAGGAAACTGGGAATTTTTAATCTCCAGTCATCATTTATTCAGTAAAACAAGGCATTAAATCACCCAAGTTTCTAATCATGGGGGACCAAGGTTTCATTAAATCAAATATTTCTGTCAGACATAAAAATGAAGAAGATTTGAAGAGATTTGCAAAAAAATATTTCAAACATCAGTCTCACTGCTCTTTTAATGTATATTTACACAATTGCTTCATAGCTGCACAGCAGGTTTTGGGAGAAGAGTAAAGAATGAGGAAGTAGCAAGTTACAGTTTGACATTGCTTTTTTTACCTTTTGCCATGCTCCCTTAAGCATTATTTTACAAATCTTAAATTTCTCTTTTCCTTTAATGCAAATAACAGCCTACAATAGCTTAAGAGAAAAGTATGCATGCTTTTGTTGATACACAGGAATGTCTCATAGCTAAAAACTGAGAGGCTGCAAACAATCTCACGGTATTTTTAAAAGAAATTGAGCAGAACAAAACTCTACTCTTCAGTGATAAATCTGTGACACTGGGAGTTACTCTAGTCACAAATCCTTATAGGAAAAATCCCATCAAGAATTTTACAAATAAATAAAATTAAGAACTAATTAGCAATGACACAAAGTTCTGAGAAAAAAAATCAAAATTGCAGTAGAGATTCTTAGTAGCCAGAATTTTTTATCTCAGTGCGAGGGTCTGAATCCTTCCTTAACAGCAGTAAAATCTGAAGCAGCTGAATACATTCATACTTGGGATCTTAGAATATTTAGAAAATATAACCAGAAATAACAATTGTCTTTATTACATATTATTCAAAAGAATATAAAAAAACACAGAAAGAAATATATACAAGCTAGCAAACATTCAATATCAAACATTTTATTAAAACTATTAATCACACTGTCTTCAGTCTTCAGCTACGTTTCCTTAAGTGCTCCATGAACATGTGAGCACAGACCATGAATCCTTTCTTACAAATTGGTGTCTTCTAAAGAACACATTGGAGGCATTCAACTTTGACAAAAAGACAGTGCAAAATGAGAACACAATGTTGGTATTTTATGATTTGTTACAGGTGGCCACATGCTAAATGGAGGGGAAAGAGAACACAGCATTTCAGAATGCCTTTTGAAAACACCCTAAGACATTTGGGCAGTGACACATTTCTGGTCTCCAAAACCATTTCAGTGAAGAAGATCAAAGTTGGTGAATGTATTTAATATTTAATTTCTGCATTGCACACACTACACTGTGTACACACAAATACACTACACTATGTGGAGGTCCATGCCTCCGAAGAGGACATAGAAAGGGCAGTGCGTCCAGCACTCCCTTGGAGAACCACCACAAGTACTTGAGTAAGTCAGTCCTTTCTTTTTGGCACAGTTGAAACATTCTTCCTTGTATGTTAATTGCTTAGTTCCTGATTGGTTAGTGTGTTGTACCCCAGTTCTGTTCCCCGATTGGTCAGTTTTGGATCCTTCCCCTGATTGGTTGTTGTATCATACCCTGGTGTTCCCCTCTTATTGGCCCAAGTTTCAATCCCCTAATTTGTTTATTAATGACCTCCCTGATTGGTCCCTTTTCTCAATCCCTAATCCCCTTGGCTAGTTGTAAGACCCCTCCCCCTTTTCAATGCGTATAAAGCCCCAGCAGCCAGACCCTTAGGGGTCTTCGAATCGTCGTTGAAGATGAAATAAAGAAGCCCTTCGGAGACCTCCTCTAGCTCCCGCTGTATCCTTCTGCGCCGCCTGAGACTGCCCCCATCTAGGAGAGCTGCCTCCGCAGCTAAGCCCGGCCGGAGCTGACGGGCTTACCCCTCACAACTGAGCCTGAAATCACTCCACCGAGGTGTTTGCACCACCTGAGCTGAGGCCGCCTTGTTAAAGGCACTCACTAGGGAAGGTCACTACCCTCAAGAAGATCCAATCGGAGGCCTAGGAGGGTGGCGATAACACTATATGTAGTCTAATGTACACTACACTATAACACATAAATAGGCTTAAGTCATTAAGATTTTTGTATAAAAATACTTATATCTGCAAAACCATTATCTGCTGTCATGATAGAAAATACATGCTCTTTTAGCATCCAAAATCTGAAGTTTTTTCTCTGTGGTAGAAGCTTATGGAAATTACTAAGGTACTAAGAAACCACTCTTACAAATGCAGTAGTGATGCTCATCTCAAATATGTCAATAGAAATTACTGTTCTTCAGTTGCTACCTGGAAAATTGACTTCTAGACCTATTCTGCTCTGTATTTTAGTGAAACACAAAATTAGTGAAAAAAGGTGATGGCAATGCAGAATCAATCCCGCTTTTTTTTTTCCTCTGAGAACTCAGATTAGAATTAACTGAGGACATAAAATGAAACATTTTTGGCAACTTAACTGACTATTTCTTGTGCTTAGTTCTTTTTCATTTTGTAAAAAAATTACGCAATGAAGACTGTAGTGCTGCTGTATTAATTTTCAACCTCTTCAACTGTCATGCTACACATACTAATTCAAATGTGTAGAGAAATAAATTAATGCTGTAAAGCATGTAGTATAAGAAATAATCACCAAAACAAATCGTCGTTTTGCATCATTGCCACATTTAAAACTTAAGGGCAACAATAACTTTCTGCAGAGGTAACATTTAATTAGATGGCTAAGGTTAAAGGCAGATTAAAAAAGCAATTATATATAGCATTTAAAAGTACATTTCAAATCAAGATATTTTTAATTATGTGCAATTTTGCAGAATATATATATATTGCTACATTTACATAGTCATTTAAATTAAAGTTCAGACCACAAAGAATATCTCTTCAGAGTCAGACCTCTGCAAATCTATAGCTTATAAAGAAATTAAAACAAAAATTAACATATAGGAGAGAGTTCAGAAAGCAGTAACTTGCAGTTGAACCAGCATGAGAAAATATGGTGAAAGGAGATTAGTATAGAGGAAGGATGTTACAGATGTTTTGCAAAAAAATTTATGCCTCAAGTCACCAGAAACAGATATAAGTCATCTGCCTGGCCTTCAGGAAAAAAAAAAAAAAAAGGTCCCTGAATTCCACCCAGTTTCATCCAAAGCTTTTATATCTCTAATTTCTGAATTCTGGATTGATGAAATTTTGTATAAATTATATGTTCAAGAAATGCACATCTATTTTTTCCAGCAAACTATTCCTTTTACAACACTTCTACTCCAAAAATCACTTTGAATTGTATTTACACAGAAAGCCCAAGGCCACCAAGAAATCGCCATTAAAAAATGCCTTAACCTAACTGGAAATGAAAAAGCTAGCATGGAAATATGTTTTCATATGCAACCATGGGTAAAAAGGACATGCCACATTTAGCTAAGACTTCACTTTGAAATACATATTTATATGAACTACTACAGAATATTTCATGAGCAGTAATGATACCATAGTCATGTCTGCAGCATCCCTCATGGTCAAGACAAAACTATCCTCAGCTGTAACAATTTTACTGCATTTTTCACTGCATTCTTGATGTGCCCTGAACAGCAGAAGTTTGGCAATTAACATGGTATTTGGAAGTTCTTTGCTGAGTACGTGGATACATTTTCTGCTGTCTCTGGTATGAAACATAAAGAATTAGAAATTTTAAACCATCCTCTCTTTTCAGTGATGTAAATAATTTATGAATGCTTTCATAAGTGCTATAAAATTAGGGTACCCTAATGAATAAACTAACCCACCACCAAGAAGAAACCCACTGCATAAACAGGAGAATGTATGCAGTTATATGAAGCAGTGAGCTATGATCCAAAACTCCTGCAAGATCTCTGAGAGCTCCAGGAGTTAAATTTAGCCTTAAAGTCAAATTAGCTTTAAAGTCAAGTAAACTTTTGCAGAAGCAATTGTAACAGTGAGGCTTTAACATGAAGCCTGAGTGTTTTAAAATATAATCTCTGTGTCAGTTGACAATATAATGTTATTTGACATTTGGAAATAGCATTGGCAATTGGAACAAATGCTGAGGAAAAGCATATGGTAGTACAGTGATATATACAGTCAAATCAGTAGTTTCTGTAATTTAATATTTTGCAGCCTCAATGTTTTCTGGGTTCCTAAAGAGTATCTTTGAGGTAATAAATGTAAGTAAAGCTATATTTTCCATGCCACAGTTTCTACTAATGATGAAAGATGAAAAACCCAGCATATTAACCAGAAACAAAATAGGGTTTTGGAATGCCACTTATCATATAATTCTTATTAACACAGAAAGATGTTGCAAAGGATGGATAATTGTCTAAAATGAACAGGAGATAATTTATGTGGAAATTAAGCACAGCCATTAAAAATATATATAATTCCAGTATTGTATTAACTATGTGTAAAGCTTGATTTTACCAAAAAAGTCTTGGGAAAAAGGGTTTAAAGGTTCTTTGGTTTGTTTTTTAACTATTTGCTGAAGGCTCTGGGAAACAGGGAAATCTGTTAAGCAAATTGCAACAGTTGTCATTTAACACTGCACATTGTTGCAGAAATGGATTTAAAAGTGTCACCATGGGTCATGGCCTACAATCTATGTACTCTTGAGCTGTGGAAGATGCTGGCACTTGGGTTCCTGGGAATATAGGGCACAAATGACTAACTAACCTTGGTGTGTTGTTTGCATGTGTGTAGTTTAGCATACTTTTAACAATGATTCAATTTGTAATGGTAATAAGAGTATTTCTAAAGCTGTAGAACAAAAGTAGTTATCTTGTCAGTATTTTCAACATTAAAGTTAATTCCCATTAAGATCATGAATGACAAAACTTTGAAGATAAACTCACTTCTCTTGCCAATGAGATTCATTCTTCTGAAATTAGTGTGTAAAAAGGAAGGTAGTTAGCAGATCGTTGTTCAACTTTGCAAATATTCATACACTCACTGAAAAACATCACATTTCCCTTGAAAAATATCCACAGAACACTATTAGACCACTGAGCTTTTTTACTGGATGTCCCACTTGCAGCTTGTCTAATTGCTAACTGCAAATTAGACGATGAAACTATTGGAGAGACCATAGGTTACATGGAAGAACATGAGAACCAGCATAATTATAAAAGCACCGAAGGGGTAAGCAAATTTAGTTATGTTTTTCAGTAATTTTAACTAAAAACAGGAGGTAAATTTCTCAAAAAAAAATTGTTAACAGCGTCTTCTATTCATCTTGGTGAACACGACATCTGCTAGTCATGAACTAGAAATGGCTTTGAGTGCAAGCAGAATGAAAAAAACCGCAGGATGAACATGGAATTTTATTACTGCATTAATCTGGCCCCTGTCTGCACAAAAACTCACTAACAGCAATTCAATTTGCTGCTATGTACAATGGCCCCTTCCACAGTCACTAATCAGCTGCAGCAAAATAAAATATATAGTCAAATAACCTTTTCCCCTAGGAAAACATATATTTAAAGAATTTTGAATCCACTCTTTAATAAAATATAAACTTTAATAAAATATAAGCTCATAAGACATAACCCCTTCTCCATTACCCTTGTGTAACTGCATGTGAACATTAGCTACACAAGCTGAGCTCCCCCAACAGGTCCAAATGTCCACCCCAACTGCTCTGGAGTTTAGAAGGTGTTACTACTGCCTATCCAATATTAAGTGCTTTGCAAAAATCTGTTAGTAACTAGAGCTGAAATCAGCTTTGCCACTTAGAGATGATTTCAGTCCCTTTGTGAGGTATGTAATATGCCACAATGGCTGTTAAATGAGAGCTTAGTTACCACCTATGATGGGAAATTACAGTTTTTGAGGGTTTTTTTATATAAGAATATTTCCAATAAGTACCCACGAGTGTCTGCAGTTTTTCATTGTTGCTGTGTCAGAGCCATAGCCACAAGCTTTCAGGGAAAGGGAATATCTTAACATATACATTTCTGCTACTTTTTATCTGATACTTGTCATATAACTAAACATAATTTGTTAAATCAGGGAACCAATTTACTGTCATCATTTTCTGTTCAGATATAGTCCTGAATATAGTACACTCTTAGAATAAGTATGAGAAAATGGATATGAAAAAAAAATATTAACTCTCCTGGGAGAACAGACACCAACACAGGACTACAGGAATTACTGAAAACCATATACTCAATTCCCCTAGCAACTTAGCCCATTTATTTTCATATATAGTACAATAAATTTTTAAGTGTTTTATTGCCTGTGGAATTTACTGTGGAATTTAGCACAAAACTAGACTTAAATACTGCAGTGCTCTAATTAATTTTGTCTTACTCAAATAACTAATTGTGTGAAAATTATCTGAACTCTTGTTCAAATGCATAACTGTTTGAAAATCATCCACTTGTTCTCTTCCACATCTCTTCCAATTTCATTCTTTTTTCATTACTATTTTATTGAATTTCAGCTTTAACATTCCCTCAAAGGAAACTGGAATAAAAATATTCATATTTTTAAAATGGTCATTTTATGCTTGATTGATTCAGTATCCTAAATGTCTTCAGTGTCATGTGGACACAAAAATTGTTCAACATTTCTAAGGATTTGGGGTAAGAAAAGCTATGGAAGTCCTATTTCAATTTAATTTCTTTGTGCATGATTTTATTCCTTTCTGTCAAAAAAGTTTCACTAAATTTTTAAAATTCCAAATTTTAAAAAGCAAGGCAGTTCTCTAAAGACCCGGTCCTATGCCCAGTGAAGTGAACTTGGAATTAACTGGATGACGAGCAGGAGGGATTGGAGCAATGCAATGTATTTCAGTTGGCTTGACTGACCAAAAGGACTGCTTGATATTTAAGAAACACTAGTGCAAATAACAGAATACACAACAGAGTGTAACTGTAGTATTTGAACACAACTTTTCTGGATCCTTCTGAAAGAAGAATCTTATTTTTTAACAGATAAAGTGCAGTTACTTCAGAGAACAAAGGGATGAATCAAAATATCGTATTAATAGGTTTACAGTTTATCATACTTATAAAAAGGAAGTACTAATATCTTAATTGAAGATCCTGCTTTTAAGAAGCAACTTTAAGAAAGTACCTTTTCCAGCTTAAATTAGTTAAAAATACTTTAGAAGTCTCTACTTTACATTATCACACATTATTCTGAATTATGGTATTCCACTTTTCAAGAACTGTTTGGTAGTGTTTGAGATTGTCTGTGGCTTCCTGAAGTTTCTGTCTTAACCCTGAATAGAATGACACCAAAAAAGGCCATAACCCAAAATAGTTTAAATCTAACTTTTGTATCTGGCTTATTTTTAACAGTGTTACAAGCACATGTCATGTGGGTTCAGAACACGAGGGGAATGGTAAAGTCACCAGCAGGCTCCATTTTTTATATTATCTGGGCTCAAAATCACTTCTCTAGGATGCAAACTTTCTTTCTATATGAATGTAGTGTACAGCTGTTCAATACAGACATGTTTAGCTGTTCACCCTTTCAAACAAAAAGAGAATGATCTGCAAACAGGAAAAAAACTCTTGTCCAAGTTGACAATAGTTACATGGCAGCACAGTACACCATGATACTCTGCAGTTAAAAGGGAAGAGACAAACCTACATTTCACAGTCATCCACAATCCTTCCTTCATCAATGTTAACATTTATATAATGAGTATATACACATGTATATGTGTTTTACTTAATTTTGTAGCAAAACGGAAATTCAGGTTATTGAATTGTTTATAGAATCTGACATATTTGTTGGTTCACTCCTTTGTCAAGTCCAATAGGAAATTTGGGAATCTGTCACTGGATTTTGGCTTGCTTGCAAGGGAAGAGAAGGAGGGAATAAACTGGTACACAGAAGGTTGTATTAATCTCACAACCATCTTAAACATGCCTCACTGAGAAGCTTACTCAGAATCTAATTTTTCTGTAGTTTTGTTTCATTTTGGTTTTGTTTGGTTTTTTTGCTTTGTTGGGGTTTTTTTCTAACAGTTTTGAAGAAAGTGACAGGGAACACATGGGACAGAGTATTAGAGAAATTTAATCTCAAAAGGGGAGAAAGTGTTTTATGTTACCTCCTGGTTAGCAGCAGCTAGTTCTTCTTCCAGTGCAGAGACTCTTTCTAAAGAAACCCTCAGTCGTTCCCTTACCTAGAAGAAAAATCAAAATATGTGCAGTAACGTAATTTCTATTAGTCTTTAAAGATTATATAATCTGCCATATGCTCTACTGTATGCCCTGTCACTCCATTTGCAGGCCTATGTGTTGCACCCTTTCATGAGACATACTGTGGAGTAAACATTTAAACCTAACTATAGGAAAACTTAACCCATTAAAATAGGTGCCAATCTTTAAATGCCACATGGCTGTTCCACAGTCTGCCTGTAATTTTATGGAATACACAGCAAATGAAAATATTTTAAGACTACATTAGGCATAAAAATAAAACTTTCACAAACATTTTTTACAAAGGATAAAGAAAAAAACATTTGCAGAGGTTTTAAGTTCAGTCCATGGAAGATAACTAATCTGTTTACAGTAACTGAATGCAATAAATTCATTGAAAAATAACTTGTAGCATTGCCTTCAGGCCCATATACTAGAGATCTTTTATATCATCATGCATTTGTTTCAGTTTTGCAAAAAGTCATAAACAATGTATACTCTCATAAGCAGAAAATGCCTCTGTGTTTGCACCAGTTTCATAAATAACCTAATCTGTTCTGAGGACGATTATGACCTCAATTATTATTATCACTAGCATTTTAATTATTGCTAAATATTGATTATTAATAGTTAATGCTGAATTAATACTAAAAGTGTCTGAAGACACATTCATAGCTGATTTGAGTGCTCTGGCTCATTGTCAGCTCATGTAACCTAAGCCAGTAATGTAGCTGCACTCTTCCAGTACAACCAAATGCAAATCTGACCTGAAGTGACCTCCAGTGCTGTGTGTGACTCTCTCTCCTGACTGTTAAGGGGCTCTGTCACTACCCTAATCTACAGAACTTCATTAGGCACCTCACAATAAATGAGTTTATAATCTGGCTAATCAGTCAACACTCAAGATATATTTCTTTACATGTTCCAGCTACATTGCAGCAATGCTGTTCCAGCTGCTGGTCCACAGATGTTTAAGGCTATTAGCAATGTTTGTAGGGTAAGGTAGCACATACTCTATTAGACCAAGAGATGTAGCTGGAAAATAAGGCAAAAAAATCAGTCTCTCATTTAAAAAGAAACATAAAACGTTTTCATTGTTTTCACATCCTTGACAAATACAGAAGATCCCTAAAACAGTTTTATATGTTCTAACGCTTTCATATTTTTTCCAGTGATAGCTCTTAGTCTAATAAACATTACCTTTCCTTACACTTCATTTTTATTTACTACTGATAAAAATGAAATTTTGCAAACAGATTCACTATATCCCAAGAATGGATTAGACTTTGGGAGATGAAAATTAGTTAGCAAAACTATAACCCAGCACGTTCACTTGACTTCGAAGCTGACTAAATATAGAGATGAAATACACATTCAGGAAATGAACACCTCAAAATAAAACTATTCATCCTTTCTAACAGATTCAAATACAGTTTTTATGCAGTACTTTGAAGCTTTTGTTCCTCTTTACATAGTTTATTTAAAACAACTTGTGAGGGGTGTAGACCTGTCTTCAAGATGCCTGATTTCAACTTCTCTAACCACAATGGGAGCTGGTATACAACAACTTCTTAACAAAAATCTCAGATTACATACAAAAAAACCCATGGAAAAATTACAATCATGTTTCTGGCTTCAATCCCTTTGGCTGTAAGCTCTGCCTTGGGACATGACTGAGAGAAAATTCACAAGCAGGCAGTTGTTAAAAGTCAAAATGAAATACAATGAGTTCGCCAATTTACTTGAATTTTTTTCTGAAACCTGCATGTATGCAAGCCCAAGTGTTTTATGAAGGAGGATGTATTTAAAAAAATACATTATAATATGTCTAACACTGACATTCACTTTGAATGGTGCTAGAATTTGCAAACTAACTAGGCCACATTACTGAGGATATCACAGCTCTACAAGGAGAATCATCCTTAAACTTTACACAAAGTAGAAACGTAGAGCTGAATCCTAGTGGGTTTCATACAGCCATTTTAGAGCTTGTAAACAGCACTTCCTATAAACAACAGACAACTCTGGATACACAATTTTTTACATGGCAGTTCAGCAAAACTAGGTAGAAAATTAATGTTTCTATCTTGACTATTGAGCTATTACATTCAAATACATTTCTTTTCATTCCTGGCCTACTGTCAGTGACCACACTGAACATTACCAGTCTAAGAGCAACAGCTGGAAGTTGTTTCCTTTGTCCTGCCTTGCCTTACCTTGCCTTCCTCCCAAGTACACAGTTAATACACTGCCTCTTTTTATAATGACCAAACCAAAACTGCAGTCTGGTGGCTCTTATTTGCTCTCTGAATCTAACAGTTGCTAAAGGAACTGAAAGCAATTCTGCCTTGGCACAGAAAATATCTTTTTTCCTCTCATCTGACCAGTGAACAGCAAATTCAGACTTAAATTTGTCATAGTGACATTGGAAAGGCTGTAACTAATTCTTCATTTTCAAACACAAATAGCAGCGGTTAAAGTTGAGGGAAATCTTTGATTGTATTAGTAAAAAAATTAGGAGTTACATCAGCACTCTGATCTGAATGAGAAATCTATTCTGGTTTACAACCCAGAAGCTGTAACTTTATTTCTCATTTTACATTTCTTTCTCAGTCATACACAAATGTATTGCAAAGGATTTTTTATTGGATTCCCTCTTCAAGTTTATGTTTACAGCAAAAAAAAAAAAAAATCCCAAACAGAACCATCCTCATTTCTGAGAGATACAGGAAAGGTTGTTGTTCTTACGTTGTTGGTCACTATCTTGTGAAGTGGAAAAAGGAATTGGAACAAATGCAAACTATTTTTATCTAACAATATTTGTTTGGGGTTTTTTTAATCTGATAAATTCCAATTAATGATTGTCATATTATACTGTTTTCTGTTTTCTGAAAGTGACAGTGAGTAACTATATTTATATTAGAATTATCTTAGTGAGATCATGTGTATCATTTCAGAATCATTTCTGCTTAAATTTCATGTGATTCTTCAACATATTTCTATTTTCTTGGGCACATCATAGAGCTTTACTAGAAAGCGTTTCACAAAGTAAGACTAGTCAGATATTAACTGATCTAACAGAAATGCTATCATAAACACTTTTAAAGGACAAATACCTGGAGAATAGAAGGGTCTAGGGAGAACTTATAGCACCTCCCCATTTCTAAAGGGGCCTCAAGAGGGCTGGAGAGGGACTTTTTACAAGGGCAGGTTGTGACAGGGCAAGGTGGAAGGGATTTAAACTGAAAGAGGCCAGATTTAAATTAGATATTACGAAGACATGTTTTACTGTGAAGGTGATGAGACAGCGGAACAGGTTAGACTTCCACAGAGAAGCTGTGGGTGTCCCATCCCCGGAAGAGTTCATGGCTAGTTTGGGTGGGCCCTAGAGCAACACAGTCCAGTGAATGGTGAACACAGCAGGGGGTTCAAACTAGGTGATCTTTAATTACTTCTTTCAAACAAAACCATTTTGTGATTTTATGATTGTAGTGTCACAGACACAGTAGAAAAGAGTTGCTCTCTCCATGTTAGAGGGTATATGCAACATATGCCCAGATAATTGAGTATTCTTCTGGCTTTTAAATGCAACCACATTATCTTTAAATGTAACATAGTCAATGTCATGTTAGCACTGCTGTCAGTGCAAAATATCACCCATCTTTCTCTGTCTCCTAGCAACTGCTTCCCACTTTTTTGCTTACTGTCAAATTCTTTCTTCATTCTCTTCAGATCTGCAGCCCATAAAGAGCTTTTAAAAAAACAGTTGCACACTAGAATTTAATCACTTTTTTTCCCATGAACAGTCTATTGAATAAAACTTCCCCTAGTTACCTGTTAATGAATAAAAAGATAGTGACAATGCTGCCATGAACAGGTTAATTTTGTTTGCAAGAATATTAAGTATACTTTTCTGCCATTAATTAATCTCAAGACAACCAGCGGGTTTTTGATTCTTAGCTAAGACAGTAACATGTCGTAGCTGCTTTCCACTGTGAAGGTCAAGTGGACATTTTTCTTACAGCTCTGACCAAAAAACTGGGTTTGGAGAAGTTGCTTCTTTCTTCTTTCCAAATGCACATTTTAAAAGTCGAACCCACAGTTTAAAGCAAAATACAAAAAATGTCTGCAGGCCAACAGACACGTTCAGATAGATATTTGAAGCCAAGTAGAACTATAGAATGGCACAATTAGCATACTAATTTTTCTATCTTTTGTTCTTCCTGAATTGTCTATAGGGACTATGTATTTCCTGAACTACTCAATGTCTATTCTAACCATGAAGTTAACATGAGCTTCTATTTTTTATTTAGCTCTAATGATTCCTAGGAAATATTGTCTTCACTTGGTCTTTTATAAACAATTCCATGTATAGCCATATATAATATCACAAAATATTTTGTAGTGCTGTCTTACAGTAGTTCCATAATTTTTCACTGCATGAAAAAAAAACCCACAAAGAAGGTATGAGCTACTTAGCAGCAGTAAGAGAACTGTTTGAGACCTGTAGCAGTAAGAAGGATAGGGTGAATAACTGAAGGGAGGTTATCCCCCTGTGAATACTTCTGCAAACTTCACCTGACTTATACAATAGAAAAAGCTGTAAGAAATGTTAAGTCAGAATTTCACATTGGTCCTAGCCCAAATCACTCCTAAGTTCTAGTGTTTAAAACTTCACATTTTTAACAATGCTCCTTGTTTGCAAGATATGACCTAACCTTACACTTAGGTAAACAGTCACTGAACTTAATTTCTCACATGATGAAAATTTAAAATTGCTAGCAGAACTCTCCATGTGCTTTGGTTTTGTATTTCTAAAAATGCTAGCATAATTTTATATACAATTTTTTTGAAAATATGTATAGCTTCTGTCAAATTAAATTTCAAAATAATAGCAACAACAAAACAACAACAACTATAATAATAATAAATACAGTTAGTGCAGTATCAATTTCATTTGCTGTGACACAACTTACCCAAGGAGACACAATGAGATTTTTCTGAGGAACACAAAACTGTAAACATTTCTAAATTAAATTAACTCTGTCATTATCCCCATGCCCGAAAGCGAAAATTCTCACAAAATACTTTAAAACTGCAAAAACAGTCTGTAACGACTTTTGTTTGGCACTACTAAGGTCTTGTACAGATGATGGGGTAAGACTAAAAGCATGCTCTTACCACCATGCTCTTACCACTTCCTACTTACTAGAAGATACCTACTGTGCTCAGCCAAACAGGACTGGCTCTCTCACATGGGAAACTCATGACAAGCTTTCATTCTCCAGGGTTATGGATGATGAGAGGGACCCTGAAGGAGCTGTCAGACTGAAAAAAACTGCAATGACAGCCATGTTTTCTCTGAATAATGCAATCACAGCTGTGATCTCTCTGTGGTGATCTATCTCTTGGACAAAAGGTAAAGGCAAAGCCCCGACTTCATGTAGTAGTTAGAAAGTCAACAGACTTTGAAATAAATTAAGGTATCACTCCTGACTCTTTCTATACTTAAGCAGGCCTGCCTAGAAATTGATATATTTGAGTTTTCACTTTTCCATCTGTTAGTAGGTTTCATTGCATTTTCTTATAGTAATGAGGATGGTTTTGTAGTTCTTGTACTATGTGCATAGCAATCCTTTCATGATCAGTCAAGTTTTGTGGCAGAGCTTGTTACAACACATCAAGATGTTGTAGTGTAGGAAGTGAAAACATGAAAGAAAATTTGCATTTAGGAAGAATTTTAAGATTTTCTTCATCTTTTTGTAAGTTTAAAGGGCAAAACTTCTCACGAAAATATTTTGTTATGCTTTTTCAAGAATGTAACAACTACATAGATAGTTTCAGTGTCAACATTTTCTGTGAAGAAAAAAATTAAAGAAAAATTTGCATTATTCATTTGCAAAGGATCATGATACATTTTCAGTGCACTTTTGACAGTTTTTATGACTCTTTATCCATTAACCTACTTCAGTTTTGTGTGTATTTTCTGATGAGGCACTGCCTCTTTTGCTGTGACATCAGTGTATCATAAATCATGGTTTTTTACCTCAGTTTTACTGTGAGATTCTGCCTGCACGCCTCCCCTGAGCACAGCAGCAGAGTCTGTGTGAGTGAAGCATTACTCAAAATATAGGAAGACAAGACATATGTAAGTCAAAGGCAGTAGATTGACTCCATCCATGGATGCCAAGAGACTTGATTAGTTTGTCATAGTAAGGCCTTTTCCAACTTTGAAAGTAGGAGAAGTCAGGGAGATTCCTGATGAGTGGAAAACTCACAAATGTTTTGTCCTTCTTCATGAAATACAGAAGTTATCCTGGTAAGATCCAGGAAAGTACAAGCTGGTCAGTGTAGGGAAGGTTATAGAGCAAATCTTCCAGGAAGCATTTTCAGGAACATAAAGGACAAGATGGTGATTGGAGAGAGAAACTCCAGATAGGTATTACGGGAAAAAATTTACAGTGAGGCTGGTGAAACACCAGAACAGGTTTTCTGCCTAGAAATATTCAGAAGTTACTGGACAGGACTCTAAGCAACTGAAACTGTTGTCCCTGCTTTGGGCAGGAGGTTGGGCCAGATGTCTCTGAGGAGCTCCCACCCACATCGTTCTACTAGTCCTTGAAAAGCTTCATTACATTTTTATAGGTGGATTGATATCTTATTTCTGAAGGGTCTGAAACAAAACTAACTTACATAATTTTTCTGTCACCATGCAGAATATATGACTCACAAGCCATAAAAAAATTTTAGCACATTTGGGTGCATGCAGTGTTTTTTACTTTCATTATTTTTAAATAAAAATCACCATAATCCTGACAATTTGTGAAAGCATTATATTATCAAGTATCTGGGTATATCTGATATGTGCAATGTCTTTGATCCAATCCATCCAGAGACACTGTAACAAAACCAGGTATTTTTATATAGGATTTGTACTTGAAAATAATGTCTGCTGGGTTTATAAGAAATTATTTTAAAATAATTTATTAAACTGTTTACTGGACTTATCTCAGAATGTTTTATAGTAAAAACATGATTACTGCATCAAAATAAAAAGGGTTCCACACAGAGGTAAACAGCATGTTGGAAAAAGTAATTTTGACCAACCAATTTTAAAACTTGTTTTATAATGGAATGAATCTTCTGTTAATGATTGCAAATGGTTGACTTTTCTACCCTTATAGTTGTCATTACCAATGGGACAGGAATCAATTAGATACATAAGATGTCTACCTGTGTCATTCCAAAATTTTTAACACACTGAATACTGATTTTAACCTGTAACATTTAAAATAACATAAGAATAGAATTTTCAACAATGTAGGTCAACTTTTTCAATAATGCAAGTCAAAATATTACATGTAGCTTCAATCTAATTCCATACAATAATTTTCAAAATGGGATGTAAAATAAGGTGCATAGTACCAAAATACTAAAACATTCACAAAAGAAAACATGTAAGAGGTACACAACTGTTGAATAATCAGAATGTATTTCAATTTTAGTTCTTACTATTTCTCATACTTATCTGACACAATGTCAAAAAAGCTGGAGAACTCCCTACACTAGCTTTATTGATATTTAAAGTACTGGATAAAAGATCAAAGCTCAGAGCACAAACCCCATCAATCCTCAAAAGATCTTTTTAATAATACAAGACTTTTTAAGTCTTAATGACATCCAGAAGCTTATTACAATGCCTAGAAGTCATGATATTTCCTTTTATAGATTTTCTTTAAAGATGCTTTCATGATATCTGAGTAGAACATATAACACAAAAGATATACCTAAACACATAGTAAGTTTTTATTTGGTCTAAGTTCCTTAAATTTATTTAATTTTGGACCTGGTAGCTAACCTAGTATGACTCATAACCCACAGTGTCTCATCCTTTCATTACCAATGATATATATATTGCTATATATCTACAGCTACCTCAGTTCATTAAAGTCAACTTTCTGAGTATAATTTCTAAAAGTTAAAGTTAAATTTGTTACTGTGAGACTACTGAACTGGTTCTGTACAATACAGCTCATCTGTGCAGTCAATGGTTTCAGATGCTCTGCTGCACAATGTCATCCCTGCTTACCCAACCATCTCAAACAGAGAAGCAACTCAGCAGCAGCAATGAGCAAATCAGCCAAAACAGACCCTGTAAGGAATGAGGTTCTTTGCTCAGGAGCCCTGTTTCTCATGTGCTCCCTGCACGTGTAGTTCTGAGGCACTAATGCAGAGACATCACCTTCTGAGTATATTGTTTCTAGACTTCAACTAGATTTCTGAATTCATGTACACAATACTCACGGTGACTATTCATAGTTGTACAAAGTTTCATTCACTTTGAAAGTAGTCTTTCCAGCACAGGATACATGAGGAATGCAGTGGAAAGACCCTCTTCATTAGCCTGACTTGATGCAGTCATCAGTGGTTTTTACATTGATTCTGTAGACCTTCATCACCTCTGATAATGAAGAATTTACTACTTACTTAGGTTATGCTACTCGTAAAGGGAACAAACACAGTCCTTATGTAGCACAGGCTAAAAAGATCTCTGAAATTTAGGAGGTTTTTCTCCTAAAAATATCTTAGAGCCAAGTTCCCTTATGTAGTTAGGAACATCTCAATCTGACTCTCTGTGTGTTTTTAAAATTTGAGATATACCTACATTTTCATAGCCATAACTTAAAAGCACATTTTAGACCAAATAAATTCCACAAGGTCATCTTTATTTAGTGCTAAACAGGAGAAGCATGTCTGGCAGTGGTGAGATTTGCTTATTTTGAAAAGTCATTTCTATTGTCTACCAAAAGATAGCTGAAGTGACCTCGAGTGCATTACAGCTATTGGCCACGCATTCTTACCATCCAAATTTCTCTGGACACCTGTAAGTGTTCTAGGTACAGGATATATTCCAAGGAGTAAACAAACAATACCATTGCTGTGCTTCATCATAAAGCACAATTAGGCAAGTTAAAGAGTGTATTCAGTAAGGTTTTTTCCCATACTGTACCTTTTCATCCAAAGCTTTGTGGTGCTCAAACAGAGATTTCAGAGCTTTGAGGACCTCAACTTCACTGGAAACTCCTGAGGGAGACTGTGCTTGCCTTTTCACCACTGTCATCCTCAGGGACCTTTCGTGTCTTGAGACAAGGCACTCCAAATGCTCCAGTAACAGCTATTGGATTTGAAATAAAAGGTTATTAATTTCTGCATCCCTAAATGCCACAGAAATTCCAACTACAAAGTGCATGATACCAAACAGCAATTTTCTTGGCAACCTCATTGTAGAAGAGATTGCTGGAACTATTAGCAAAATTTCATGTTTCTAAACCAGAGGGAATAAATGGAAAAATAGAAAATCTACTCATGATTTCACTTAAAACTCGGCTACGGAAAGCAAGAACAAATCATTAAGCATAGGACCACTATTTTACTAAATTAATGACATATTTACATATCATTTGTGATAGTAATTGATGAGTATTGACAGCCAAATAAGCAGACGGTCTAAAGAAACATGCAAAAAATATTAAATAAGTTTACAATTATTTCAGCCTAACTGTAATATATTTTCAATTTATCTTGAAAGCAACTTAACAAAATATGTAGGAGTGAACTGTATATTTTCCTAGATTTTTAAGACTATTCACTAGAACTGCCACTGCTAATGGTACTCGTGACTAGCACCTGCTTTAAAATACTTATTGTCTCTGCTGTATTAAAAACACAACAAAAACCAGAGAAGTCCATAAACATTTGTAAAATAGACCGTAAATAACATATTGTGAAAACATATTATATTTAGTTTTCATTATTACTCTGAGGTTAAAGGAAAAATAAAAATGATATTTTGATGTTGTATAGAAAATTCCTCATTTGCGCACATTTTCATAGGGCTACCATTGCTGTTTTTGATGCCTGAACGTGAAAGAGACTTGGTTATCTGTAAGGTTAAATCAAGGTGGCTAAATTCATGAATCAGAATGCATGTTAAATGTATTGTAATTATAACAAACAATTATATCTAAATCACTGAACTGGAAATCTGAAAGTTACATGAACAACTGTTTAATATTTCTCCTTTGACATGGTTCTTAATATAGCTACTATTAGTAAATACATATATTTATCTGTAATCCACAGTTATTCTCAGTTACATAATGGTTTTTATTCTTACATGAATTACTAGACATAGAAGAGCAAAAGCAGAGGGCAATTACATTAGAGATGTAGTATGTTGATATTAAGTCAGATTAAGAATGTTTACGGTTTAGTGTCACCTTTCCTTCAAACATGGTTCTTGTGTGTGGCTTTGCACCTGGTTATTATGTTACAATAATTATATTCTTCACAAAAAGTAGTGAATGAATATGTGAACAATGTTAATACAATGACAGTTATAATGACTCCCTGCAGTTCAAGAAAGAGGGGTCTCCCTATCATTTCTGAATCCAAGTGGTGGCCTGTATTTCTCAAAAGCAAATGAAGAGGAAATTCACGAGCTTTCTCATCCCTGAAGGGCTAACAGCAGATATAGGTGGATTTTTCATTATTTGAGGCCGTCCAAAGTAGCACACAAATTTGAAGAGAGCTCTTAATGATAGAGCCATCAAGAATTCAGTATGGGGCTGTGGGAAGTTTGCAAATTAAATGAGATCAGAATATTTTAAAAATATTTAACAGAGTATTTCTGTTCACAGTAGTACTTAAGCAATTAATTGCTATCATATAAAGAACTGAATTGCTGAATTTTGATCTAAATTCTTGTATTGTCATGGCTTTTCTAGGCCATCTAGTTTATCTGGGAGAGAGATGGAGGATAGTAAGTCAATAGCTGATTTCTAATTCTGCAGCCTACTCTCCGCCCTGTCTCTTGAAAGGGTCTGTGAGAGTGCAACATTTCCTTCTCTGTGCAGCCCAACTCTGCCCCACTCCATGACCCTGGGGTAAGCAGAATCTGACTGATCCACGCTGTGCACTTGGATTTCCCCACAGTATTCCCACCTCCTGGCTGGTTCTGCTAGAGCCTGGCTCATCGTGATTGATTTTCTTTATGCAGAAATTTTTCCGTGCCTCATAGCTAGATCCAGCCAAAGGACTACAGATTTCTGAAGAAATTGGGAACAAAGGGAAAACATTGATCCACAGTTGAGTTTTCAGTATGGCCATTCCTCCAATAGGTCTGTAGTTGTCTAATGCTCAAATTGACACCCACTAAACCAGTCCAGAGTAACAAAACCTTGGCAACCCTTTTTCCAGCCTAACTCTGAGCAAATGTATCATATTTGGTGTCCTACTACCCTAATTGACTTATCTCCCAGACAAATGCTGTGATGATCAAGGACTTCTGAGAGCCTGTATGCAAGACTTAGTTGGAAAGGAAAAGGAAAATCTGGTTTAGGAGAGAAGAAAAGGCATGATGACATGGACATATTGACATGGAAAAATATTCATGACAGAAGGAATTACACATAACCTACAGGAGAGAGCTAAATCAAGAACACACAAAACCCCTCCTAACATACATCCAGAACTTCATTTTGAACTGGTGCAGACAATCCCAACAGGGAATGTGAAGTCAGCATGGACAGAAGACAAGAAACTTGCTAAGGAAAGGCAGAATGGAGATCAGAGTGACAAAGAGACAAAACAAGTTAAACAAGGTTTTCAAGTATATAAAGAGAGCAGAGTGGTGGGAATTCAGAATTTCTAATGGGGCGATTGTGCAGGAGTTTGCTACTTGAGATGAACAGTACAGCACTCTAGCCTTTTGCAGAGCTACAGATAACATATTTGGCTTACATTACTGCCATGTTAGTAACACGCATAATACTAAACCAATGACAATCATCCATTTAACACACACAAAAGCTAAGTTTGTTTTTAGCTTAGAACTACCATTTCAGAGGAAAAAAAGACATATTCCAATATCTGCATACATTTCATAGTTGTTACATAAATCAAGTGCAAAATGCTGTGTTACCTATTTTACTGTATACAGATTGTCACAGCTGTGTCAAAAGACCTATGGGGAACTAAAACAATGCTTGTGAACATTTTATACCTTTTCTTTCTGTTCTTATTTACTCAAGCATTTGCAGTCACTCATTCTTCTGGAAACTACCTCTGAACACTGGAATTTTCCTTACCGTCAGCTCTGGGAATGCTCAAGAAGGCATGCTACCATGGGTTTCTAGTTTGTAAGAAATTCTTATTTTTGCTTTTCAACAAAAATAATCTGTATTTTTTCACAAATTCTGTGAGCACTGCTAACAGCAAAACCAGCAAAGCAGGGAACGCTATTTACCAGATCTCTTAGTGAAACATTACTCCCAGTTCTGCTGAAAGGGAAAAAACCTAAGGGTAGGATATCTGACTGTGACTGAGAGCCTGATAGCAAACCTTGCCCCTTGCTCTGATGAAATGCTAGATTCACTGAATAATAATATTGTTTAGACTGGAAAAAACCTCTGAGATCATCAGGGCCAAACAGTAACCCAGCACTACCAAGTCCTCCACTAAACAAAGTGTCAAGTGCCACATCTACACATCTTTTAAATACCTCCAGGGATGGCAACCCTACCATTTCCCTGGGTAGCCTGTTCCCATGCTGTATCCAATCACCAAGATAATCTTGGTGAAGAAATTTTCCCTAATGCCTAAACTTCTCCTAGTGTAACTTGAGGCAATTTTCTCTTGTACTATCATATGTTACCTGGGAGAAGGGGCTGACCCCACTTGACCTATAGCTGAAGGGAGTGGTAAGGTAAAGGTCTCCCCTGAGTCTCCTTTTCTCCAGGCTAAACATCCCAGCTCCAGCAGCTGCTCCTTGTAAGACTTGTGCTTCAGAACCTTCACTAGCTTTGTTGCCCTACTTTGGACATCTAACAATAGCTGGTGTTTTATTCAGTGTTTTCCCAGTTACAATTATATTAAAAAAAGGGGTAATAGATCTTCCCTGCTTCCCTGGGAAGTGAAAATATCAACAACACTGACAGAATTCTGAAGTGTCTCAGGGCTACAATGATGGGGGAAGGGAATATAAACATAAAAGATTGACATTGAAGATGATGGTGTGTCCAACCAATGTTCAACATCGGAAGGAAATCACAATAACTTGTGGGCATGCTGAGGACTGTCCTCCACATATGTAGTCTTAATATTAATAAAAAAAGAATTAATATACCAAATAGTTGTGAGAACATCACAAGATTTCACGTTGAAATAACATTCTAACAATAATGGTAATTCATTTAAAGTACTAAATTTAAAAGAATTGTTAGAAACAGCTTTAGGGTTTTCAGGAAGTTGCAATTAAACTCTGGCATTAATAGTGATCATGGGTTGCTGAGCATTTTCAGCTCCCTCACACTGTCAAGCTGTTACAGTTGTCAAGCACTCAGAGGGACAGGCAGCTTGCAGAGAAAAGATGAAGATCAACAGCAGCAGGTAGGACAGACTCACCCACGCATCATCACTATGCTTTTCCTACTGGAAAGCATAAGCCTGATAATGAATTACGAAATAATCTGACAAGTGAGTTTTATGCTGGGCAAATTTTAGGATGCTCAGTATGTTGTCCAGATAATTGTATCTTACATAAATAGGATTGCTTCTGGAACTCTGGACTTTTTATAAGCATAAAGAATGCATAAAAATAATAATTTAAAGACTGAAAAGTGCCCTAGTGCATACTTTTTGAATGAATGTAGCATCTTTAAAGTGTTAATTAAAACTAAATGAACATGAAAGGAGAAAATTTTTAGAATACACCCAGCTTCCTTAATTTCTCAAATCTCTTACAAAGCAATTATGGAAGTGATTGATTTCTGTGAGACAGAAAAGCATGGTCAGATTTAATGGTATAAACTACATCAGTGTGCATTATCACCTACTCTGCTCAACTACACCATACCATCATGACTATATGGACACTGATTTACAAATGGAGAATGAAAGAACTTGAAATACTCATTTTAAGGAATGATGGCTCAGTGAGTTGAAATTAGTGTGACTCAGTAGAGTTTGCTATTGCAGGACCTGGATTTTAATCAATATAAAATATTTTATCTTAACTGGCATTATCTTCAAAAAACTTGTTTGTAGAAAAAGTCCACAGCAGGATAATAAATGGGGAAATTAAAGAATCAGCAGACAGGAATGGAGAGAAAAGGAGGGTCATAAACAATGAAATACAGGGGAAAAAACATTAAAGAAAAGACTTCTACTGAAATGAGACAGACTTAGCTAAAGTATTCCTTAGAGAAGTGAGGTAACCCACTAAGAAGACAATTCTCTTTTGAGGTTCAGCTTAGAATTTCTCACCAGCACAGGAAAAACTGAATTTTCCTTCAGTCTATATTCAGAATTCACATTGTTCAGTGAATCTCCATCTCTGGTGCGAGCAGAGAAGACAAGTAAAATAAGCAGACATGGGGGTGAAGACTACTTCTAAAATCAGTGATTTTCTTCAGCATTGTTCTACGGTGATGGAAACCACTTTTCACCTGTGGTGAGGTGGTGTGACCTCCAACAGCTACACTGGCAAATTAACAGTGAAAATCTTTCTCTAAAAAAAATACAGTTACAGCCCAACCTCTGCAGTATATCCCATGTCTGTCCTTCTGTACAGAAACCAAAATGCAAGCAACTTAAAACCTTAATGAAATCACATGTATGTGAAACAAAGGTGTGAAAGAAAACATAACAATCAGATAATGACACAAAGTAATAGGAAGAAAAGGGGTTTTATAAGAATAATGAATAGAAATATAATAACCATTACACTGCACAGATCACCCAAAAACACAGTTATACAAAAATATATAGTTATTGAATAACTATTTATTACAATTACTATCTGTCGTTACACTACTGTCTGACAGAAGTTCTTTTTCTTGAAAGAAGAGACACATGAATCTGCAAGATAGTCAATAATATTGAGGCAATCATATACACCGTGACTTATGTTATTGAATTAATGTTTTGCCATTTGCAGATCTTTAGAAGACAGATATACTTATTTTCATGTGTACAGTGTTTTCAGACTGTAAGAACTCCTCATATTTAAAAAAGAAATAGAGTACCTGATTAATTTTCAGCACCTATGAAATTGATTTAATTAAAAGGGCCCATGAGAAAATAAGCTAAAATAGGTAAAACCATAATTTAAAATATATTCTTAAGAGTTTCCCAACACAGAAGAAGGGAATTTGAATCATAAAATATAGGGTTGAGTTCTGATCTATAGGTATAATGATACCGCAGTGCATAATTGAAGATGTTTCATAACCCATTAAATAAGGAATGGAGACAATAAAACATGAATAAAATTAGATATAACTCAGCCTTGTTCACTATAATAAGTGCTTCACCTCCTAAGGCATGAAGAAAAAGAGAGTTAATGACACTGTCTTTGTTACTGCTTTTTCATTTATGAACACAGGTATAATTTTTTTGTTTCTAAACTGTTAGAACTAAAATATTTCAGACCAATTTGAGTAAAAAATTTATACTTTATTCAAAAAGCTGACGTATGTGTCTGGTCCTTTTTTGTTGTCGTAGGGAAAAATCCATGATCAGATTAATCGATAGCAGTATTGTAACATATTTTTTTCAGCTGCCAAGTCAACTCCGCAATTTCTTCATAATAATATTCTGATCTAATAAATTAATCGTATGCATTTTTTCTACTTTTAAAGAATACAGACTGAGACAAAAAAAACATTTTAATTTAAACAGCCAAAGTAGTGTTATTTTATAATTTCCATTAAATAACATGCTAGATTACACTGATTTACTTTCCAGCTTCAGAAAAGATGCTTTCTACATGCTAAAGGTGATCATTCTATCTAGAGAATAAGCAGAGAAATAAATTTAAGAGTTTCTATTAAGACATTTTTGTATCTGTTTTGAAAGCCCAAAGGGACTTTACCCCTTTTGAAAGACCATTTGGTCTTCCAGAGAGAACCTGTCAGTCTTCCCATCAGCAGCACCACACAATCAGCACTCCCACACTTTCTATTTTGCCTTATGTATTGATAGATTAAATTGCCAGCTATGTTCTTAACATGAAAATATTTCTAGTGTAATATTTCAGAAAAAGTTAATTATCATAGGCAGGAAAAATAGACATTCAACAGCAAATGCCTAAGAATGCTGATAGAATGATTGAGTAGAAACTTGATTAAATATTGGGGTATGGTTCAATTTCTGGTATTTTGGCTGAAATCTGAAGTGTATGTGTCCCAAAAAATTTATTTCCATCATGGTCTCTTTCCAATACATGTTACCATCAAGGTCTACTACTACAGCTTGGCATCCAGTGGGAAATCAGAATGTGAAAGCAGTTTTGTGTTTTGCTTGTTTATGTGATGAGCAAAAACTGTGTGAGGCTGTTGCCCGAAAATAAAAAAAAACACATAAGTGTGGGTCTAGAGTAAATAAAATACTGCCAGTAAGGCATAACTGAAAATGTAGAGGGGACCTGGAAGGCTGGTGTATACTCAGGACTTACAGAATTGCCACTTTCATTCCTTTCTGCTGATATTCAGTTTGAAGAAGGACATATCAAACAATATCTTTTTTGCCATTACCCCAAGGAGATAAAAAGTTGCATTAAAAATTTGGAAGCTGCAATTCAGAACTGAGCATCCTCATTTAAAAGCAGCAGAAAGTGCTACTTGGGACAAAGTAGTTCTCATGAGTAGTTCCACTATGTGTAGTTATGCATGAATGTGTCCTGGGGGTCAGGTGAGCCTCATTAATGTAGCCAAGCTAGGGCTGGCTTAAGTGTGAACATTAGAGGGACGGATAAAAGGTGCATTAGTTGGGCTAACTTTATACATGAGAAAAGACATTTAATTTTCTCACTGTGAAAGTGTATCAGTGATGCTCCAAATATTATTTTATTAGAATCCTTGCTAAATTAACAGAAATATTTTGCGGCAATTTTTTCTCTCACAAAATACTCCAGCTGTTTTGCATTAGTGACACCATCAATCTTAGTTTGCGAAAGTGCCTCTTTATAGGCAATACCTTCCCAATGAATGCTGCTAGAAATCTCATCACTAGCATATTATTGAGACTGTGTGTTGAAAACTACACCTCTGCAACTAAAATGCTCATCTTTCCCTATCAAAGGAGTGTCCTTATAGAAGACAGAATGACTATTACAGCTAACTCTGAGATATATTGTAGTATATGGCAGCTTAAAGCATGGCAAGAACATAAATATGATTTTTAATGAAAATGGTAGAGGTCAGGGTAAGGCATGTCTCTGATTTATTTCTCTCTCCTTCTCCATTAATATTTGGACTCTATCTTCCCCTTGTTTGCTGTAACATCTCCTGCATTCCCTATATTTTTTCATAGCCGAAACATTTTGATGTCTAGCTTCATCATCATTATGAAAACACACTGTTAGCATTTACTAATTTTAACTGCAAGGACTTGCAAGGATTACTTACAACACTGTAACTCCCATTTGTTGATATTAGTTCTCCTGGAAAACCTCCTACCGATTATTCTTTTACATAGCACAAGAAATGCAAAAGTGGATGATCTTTAAGCTTCTTGTTCTGCACAGAAACTGCCTATGACAGAGATCAGTCTGACTTGGGAGATGACTTGCAGTTGAGTCATCTTCCTTTTCTCTCACAGTTTTTTGGCAAGTGACTATCTTTGGCGACTAGGCTGTCTTGGAATTTTTGCTAGTCTGCACTGCTTATATCAGACCCACACTAGGTATTGGTGCACTGCAGTTATAACACACTAAAGCTGGTGCTCAGTAGACTTTGGAATGAAATGGATAAAGCATTTTTTAATTAAATACTAAAATAATACACATGTAGGAGTTATTGATAATTTAAGCAGCTATAGAAAGTCTTAAGACTTCTCTTCAGCTGACATGATTTGCTAAACCTGGAAAATGCAGTGCAATTCCTACATATTTCTCAAAAATAATTAATTAATGGGAGAAAAAGTAGGTCTCACCTATACCTCCCAAAAGATTTTCCAAACCCATCACCTTTAAGAACTTTGTGTGAAGTGGAATCATCTCCTGAACATCCAGGAAAGCATAGAGGTAGATGGGTCAACTTTGCCTCTTTGTAGGCATGTGTTTCATCTGTCCTCCCCTGAATTTCTGAACTTTGTGGCACTCTATGGTTGGAAGAGTGGGAAGATGGGAAGAAGAAAGCAGGGAGAAAGGCCCACTCTCAGGACTTTTGGCATATATATTGTTAGATTATCCTCAAAATGCAAATTAGCTGACAAAGAAGAGATGTTAGCTGAGCATCCAAAGTGCTATTAGTTTATTAAGAATAGGAAAATGGGAAAAGTTACACAGGTCACAGAAGAATGAAATATGGATATGAGAAATCATCCTTGGTGTTCAGCCTCTGAGATGTATTTTGTCTGTTCACTACCAGCCTGACTCCCACCTGGTCTGGAACTACTCTATCTCTTTTCTCACACTTTTCTACAAGCACCATAAAGTCTCCTCTGCTACCTTCCTGTGTTTCTAGATCAATTCTGATTTTGCCCAGACACTTTTATATGCAAATTGTTTTATTCTGAAAACAATTCTGTTCATCACTTGAGAATTTTCAGAAGGTGCTGTATCATATATTCTTGTTCCCAGATAGAATAGTATCTTCTGACTGAACCAGAACATGACAAATTTCAGGATTAAATCTTGTCCCTGCTCAGCTGTATGGCAAATGACACTTACTTAAAGGGTCACAAGGCTGCATGTAGACTAAACAACAGACTGCTTGTGGTATGTGTGGCAGCCTTCACCTCATCCTTACTCAGATCAAATCCAAGGCACAAGGCAAAACTGGCTGTCTGTTGTAACCTTGCCTTTTGCCTTGATAAGAGGTGAGGATATGCGCAGGCTACTCAGGCTTGGAAGGCTGCAGGAATCCCTTGCTTTAAAAGACATTTAAACAGAATTATCTTATCATGTTACATACTAAATCTCCTGTAATTGTAATTGTTTGCAATATATCTGGCTAATACACTCATTTCCTTCAGGACTGTACCATGGTAGATACGTCCTGTAACTTACAATCTCCTTTACCCATGAAAATGTTGGCATTTTGTCTTCTTATTCATACAAATGATCCAGATTTACATGTAAGTTTACACGCATATGATATCCAGAAAAATATACTTACTCTTGTGTTGTTTCTTTCAGCTTTTAGTTCTGAAATCTCTTCCTCTTTTTCAAGCAGCTGTTCCCTGCATGCATTTAATTCTTTTGTCAGTGCAGCAAATTCCTGTAGAATAAAATTATGTATGAAGTTACTCAAGATGTAAGCACTAGGATAATCAAATACATGTGCATTCTAGAGTTTAAGGATTTAAATAATGTTTAGAAATCATCAACACAAACTAAAATAGCATATGTAAGCTTCAGCATCTTCCAAAATCATTTCAAGTCTAGACATAGCTAGTAAGAGGTAACTACTGATTCAAGCTCAGAAACAAAAGAATATTCAAAATGATGGCAACATCTCCCATACATAAGCTATCAGAACCATACCAGAAGAAGAACAGAACCAGCCAGCTTCATAGCAACAGAGACACCACATTTCACACACAAGAAGGTCCAACTCAACATACTCACTTAGGAGCATTCTTGCCACTTCGTAAGGCAGCATTTGCAATATGCCATGTGAGAAAAAAGTTAAGGTATTCACTAATCAAAATCTACCTAATATCAGACTAAAAGGAGTACTGTATGAGTTGTGAAAAAAATACTCTACTTGATATTGAAGTTAGCCATTAAAATGTAATCGGCCATTACAGTGAAAGGCTGTGATGAATCAGAACAATATTTTTTAGTCGGAATGAATTTCCTATGAAAATGAACAACATGAAATGAAACTCTATTTTAAGCTGCTTCTGATGTTAGGTTTTATGCATGCAACTAATAGGTATTCTGAAAAACATCTTTTAGTTTTCAAAGCTTCCATTAGAATGTCTTGAATTTACCATTGTTATAACTCTTCAACAATACACATAAATTTTTGTTAATACAAAGAGTTGTCATTAATAGCAATAAGGAAAAGTTTTCACTCCATACTTGTTTATTTTGTCAGGCATAAGACATACTAAGCTGTAGTAGTTAATTTTATCCATTATAGCAAAAGACGCTACATATCTCACAAACACAATAAGGTAAAGGATGAAAAGCATTTAAGATTTGTGGTCATGTTTTGAGAAAAAAAATTCTTGAACAGAATTGCTGTTTAACAAAGATGTATACAGATTTTTAAACACTAGGTTAATTTTAATTTGACCAGAACAGGCAGTGCATAAGAGCCCACCAGCCCACTAGCAAGCAGTTAAACTGCACTCCCAGAGAAAGCAGTTCAAGAAAAAAAAAACAAAACATGTCCAGGTGGTTTATCTTCTCAGCCAGTAGGATGAAGCTGATACTACATCTACTTATTTAAGTCAAAAGCTAGTGATGATCTCAAAAGGGCTTGGTTTGCTGCTTGTCCTCAAGCTGCAGAAAGCAGCTTTTATCTGAACTAAACAGGAGTTCAACAGAAATATGGTGGGTATTCCTAGTCCCATTAGTCAAGTTTTTAAATAGTTAACAGTATATAGTATTATATATTAAAAATTATTCAAATAAATTTCAACCGCTATTCTGAAAACATGGAACTAAGTGTGCTTTTTTTTTTTTTTTTCATTTTTCAGCAGCTGGAACTAGAAGCACAATAGACCTCCATGCAAATTGCATGGTAAGAAAGAGAGTGTTGTTCTGATACTCTCAATGGATTTTGTTTTAGACAGTGACTGTGGATCACATGAACCATATAATGATGTTTTGTGTCCTACCTTCTAATCAATATTTACTTTTTGCATCCGAGTGATCAGGTACATTTAAGGCTACACAGTATACTTTGATGTTAAAACCCATAGCTGAGCTTTGAAAATGAGATTTTTATTGTGACACTCCTCCCTTGCTTTTCGAAAGTATCATTAAAACTTCTGCCTGTAGGTCTTAAACTAGGATTCAGAAGCTACCAGTCCAGCAGTAGTATTCTGTTCAGATTTTATTTTAACAATCTCCTGTCCTTAAGGTTATAAGTAATGTTACACACTGAAGGAAAAATCACAGTTAACAGGGAACTAATGATTGCAACTCACATTGAATCAGAATCTTGAAGCACAAAACCACACATAAACACATATTTCTCTACAGCCCTACAGGCTGGAGCCCTTGTTACTAATTAACACATGTAAATAGTACATGTGCGTGTCTATAATACTTTCAGAGTCTCACAGAATAAACTTCCAGTGTAATCTATGGAGTATGCTGTTGCTGTTTATATTTTCTCATTTCTTGGTATTGTTTCAGCTGGAATTAAAATAGACATTTTGGCATATGCTTGGGCATCCGGAGGGGTGACAGGTGGTGGTAAGGATAACAAATGTCATCTGGTGACTTACAGTTTGAGTACTGAACTACAGTACTGCAAACCAGTCTGGTAACCTGCATTTGCTGCTTTCCTTGCAAATAAAAAAAGATATGTTTATCAAACTGCGTATCTTTGCTGTGCCAAGGCAAGCCTGCTTCCAGTACAATCCCTAGTGCTTTGGTCAAAATAATCTCAAATAACAAAGGAATGAAGTTCTTACTAGCTTGCTGAGCATCATGGAGTTTATTCTTAGGGTAATTTTGTCTGGTCATCAGTATAAGTTTTCCCTTGCTTTTAAGCAAATCATTACTCAAAATTCTGCTCCCAGAGAGTTCCATACCTAATTTAATGTTGTTTCAGCCTCCAAACATCTTCAGTTTATATTCATAACATCTATTAGCATCTACCTTAGTTGGGCTACCTGTGTCCAGTGTTTCAGACTTTGTTGCTTGAGTGGCCAACATTGTCCTTTCAAGCCTCTTAATTATTCAGTTGCTGCTGCTGCTCTCTGAAATTTCTCAGTGCTTTTGACATACCTGCAGTGCAAGCACTTACAACAAGCAGCCACCTCTTCATACGTCTGGAGCTCAAGTGGCCAAACTTCATCTGAAGTACTAGAGGCTGCTCATTCATCAAGAGCTTGGAATTCCCCGAGTTGAATGATGACAGAAAGAGGGCTTTGTTCCTCATGTTTGCATCATAAGCCTTTTCCAGGGAAAGTCTCAAAGTAAATGGAGTTTTCCCCAGAGCTTTACAAATTTTTACTTCTGTCACATGTCTTTTCATAAATTAATAACTAGGATAAAACCTCACAACTTCAAAATAATACTTCCAAAACTGTATGTGCTTTTCATTTTAAAAAGAACCGATTTATCCAAGATACCCCTGTGACCACTGCTTCAGGAAAGATTATTTTTTCCACAGGTTCTATGATAAGTAAAGCATATTTTTATTTTAACATAACACCCAGTTATGTAATAAATGACATGTGATGATAATGACCTCTGCTCAGGCAATTCCCTCGTATATATATACAGGGATCAAGGGAATACTGTCATCTGGAATTACTGTTTGCAGCAGAAATTTTGCATGGTCAGTGACCACGACAGTCAGTCATACTTTGGGAGCCCTGAAGGTAATTTTTGTTGCATAACTAATAGGAGTTGACAGGCACAACTGCGCTCTTAAAGCTCATATAGAAGTTGTATGGCAGTAAAGCTAATTAAGAACAGTAGTGAATTAAAACTGTATGAAAATTATTCAGTTGATTGCACTGGTTTTATACTATATCATGACATCAAGATGTTTGCAATTTCTTTTCAAGATAAATAATCTGAAAGAGCATTGTTTTCCCCATCAGAATAAAGAATCTCAGAGCCTGTCTTAACTGCTGCCTGTCTTTATCTCTTAACACTTGGGGGCCTATGAAATTAAACCTTGAAAACCAATTGAACAGAAATTTGTAGGCACTAAAAGGACCACTAGGAGTTACCAATAAACAAAATTCAAGGACTTCTCTGGTGAAGCAGCTGATACAGTTGGAGCAGAGGCTGGAGGATGTCTGAGAGAGTGGGATCCCATCGGGACAGGAAGGCTGGCTGTGCTGCCAGATGTGCTGGCAGCAGGACTGGGCAGGGGAGGCATACTACAGCTCTCTTATCATTAAATTTCTGCCTCTAGGGGCAGGCTCAAGAAATCCTGCTTTCACTGTTGTTCCCAGGAAAGGCCTGCAAGATTTATTTTTTATGACCAAATACACATAAAACATACATAACTAGTCTCCAAGTTGACGGTATGCCACAGAAGTTAACAGATCTCATATCTCTGATGCTCAACTGTTCAGAATATGATCCAGTCCAAATTGAGCTGAAATGAAAACAGTCTCTCATCATCCCCACAAAAAAATATTGAAATAAAGTAGAAATTTTGTGACAGTAATAACAACAACTAAATTAAAAACACATAAAATTCAGTTTTGGAGACACTGAGAAGGTTGAGCTTAAAATCTCCTCCTCTGGATTTTCCATCATTGAACCATAGTTCATTTCAGGAATGAGTAAGTGAACTCTGCATGGAAAAAAAATGGTAGGGGTTTAACTTCTATTTTACATTCAACACAAACTATGTCAATCAATTTGCTTTCTTACGAATTTAGATGTAATTAATTTAACACAGGAAATCACTATCTACTACAGTTCCCTCAGAGTTTTATATATTAAGTTTTCATCCAATCCTGTGGCGGGGGGGGGGGGAGAAAAAAAGGGATCTCTTTTCTTATTATTCTGTCACTGGAAATATTTTTGGAAATTCTCCATGCCTTTTAAATGACCAAGGATTTATTTTAGGAATTTTGACAGAACACAGACTTCATCCTTGGTGACTTCTTAACAGAACAAAATACAAAAAAAATCTGCACATAATTCACTATTTATCTTCTTGCTACAAAGAAGTCATAATAAATGTTCCTTGATTCTAAACTAGGTAGAATGCAAGATTTTCCCCATCCCTGGTAGTGTTCAAGGCCAGGCTGGATGGGTCTAACAGAAACTTGGTCTAATGAAAGGTGTCCTGCCCATGGTAGAGGGGGTGGAACTAAATGATCCCTTCCAATTCAGGTCATTCAATGATTCCATGATTCTGTGATTTAAACAAGTGGGTTTGGTGTCAGTTGTCTAAAGTGTCCACTGTTACATTACTGCTCAAAATGAGAGTTCATTTGCACAAAAGTTTTAGGTTGGACACGTA
Organism: Illadopsis cleaveri; assembly: GCA_013399915.1. NCBI lineage: Eukaryota > Metazoa > Chordata > Aves > Passeriformes > Timaliidae > Illadopsis > Illadopsis cleaveri. The sequence goes on along the minus strand of VXBB01004054.1, from coordinate 518,698 downwards.
CCATGAAATACTGCATTATAACAGGACCTGGGTAAAAAACCAGAAATCTGTTTGGATCTCAAGACTAAAATTTTGATCTCTTCATACATAAAAGCAAAACTTTCAAAACTGTAGAGTAGTCTCTGAATTAGTCTCTTAAAAATATCAGAATAATTTGCACTATGATGTTTGTGTAGAATGTTTTCTCTACTTCTCCACAAATAAAGGTAAGCAAAATTGATTTTGCCTCTGTTCTCCACACTTTTTAGGCACTGAATTTATTTTTTACCACTGCTTCAAAAAAATTGGCCACTAGATGATGTGGGTTGGCCACGTCATGTTGGACTACTTTGGCTTTAATACGAACTGAGTGTTACTCTGACTCAGACTACACTTAGATAGGGAATAATTCTTCGTTACAGATAATGGCTCTTCCAGCAGTTCTTACAGAGACATTTATAGAAACAATTTGAAACACAATTAATGTCTCTGTAAGAACTGCTGGAAGAGGATCAAGGCATCAGTGCTGGATTTACCAGCACTGGTTTGGGTTGCTTAGTGGTCTGCAAGACATCTAAAATGTGGGAAGTAGGCTTAAGTGTCACAACCTGAGAGTTCCATTAATGACAAAGAAAGACAAAGAGCTGCACCAGGGGAGGTATAGACTGGATATTATGAAGCAAGCTAAGCAGACAAGTGGTGGAATCAACCTTGCCGGAAGCATTCCAAAAACGTGTGAATGTGGCACTTAGGGACATGATTTAGTGGTGGACCTGGCTGTGGGGGGTTAGCAATTGGACTCAATGATTTTAGAGTCTTTTCCAACCACTATTCGATTATTCTAAGATGACAAGATTTCTATTATGTAAGAGAGAGAACTGAGTGTCTTGGTTTCAGCTATGGTAGAGTTAATTTCTTCCCAGTAGCTGCTACAGTGCTGTGTTTGGGATTTGGAATGAGAATGGTGCTGCTAACACTGATGTTATGCTAATGCTGATGTTATGATTTTCAGCTAAATTGTGTTAATACCAAGTCAAGGACCCATTTTTTTCCTTTTCTCATGCTCTGCCAGTGAGGAGGTATACCAAAGAAAGTGGGGAGGAGTACAGCTGGGACAGGTGACCTGAACTGACCAANTGATTTTCAGCTAAATTGTGTTAATACCAAGTCAAGGACCCATTTTTTTCCTTTTCTCATGCTCTGCCAGTGAGGAGGTATACCAAAGAAAGTGGGGAGGAGTACAGCTGGGACAGGTGACCTGAACTGACCAAAGAGACACCACAGAATGTCATGCCCAGTATGTAAACTGGAGGGAGTTGCTGAAAGGGTGGCTGATCTGGGTTCAGGAAGGGGAAATTTGGTCAGCATGTGGTAAGCACCTGCATTGTGCATCACTTTTTTCCCCCCACTCTTATTCTTATTCTTATTCTTATTCTTATTCTTATTCTTATTCTTATTCTTATTCACCATTATTATTGCATTTTACTTTATTTTCACTTATTAAACTGTTCTTGTTCAACAAACAAATTTTACTTCGATTCTCCTCCCCATTCCACCAGGGTAGGGGGATGACAGAGGGGAGGTTGAGCAAGTGGCTCTGTGCTGTTTCATCTCCAACTGGGCTGAAAACCATGACATTTGGCAACACAGTGAACTTGAGAACTCATTTTAAATTTTTTTTCCCCAAAATGTGGGCAGTGATCGAAGTTTTGAAATGTGTAGCTATTTTTGAATACCACAGTATTCAAAACTATATTTTGAAATTCAGTCAGAATGAAGCTTTAAGTGCATCTGTTTACATGTCAGTTGATGTGACAGCAAATTCTAGGTAATGGGAAATTCAAAGATAATGGGAAGAACAAACCACTGTCAGGACTTATGATATAATCTGCCTAATTTTGCTAGTACACACTTGCCATATAAAAATTAATTCCACAGATTTTTGAAGTCAAAGAGAATCTCCACAACAAGATGAGTATTACGACAATGGCTCTGTTTCTGGCAATGATTTTCCCACACAGGATTATTCAGGAAGCAATCTGACACTACAGACAGAAGATATGAGCTCAAATACGCCATGGTAGTTTTCACTTGAATTTAAGGCAATAATAATATGAATATAATTTATATAGATTTAGCAATATAACCACATTTATCCATGTATAACTCTCTAATCAGTACCACACAGCCAAACACAAATCTCTTTCCCATTATTTCCAAATTAGCCTGAAAAATTGTCATGTAAAAGTGTAAATTTTACATGACACAGCTAAAAAGTGCCCAGTTGGCATTCCTGGCTTCTTCACAGTTAAATTATTTTTAATGGAGAGCTGTTAAATAAAGTATGCAATCTGTTGGCTTATTAATATTTTCCCATTTCCTCTATTTAAATAATTTAGATTTGGTGCTCTGTATTATCTGCTGTGTCCTGATCTCTAAAATTTATGCTTTCTGAAGAATAATATGCACTCAGCAGGTATTGGTCTGTTAAAACACTTACTGTAACAATAAGGCAGAAGAAAAAGGGGGGGAAAGCATAATAGAATTAGTAACAGATTTTTCTTCTTTTTAATCTAGAATCTCCTGTGTCCTGTGAGACTCTTCAGATTATGATAAGAGATGTGAGTTGACAAAATCTTAAAAAACTGTCTCAAGCACAAGGTAGTAGATGACAAAAATTCTATGTTATTTATTTGTAATCCTTAGTATCAGGCTATAAAGCTTGAGGCTTCAAAGGACTTGACAGCCTCCACCCCTTAAAAAAGGCAGATATTTTTATAATTATAAAAATACAGCTTTTAATACTTTTTAATATTTTTATTACAATTTAGCCAATCCAATTATACCAAATGAGTAGTTCTCCCATATTTATGAACAACAATGAACTTAAAGTTTTTTTTCTTTCCCCATGAAAAAGGCAGATTGAAAATTTAAAAGTCTCTTGTCTTGTAGATCATGTAAACTAGATTGGTTTGGTTTGGAACAGATATCACAGTGAATGACAGTAACACACTCTGTTACTTTCAAATAACACTTATTGTGTCTTCAGTGCTTTGCTCCTGACTGATGGGAACACTGAGGCACAGAGGGTCTATAAGCAAATTAAACATCTGTTGGACTAGTACTGAAAAGGGATGGGATAAAACATCATTCATATAAACATCTGTAAACATAATAAAGCTGAATTTGTAATTCAGGTATGTGATTTAAAAAGGTCATAATCTTATATACAGTATAGGATGAAACTGCAGACTGGGTTACAATGTGTATTCAGAATGTTTTACTACACGCTATACTGGACTGTTTTTTGTAGAAGTATTACTCATATGCAACATCATGGCAGAACACTTTCCAGAAGTGGGATGAAAGTGTTGTTAGTTGCCACTGTAGGGATTTTTTCCTTAAATCATACTACTGTAGTATGGAAGTGAGTCAGCTAAATAATAATTATACCATCAACTCATCAACTTTTTTCCATTTAATAATTAATGCCTTTGTTTTACAGATATCTATATTCACTTTTTCTAAAAGTACATAAATAGTTTGCAGATATAGCTATGTTGCAGACTACAGCATATCACCATTTTCAAGTGACATCTTTTAGCATTAAAAATATTTGTACCAATATGCCTTGATTGATTAGATACTGTATTGCATAAAAACTGATGACAATTTACTCCTCCATAGTTGGAAAATATTTCACCTATAAAGAAATAAAAAGAGCAAAATATGATCTAAAATGACAGACTATAACTAATTTTGAAAATAATTTTATGAAAATGGGATTGATTTTATTCTGATTAATCAGTTATATATTTTTCCAGATATTTAATTATTAAAGACGTGAAATTGTCACAGAGCAGTAGAATAAGCACAAAATAAATTGCTGCATTGAATACAAGACTACAACCTCCCACTACCATCTACCCACTACAGAGTCTGTTTTTATGCTTACCATCCTACTCCTTTTTTTTTTTTTTCCCCTCAAAAATTTAAAATAAACACAAAGTTATAAAAAGAGCAAGCCTGGACAATATGCAAATTATTGAAGTGGTTTACAGACTGTACAATGGCTTCAGCACATCAATGCACACATACAACCTGCATTATAAGGCAGATTGAGGTCAGTACATGGCCGTAAGAAATAACCTAAAATAAATCCTGACAGAGAGGATATATGTAGGGTGACTAAAAGAAGCTACTCATACTTACCAGTAAACAGAATAAGTCTTCTATTGTAATGTTGGATAAGGAATGTGCACCCTTTTTTGATGCCAGTTCCAGATTCCTAGTCTAGTTGTTTTTTAGCATCCCTGACTCACCTTCCAAACTCTACTTTCATAGCTTCAATTTGCTTCTCCCCAGAGCAACTTGTTGTTTTCTTCCAGGCAAACTTGACAAAATACAGCATGACCTTTTCTTCTCTCTCATTTTGTGTAACTGTCCTGACACTTGTCTCCTTCTCTGCTTTCTCAGCATTGACTCTGTGTAAATTTTATCCATGATCACACATTCAGTTATTATTAATAGGTCAACAAGTCCTCTGTTCTGAACCCAACTCAACCTTCCTTCCACAGTAAAATCATACTTTTTACCCTTTCAGAATTTATACTAAATAATTAGCATTAAATAATTTAATATTTAAATTTATTTAATTTTTTCCCCCCAGAATTTTGCTGTTTTCCAGTCTCCATTTTTTAAAATTAATTTACTCAGGGTAAAACTACAGAAAAAAAGGAGGATGAAGAAAGTGAGAACATGCTTAATTCTATTATTTTGAATAACGTCCAAACTTCAGAATATTAATCATACTAGATTCTAGCAAACAAACCCCTAAAACCAGCAATCTTTCATTTTGTCCATACTATTGCAATAAAATTTAACAACTTCAGTGGTGAAAACAAGATAATTAGTCACAGATGTTCTTCATCAGGAAATATGATGAATTGGTAACTACTGACATAGACTTTGTCCTGAGGAAAAATACACAATGTAGTTACAGATGCCAAGAAAACCAAATTAAGGAATGGTGTACTCTGTATTAGAAATTGCATAAGCAACAAAGATCTTATTAACCTCTGTGCATTTACTGGAAATAAAGGAATAATAAAACAGCTTAAAATTGTGTCAACATTCAGACACTGGCATCTATTTTTTTTTTTTTTAAGACTACAGCGTAGTTGATATAAAACACTTTGAAGTCTTTCAATTCACTTTCTCTCCCTGCCCTCCCCTTTTCCCTTTCCTATTTCTATCTCTCTCACTCACATTTTCTGTTTAATAAAATCTGTATTATTGACTTTGGAACATGATCTTGTTTGCACTTTAACTTGAGCAGAGGTATCTCTTAACAACCAGATCATAATCAAGCAGTAGTTCAACACATAAGAAAAAATACTGCTAATCAAGAGCTCTGTAGGACTCTAGTGATTGTGTTCAATAAATACAACATATACATCAAAATACAGCCTCGTTAGCAGTACATTCTTTGGCTGCCCATTGGACAGGCGGGTGGTCCAGAGGCAGATTCTGCTCAGAGCCCAGGCAGTTCATGCATCTTTATCCACCTCTTGTTCTTTAGTCCTTCAGGCATTGACAGTGCCTGTGCAAGGCAGGGGAACAGCATGGCTTCCAGAACAGTACCCCAAAACTGGGATGCAGTCCATGGCTTCTAGGAAGTGGTGAGTTATCTGTTCTGATGACAAATGCATGCACATCCCTGCGCTTTGTTGCATGATTTGCCAGAGCTATCCACAAGAGTGTATGATCACCTCACATAAACATTTCACAATTTATCAACTACAAGTAAGTTTTGTTCATTTTTCATATAATTTACATGACTCCACCTAACACTCTCCATGTTTCTCCATAAAAAGGAAGAATCAGAAATCGACAAGCACAGAGATTTATTTATTTATTAAAGTTCTATTTAAAATATTTACTACAAGACTGTGTCAGGTGAAGGTTTGCTACCTAATCTTCACACACATACTTCAGAAACAGTCGGGCTTGTTTGAAGTGTGACTGTCACTTTGAAAACTAAATCATATTTGCTGATCCAGGTCTAGTGCTCTAAACAAAAATTATGCTTCAAACAATTCTAGTTGCCTTTGAGGTGCTGCAGAGCTCCTATTTCTGTTTGAAGTTCATTATCCTATCGCATTACTACCAATTCAATGTTACATCTGTCCCCTTTTACTACGTTGTGTCCACTGATAAATAAATACACATGATAATGTTCAGGACAGAGTATATGCAACATGAGCTCTTCTGCTCAGGAAAGCTCTGTTTAGGATTACAGCTACCACCACAAGATATGATGGAGTCATACAAAGAGTTACCTTTCTAAAGTAGTATTTTAGTGAAATTCATGCACAATCACAAATTCACACATAGAGACTATTAAATATTCTCACCAGATATGTTTAAATCTCATAAAAAGCAAGACTTAGACTCTAATATTCACATAAATCATGCAGAAAATGATGCCTAGAGAATATTCCCCATTCTCTAGGGAGTGTATGTGCTTTTCCACCAGTGAAAAAAAACAGTGGGACTTAGTTAAGTCTAGTGAAAAAAACCTGCTAATTACAGCAATCATGATACTTGACAAACATTGATTTAGAGACATAACCCTCTCAGTCTGAAGCCCTAAAATCTGTGTCATCACAAAAAGATAGTTGTCTGGAATATATTTAGTATACAGCCAAAATACATGGGATATATCTGTTTCAGGCAGACACCTAACTTAACACTTGTAAATTTATGTTGTTTGACAAGGGCTGTGACAAGGAGAAATGAAAGAATTCCAGGAATAAGAAACAAAGTAGTCTCTGGAGAAGGCTGCAGAGAATCTTGACATCCACGTCCTGGCTGCCCATGAAACACTGTCTCAGCTGTAGCCATGCACCTACAACTCAGCCCAGCTTCAGCTCTCTCACACATACCACAGCTATCTCTCAGTTTGTCTGTAAACTGTCTGTGGGTAATCTGGCAGGAAAAATCCCTCCCTGGGTGCTAAACCAGTTTGGAAAGGTAATGAATGCTTCAGTAAACTTGGGCAGAGCACCCTGTAGTGTCTTGACCTGCTTGATGAACTGGAAATCTGACTTGGTGTGCCAAAAAGCTTGCTGCCTGCACTATATTTAGCATGCAACCATCATATTACTAAAAGTCCTAAAGATATTTATGTAGGTAGTCATTTATTTTAGCACTATTTGCATGCAAGAAAATCAGTTCACATTACAGAACTGAAGATAACACCTTGCAGCACATCTTTTCCTCCTCATATTTTTTGAATCAATTTGTTTTCAATATTCTGTAAAGCTGTGTCTTGTCTAAAATTTCCATTTCCAGCCCTTATTATTTAAAATTTTATTAGCAATGTTATGAGAAAGTAATTTTTATTGAAATATATATGTCTAATACCCTAAGAAAGCAATGTACTTAAATTCTTTAAATTTTGGAGTTATCTTTCAGCTGCATTCAGTAGCCAAAAAAAGAGACTAAAATAATTAAAATGAAGTGACAGCATTTCAGTGTTCATTACCCCCACAGACCTTTATGAAAAAAAAAAAACCCAGCCCCTTCCTCTCCCCAAACTCCAAAAAAACCAAACCCTAAAGCATTGCAACCATATCAAAACACTTTCTCAGCTCAAAAACCCCCGCTTTCTCAGGCATGAGAACTGAATGAGGAAATTTTGCAAAAATGAAGGTATAAAAAAGCTATCCATCTTTATATAAACAGACAAGCAAGCCCATAACTGTAGAAATGAAATACTTGAAAATATCCTTGCCCTCTGAACATGTTAAGCTTTGCATAAAGTTTTATTTTCTCTTTTGCCTCAGGGTGCTATTCAACTTGATTTTCATTTTTTCTACAAATTATGTGGAGATTTGAAAAATTTTGTCTGTTATTGCATAGCTTATGTAAAGATGTACGAACATATGTGCATGCAGTGTTCACTAGATCTTCAGATAATGTTTTGCCTAGGAACTTACACATATCCTAATTTTTAAATAAAAGTTAAAAGTTAACTAAATTTATTTTAAATTATTCTCCAAAGATCTCTTCTGTAATAACTGAAGAGTATTCTATGGATATCTTTATAAAACATTTAAAAACAGACCTTTGTTTTGGTTATCAGAGAGCTAATGAGGTAATGGACAGAATCATTCATATGACTGATGCCTTCTTCACCCTTTGTGCAGTATCATAATTTTTTTTTATCTGTTGAAGAAATTTCCGTATTAGGATTTCTGTATTCCAGAAGACTTGACCAAAACTGTGAATTTTAGAAACTTCATCTTTATTATCTGAGTGTGGCTAACTGAACTTGCTAAGGAAAAAGGGAGAAACGTACACACAAATTGCTTAACATGTTTATGTTCTTCCAAAAATATTTTCTGTAATCTGTGATACTGCCAATTCTGTGTGATTGATCAATGACCCTCTACCATGACATAAAGCTCAGAGAAGACACACAAGGATGATAAACCCCTCAAGCTTAAAAAAAAGAATTCTGGAAGTAGCCACAGCTATCATACAGGAATTTACCTCAACATGAAGGGGACCAGTGAGTGGCCTTTATTGCAGATAAATGGCTGTGTCAGTTGAGGATCAACTAGTTGTGTAAATGGACTTTCCTAAAATAACAGAAAGCCTTATTTTCCTCAGCCAGATAAATCTGCATGGGGGAGCTGTACATATGGCTCAACCCAACAATTATAAATACTGAGCAAATAGCAAAAGTAACTTCGAAGACAGCAACATGTTTAAGCTGGCTTCAACCTGTGCATTCCCTTTCAGCAACCAGAAGTGCTCAGTGTAATGGCTTTAGGTGTCTTGTTCAAAAGTCAGTCAGGCTTAGAAGTCTACTAGCAAACTTCTTTTGAAGGGAAAAGAACTAAACTATCAAAACTTGATACAGAAAGCTGGTACTTTCATGTAATTTTAAAATATTAATAAACCCAAATGTATCATCATCCCATGCCTACAGAGCTTTGGAAAGTTTTGCCATCAGCACTACAATACTTGGAAACAATTTCTCATTGAGGTCAAATATACTAAGCATTGTCTTAGGCTGATTCAAGTGAAAATAATAAAACTTTCCCTCCAGTTCTTATGCTATAACACTTCATGTAAAGAAAAAAATTATTTTGTATTAAATAATTTTTATAAATTTGCACTTGAAACCCTACCTCAAGGCATAGTATTTCATCCTACTGTGTGAAAGCACAAAAAGATATGTTTTCTTTCCAAAGGAAGTTACAAACTAAGTATAAAAAAAGAAGTAGCAAATTAAGAGGGACAAGGCAGAGACAACATGACAGATAATTGGCCTCAGCTACATAGTGCATAATCAATTTTCCTGGTAAATCAACTGGAATGGGAAAAGACAGACATCACAGCCACCTGGGTTGACAAACAAATAGCAATCCCTGTGGAGAGCAGAATGATACACTTTCATACAGTAGCATCTAGAGTTTGCTGGGTTTATATTCTGTGATGTGTGTGCTCTCCATAAGTGCTTTGATTGCTGCCACCTCCTTTACAGAGTTTTGGGCCACCTCCATGGGCCATGCTTATCTTTATGTCAAAATAACATTGTGACTACAAACACAGAAAATGCATTCCTCCTTTTAGTGAGTAACAGTACGGTCTTCTTTCCAGCAAAATGAAGCCGCTCTGAAAAGTGTTCTGAACTGCAAGCAGGAAAGCAAGCAAACAAAATAATGGCAGAGTTATGAACAGTAACTGAAACTGATGGGAATAAAACTAAAATATGCAAAGAGTAACAGTCTGTAATTCCCAACTTGCAGCAGGAGTTGTCCATATGAGTGGCAGAATAAAATAAACTACTCTGCAGATGCCTGTTGTATCATCTGATTGATATTTAAGACTCAAGATGTCCTACAGGGGCTTCCAGTCCCTGGCTCCCTCACTGTGCTACAAATTCCAAAGCGCCATAGTATTGCCCCTTACCTTGCCTTCCCTGTCATGATCTTGGTCAAATGTTACTGCTCAGGCCAAATAATTCATTTATACAATCAGAACACTCCATCCACTCTGTTTACAGCTGGAGAATGCATGGTAATGACCTGTGACAGGGATAGTATAAAGAAGACTTCATCCTCAGTTTCCTCTCTAGAGTGAAGAATGAAAGCACAGTTTTCTAGAGGCCAGTTCCTCATAAATTTGCAATTTTCCATAAAACTCTGTATAAACCTTTTCTGTTGCTCAGACATACTAATAAATTAATAACCACAAAAATATCACAATTTTGTCATGTGGGAATAGAGTATTTCAAGGTCAAGCCACGAAGAGAAGAGAATCACATGCCTTCACAGATACCTTTGGAGTATTTGGACTAGCTAAGAAATACAAATACAGTTCACATATCCACAGTTACTAAAAAGGAATTATGCCACAAGATAGTTCCTGAAAACCTGTCTCCCTACCCCTTCAGGCATATTTTTTTTGCAGAAGTAACTAAATCTATCGAATGATAAAACCACCCCTAGGTGTTTGACACCTGGACGGCTGGTCTTGGAGTTGGAGTTAAATGATATCTTCAAACTCTGCCACTGTAACAGCTTGGTCTTGTCCTCAAAGGCATGTCAGAACAGGAAAATTAACAGGGATGCTACACTACTTTTGGGCAGGAGGTCATGAGACCAGGCTGAAAGACTATGTCACAGAGATCACATTTTATAAATCTCAATTCAGAAATACTAAGCAGATTCTAACCTCTTAGTCCTAATTTTACCCTTCATCTGCTTTTACCAGTTTCATTTGGATTTGGGTTCTGAGTTAAAACAGATGTAAATGTGTGAGAAAAAAAAAATGAGGAAAGATTACCAGGGGACTGCACAGACACGTGATAGATTTTTGAGCTACAGTTCATGTAATTTATGACAAACTATTGTTCTTTTAAACAGCCTGACAGGTAATTCACATATTGATTAGCTGGATCTAATAGCAAAAAATACATATTGAAAAACTGCATCTTCTCAAATATAGTTATTAATCAAAATTGATTCCTTTCCAAGATAAATACTGATGTTTACCTAATATTTTAAAATAAATTGAGTTGAAGTAGTTAGTTCTCTATCTTCATCTGCTCTAAGAGAAATATCAAAGACATGTTTATGGAACAAATCAAAATGCATTATGAAATTGGAGGATGATATTTTAAGAAGATAACTATTTCAAAGGTTGCAGCTCCTAATAAAGCTTCGGTAATGATATTTTCTAGACAAAAAGGTCAAAAAGCCTTCTGAAACTGAATAGAAATGTAAAACTCCTTTTGTGGGACTGCAAGAAGAATTAGAGCAGTGTAAGCTTAAGCTAATAACATTTAATTAATTTTCTAATTATTTTGCTCTATCAAAATAGTGGTTCAAAGAGACTCAGGGCCAAATTTTCATCTGATGAAAACGAGAAAAATATACTGAAATTAATACTAAATTACTTACATAATGCACAGAAAAATTAGACTTTTTTACAGCTACTTCTCTCACTTTTGAAACCCAGTAAGACTTTTTGGCAATGCGCACAAGCTATTTTTATTTCTTTGATAATTTTGCAAAGTGGAAACAGTTCTGCTTCTATGCTTACAATCTAGTCACATTTTTGCTTCCCTTCCCCCTCTCCCTAGCAGGGATCATGCCCTTCAAGAGAGGCACAGAATGATCTCATGACAAGAAGGTATCAAGGACTTATGAGAGGAAACCAGCTTCCAGCACATGCTTTGCATCTAAATCTGTTTGCATTCATACTTTGAAGTATCTTAACTGATTCAAATCTTCAAAACTGACCTATCTATTCCTCAAGTGCAGTATTAGCCGAATCCATAAACCATGGCAAAATTTAAAAATTGGTTTTGATCCTCACCTGGGAAATGTGGTCATGGAGAGGACAGAAGAAATGAATAAGGCCATTTCTTCAAAGATATTTTTCAAATTAGTACTTAAAAATGGAGACACTAATTACTTTATGTAAAATTTCTTATGATTTCTTACTATCCAGTTTTCAGAATTATATTATACTAATTATATTAATATGTTATATTAATATATTAATATTAACAGAATTTTAAGAATACTATACTGAAACCAGAAATCTAGACAGAGGCAGACTAACCGTGAGAAGTTTTTAAAACTTTAAATCTGAAATGGATTATTTTTCCATTTGAATAAAATCTGCAATATGTCCAATTGCAAAAATAATAAAGCCAAGAACTAGTTGCAACAAAATGAAGAAGTTGTGGTAGTAAAATTTATGCATTATTTGTCTCAGGAATAATTTATTCCTATAGAAAAGTATATATTTAAGAGAGAGAAAGTTTAGGAGATCACAGGATGCCTTGCTAGAAGTATCTTCACTAGCTTTCTTTCTGCTCACTTGTCCCAAAAGGTTTCTTTTTTTTCCCCTTTTTGTTTCACTATTAAATATTTATCTTATTTCAAATCAACTGCCTCTTCACATTTCTCTCTTACCCTATAATTATGCCTTTTCCTACATAAAATACAACACAGGGAGTAGTGAAATAAGAAGCCAGTTGATGCTAATAATTTGATTTTGTTTGGTGTCTAAAATGTGTAATCTGAAGTATAGAGCTATCTAGACCAAAAAATAATATACAATAAATACGATAATAAGATATAAGAAAGATCAGACAAAAATAAATGATAGATGATAAACATTCCTGAAGGTTTTTTTCTGGTTTTTTTTTGGTTTGTGGGGTTGGGGTGGTTTTTTGGGTTTGTGTTTTTTGGTTTTTGTGTTTTTGTTTTTTTTTTTTTCTGGGGGGGCGGTTTGTTTTATTTACTTTGATTAAAAGGCATCTGCAATTTAATCAGAAAAGAAGAGAGTTGCAAAATTCATTGTATCACTACCTAGGCAACTTTTAGTGGGCTTACTACATATGAATGAAATAACAATGGTGCAATTCAAAGGTCAGGGAAATCCAAAATCTACAAAAGGATCATATTCCCATTTCTGATTTTTTGCAAACATAAACTACTTCACATTGTAGGAGCATGAGAATATAAATGTACCATTGGAAGGAGAGTTTCTCTTAATTTCTTTTAATGGGTTGTCATTAATGATCAAAGAAAATAACTATGTTGTATTTTAAATACAATGTCTAGAGCTCTCATGGTATAGATTTTTTCCCAGACATTTCATTTGGGAACTGAAATCAAGTTTAATCCTTGTGTTAATATTACATTTCATCATTATTGTATAAAGATTTGTGCATTTTCAAGCCAGCCACTACCTTGAGGCACCAAGGAAACTCAGGACACAATCTTTGGTGCAAGCTTTTTCCTCTGGTCTGTCACTTGCAATATCAGCATGCTTTCCAATTACTTCTAACTCCAGTCTGCTGTAAGCATCAAACAAGTGCTTAAGTAATACTGACCTTTGAAATAATTCCTTTTCTTTCTCAGGGCATGTTTGTTTCTCCTTCTAGAAACAACTATTAGCAATTTAATAAACCAGAACTATTGGCTGTGGAAACAATTACAACAAAATTTCCATCTCACCACTCAAAATGTAATATATTGCTGTATATAATTATAGTAAAAGGGCTATATTAGAAGAGTGTAAGAGTGTTATTTAAGTGCCAGTACCAGGATTACTGCTGTCTAGAAGCTGAGCTCTTACCAAGTTGAGTGGTTGAACTAGCAGTTAGGGCCATTCTCTTAAAATATTTAATTAAGTGCAATATACAGCTTGGTGCAACATTGATTATTTCACTGACTTGGAACATCCGTAACTCTAAGGAGTTCACAAGTATATGTGGTAATACAACCTCTATAAATTTCTAAAGAATCATTTTCTCATCAACATGTTAGATATGCCTGATATACAACATCACATCTGGGCTGGACAGAGAAATAGAAATGTCCAGACCACATGACAAGTGCCACCTGTTATACCATCATTCATAATTTCGTCTGCTGGAACTCAAGGTACCTTAGGAGGGGGCACCTCTCTCCCACTTTAAGCCTCTCTGAGAAATCTTTCCAATAAAACTCCCCATTTCCATGAAAAGATCAGTTTTCAGTTTGGAAAACCGTGCCATTGAAACTTCCTTCTCCACTCTTACTTCTCCTTCATCTCAGATCATGTTTCCCCCCCACAGGCACCAGCCCCTGTTCCCACAGATGTCTCTGATCCCCCATCTGCTTCCACACTCCAGGCTTAACGAGTCATAATTGTTTTCCCCCTTCCAGTCCATGACTACCCTTTTCAATTTAATTGCTTATTCAGGAATTTTTCCCCTGTGAGAACTTCCTCCTCTGCCTCCCCTTGGTTCCAGCAACAGCATCACAGCAGCAAGAAAGGTTCCTAAGCAAAATCTGCACACCACAAACATTGTATATTTCTAAACACAAAAATAATCTGAATCTGAGCTGACTTGTTTTTCACACGTCCTGGGATGGATGGCATTCTTTTATTCTGTCAAAGGAATGTGCCAACTGCCTTTTGCCAAATGAGTTATTTCCTTGCCATTAACAGCTGATAGCTCTTCTGTATACCTCTTCTGTGAGACAAAAGGAAAGTATCTAGGAGCATCATTGTTATCTAGAAAATTATTTCCTGTGTATTAGAACTCTGCCATGAAAATATTTTGCCCCACCTGTTTTCTGGTGATAGGGCTAAGATTTTTCTCAGTAATAATCCAAAGGAAAAATGTTACCAAACCAGTGAAAACCCACTCTCCTCCCCAAAGCATAGTTCTTTCCATATCTAGATCTTCCTTCTGTGGCTGTAGAGAGTTACAGCCTTTGGCTGTAGGCTCCCTGCATAAACTGTGCCTCAGAAGGAGGGAAGGAAACAAAACAAACAAAAAAAGAGAAAACCAGTAGCGAGCTCCAGAAGAAAACATAAGATGAAAAAATAAAAAGGTGTGGAATAACTTAGATATCATCTGAGAATTGTTTCTTGCAAACCTTTGCAAATGCTGCTACAATTCCGAATTCCTGATTTCCATTTTGCAATTTTTAATCTCTCAGATCAATGCATTGGGCCTGTGTCAGGCCAAATGCCATGGGAAAGTGTTGGAATGCTTGCAAAGCCATGCCAGGACACGGATGTTGTGCATGTAAGAGCATTACCAGGAGTGTGCTGCCACGTACTTGAGGATGAGGACACCCCACTGCTGCCAAGGCTTACACTTGCCAGTGGTACATCTCCCCAGCTGAAAAGCATTGCTGCTATCTCTTTCTTCACCCTGATTTAACACACTTGGCACAGCTGGCCCAGCAGCATAACTGCCAGCTCATTGTCTGTCACGAGATCTGAAGCAGAGGCAGAAATGCTGGGCTGCACAGTGAGATTTGCGGGCCCTGTGGCAGGAAAGTGAGAGGCAAGGGCCAAAGATTAGCGTCACGCTGAAAATATACAGCTGCATAGTCACTGTCATTGAGGAGAAACTGAAATTGCTTTTCTTTTTGCAAGGTTATTTGTGAATGAAGTAACTCCTGAAGACTTTAAACTATGGAGTTTGTGAAAAGTTTGAGAAAAGAAACCGCCCTGCAATTTTTTTCCTTCCATGGAAATAAGTAAAACGTCTATGTGTCAAGAGGGTCTGAGGCTTGAAAGTGTCAGGTGATCACATAAAATGGTTTTCTAGCTTCAAGAGGTAGGTCACTGTTTGGTAAAGCCCTGATTTCTATAAAGGTAGAAAATGAGCTGAAGTACATGAGCTGAAAGCTCAGGGTGCTTTCATAACAATGTGAGAAAGGTTGGAGGCCTGTGATTGTGTTTTGGCTTCTGACTTTTTTCTTCCTATCTGTAGCCGTTTTGGAGTACTTTTTCCTCTTGATCTCAGAAATGTTCCCAGCATTGAAAAAAAATATATCTCTGCTTCAGAATAAAGGCATTTGGCTACAATTTAAGGAAAAGGCATAGTCTGCTTATTCAAATGAAGAAACTTATGAAAAAACCAGGATTTAATCTTTGATAAAAAAAACCCCTGAAAGTACAGTTTTGTTTCCATACAGGAGGAAAATAAATACGCTGATATTTTAATGCATCTATATACTACCAAAGCCTTCACCCTCTGTCCCCTCCTTACTGTGACCCTCTCAAAAAACCTTTTGAAACAGTGTAAAGAACTAAGATTGCTGATGGATGAAAACCAGCAATAAGATGCTGCATAACTCCTGAATTTTACAAAATATAAACAAATTTCTGTTTTCCTACAAAGCTCCTGTAGAAAATGTCTATAGCTATGCTCTACATCTTGGCTAAAACCATAAAATAATAATTAAAAAATTGATATTAAAATTTTAAGCACATTAAGCTTTGTCATTAGTAAAAGCATCTATCTAAAAACACGGTCTGAATCACATATGCTGGAATTCAAAAGCCCTGAGTACTTAAATTCTGAAACTTCTGACTAGCTCAAAGAATTTCTGAAGGTTTATATCTGTTTAGACAAAACAAGCGTGGCTTTTCCATGAAAGAGGAGTGTTACAGGTGATGGCTGAAGAACAAAATGCATTGTGTTTGCACTTGATTAAAATTAAGTAGTTTTCTTTTCAACTATATGCAGTGAAATATGTTTTCATTTGCTATATAGCTCAATTTTGGTTTACAACAATACAGATTCAAGTTCTGTTTTGAATGAAGAAACACAGCATGTTTAGTATCTGCCACCACTTTCTTTTCTATTTTGCTGTTTACACTTTCACTGTGGACCTTAAAGAGCTGTAAAGAAAAGAAGTACGAATGCTGCAATTTTGCAGAAGCTCAGGGTCAGGCAGCCACAGCAACTGGATCTGCATACAAAGTCTCCTATCTTCGTCTGTGCCCTGCTTCCTGTCATCATGTAATGGCATTGAGATATTGCAGTACAACAGACTGTCCTGACTGCATCCATCAGTAATGTTCATCCAGCCATTTTACAATGTGTGTGGACTTAAGGCTTACAGCTTCCCATATTCTTACCAAGCGATGGTGTTTATAAAGTATATGAGTGGTTGTTTGAAGACCAATCTCTTCAAAAACATAGATAGATAGATAGATAGATAGATAGATAGATAGATAGATAGATAGATAGATAGATAGATAGATAGACAGAATCATTAGAATCATGATTTGGGATGAAAGACAGCAAACCTAGCAGTTAATATCCTACTAAACAATACAGAGCAGAATAATCTGCAAAGCATTTTATTACTGTGTAGAATACCCATTTCTTCCTTCTGCTTGCCTGAACAGTTGATAATAATGAAAAATAGAAAACAGTTTATATGGGAATAAAGGCAAATTGAAGTCTGTAATTATGAAGGTGTAAAGCTCACAGAGCACCAGCATACAGATCAGAACTTTTAATATGTGGGAACCTGTCCACAAACCTGTCCACCTTCAAAACCACCATAATATCTGAACTCTCAATTTTGAATATATTGCAGTTTCTTCCTGAGCTTCAGCTTTATTGCATGCCTTGCAGTGTGCTTTCATTAAGCAAATGACATACTAAACACCCTTTATATCTAAAAACCTGCTTACATTTGTTATTAAAAACATTAACAATTTTTACTCAGGCTTAAGAAAGCCTTTCTAAGTATTTTAGCATATTTGTCTCATGAACAATCTATTCTATGGTTTTTTTAATGGTTTTAGCACTTCAAACACTGCTTCTAGGTGAGTAGTTCTAGAAATATATTTTGGGTCATTATGAGCCAGAAAAGCCAAACCGAATGCATTGTGCCTTTCTGAGTAACTGAGGTTTATAATTAATTACAACTTATTATTAATGCTATGTAATTAAAATTTTGAACCAGTGCCATATATACTGACAGAAAATTTTATGGCTTTTAGGCTATCCTCTGTAGTTATCCCTTTTACAATAGGCAGAAATACAAAGTTGTGCAATTCACAGTAATTACAAGAAACATTTCAGAATAATGTAGCCCAATCACTGAAAATTTACCATGCATTCAAACAATTTCAGCTGCAGACTTGACAGTCTTAATGCCCACCGTTAAAACGATGGTTCACACAGGTAATTGGCGGGTTGGCATTGAATGGAATAAAAGAAATTATTTGCTTAATTTTGTACTTGTAAAGTAGAACTGACTTGCCTTCCTGTCCTCCCTGCAAGGTGCTGGGTGAAAGGCTGAGCGCAGATTTCCACTTTTTGCTCTTGCTTAAGTGCGTTTGGTTGACACGTAAATGTTCATAGGGATTATATTCTATCTCTGAACAGGATTCTTCTATAACTAATAGAAATTTTGGTCATTATTAGTTATAAATTCAAAAATCATAGAATAATAAAATGTCTTGAGTTGGAAAGGACCTTAAAGATCATCTAGTTCTAACCCCCTGCCACAGTCTAGTCTTCCTCTAGACAAGGTTGCTCAAAGAAAACTAAAAGATCACAAATGATTTTGAAGTAATAGCACAGACTTCTATAACTAAATTGGAAATAGTACATTTTTCCATGCCCATAATTTCTGCCATGTTATTATGCTATTGTCTGCCATGTTATTATGTTATTTAGCTATTGTCTGTCTCTATTACTAGCTTCCATTATAAATGGTGGAATTTGTAAACTAGAATGCTAAAATTGCAGTGGAGGAGTTAAAGTCATGTTGAAAATCCAAAAGAGATTGGAGATTAATCATAAACTGTGTATTCAGGAAGGGTTTTTCCTTTGCACAGAAGCAAGTCTGAAAATGGAATCAAACAGTACGAATCATAGCCAAGAATTTGTAATATTGATCTATTCCAGGAATGTATGCAGAAATCTACAGTGATTCAGATGGTCAGGTGCAGTATCTTCCAGGCATGCAGTGTAAAGAATTTCTCTGTGTTCCCTTAAGAGCACAAACTTTCCAGAAAAAAGACTGGTTTGAAATTATTTTCCCAGATAGGAAGGACAAATTCACTTAACAATATTAAATCACAGCATTTTATCTTTTAGATATTAGTTACTTTAACTGGATTATCCTTGTTCTTTGATTATTTGCTATACCTTCAAAGAACTTAAGAGGATGGAAGTGTTTAATCAGAATCCCATCTGCCAGTTCCCCTATAAATATAATAATCTTTGGTTGAAAAATAAATTAGTAAACACACTACACATGATAAAAAATAGCTTCTATAAAATTCAGAGCCCCATTCTTTTCTCAGGAGTACA
Organism: Illadopsis cleaveri; assembly: GCA_013399915.1. NCBI lineage: Eukaryota > Metazoa > Chordata > Aves > Passeriformes > Timaliidae > Illadopsis > Illadopsis cleaveri. Next base: position 499,554 of record VXBB01004054.1, on the reverse strand, counting down.
TCCCAATTTTCAGTAATGTTTCCCCAGTAATGCATAAGAGTTCAATTTTGGCCCAATGATTCTTTCATTATCTACATAGTTTTGGTCTAAAAAGGCAAATGACTTATTATACTACAAGTGAATAATTTGCTTCTTTTCTTAACCAGATATATCACTAATTCTACTTTTCATAAGCAATAACAAATCCTCCCTCCTTCTATTTTAAGTCATGGTATACATTTGCCTAAGCAAGAAAAATGAAATTACCTTCCTTCCACATTTATTATTACACATCTTCATAGCAAAATGCAATTTAGGACAAGGTTAAGTAGAATAAATATAGCCTCTCATTGCTTTCCTCATTTTGTCTATTGCTGTTCTACTGATTTCAACTGACAGGAGCATTGAGCTGGCTGGGAAGCAAGGTAAATGCAGAAGGAACTATGAACATATTATCATCATCTTTATCTAGCTGTACCACCAAATTGTATAGAAAGAAATTAAAGCAATTTGGGAATTTTGATAGGCTGAGACCTCACTTGTAGTACAATATTCATTGACCCTGAAATATATAATGTGAAGTAAGCTCGAGATGTACAAGCTTCTGTGGGCAACAAAATACCAAATTCACATAAGGAGACTTCACATTTAAATTATACAAAAAACCAAGACATTTGGAACATACATTAGGGCAGGATATGGTCCTTTGAATGTTATTCTCAATGCTCGTACCAGCAGCAACCGTCATCTGCAAAAGGGGGCAACAGAGATTCTGCTGAATGGAACAAAATTTTGCACAGTACTACAGTATATTTAAATTACACCATACTAACAGATGAATGTGATCATTCAAACAAGCTTATCTAAGAGAACACTGATGTGGCTCAACTGAAATTCACATAAAGAAATTGAAAGTATTGTTACATCTTCTGGCTCGTGAAGTACTGAGAACAACCAAAGAGTAGATCACTTTGGTGTTCTGCACTGTGTTCACAGAAGTGATCTCTGAAGCACTGTCAAATTGTCCAGTAACTATGGAGAAATAATCACAGCTCCGTGGCTGACTTTTACCTGAGTCTCTATATACAGCAAGAATTTTACCTGTTTGTGATATTTGAAGAAAGTATTCAAACATCTTATGGAAAAACATCAAAATAAATAAATCTATTAAAGTACTAGGTACAATTTACCTATTAAATTGATATTTTTTTTCATGCTCACACTTCCTTCTTGCATCAAACAATCATGAGTATAAAAATAGTAGGAAAGAAGCTATGTGCGTTTAAAAAATCTGGAAGTCCCTTCAGCATCTGAAGAATGTATTTTAGCATTGAATGCTATTTTTCCTCCTTTTTACCACTTTCTAATTTATTTCTTCAGAGCCCAATACATAACATTTTTTCTTTAGACAGATCTTGATTAGTAGGCAATCTGACCAGGCGGTGTTTCTTCAGATTTCAAAATTTACTTCAGAATAATTAACAGCAGACATTTTCAGAAGTTCTAGATATAAAAAAGTCTAAACTAAAAAGTCAACTAAACTTTTAAACAATTTCTTTCCACTGCTGAGAGTATATGTAACAATACATACAATGTTCATGCTAATTGTAGTTGAGCTTAATCATTTCTCGAAGTAAATATTGACCTAAGCTTTATTCCTGTGACTATTTACTAACTCAATAGAGTAAACCTGGTACTTAAAGCAAGCAAAAATACAGTATTTTTTGATTCAATTATTTTCAACATATGGAAAACACAACTTATTGCAAGATGTGTTTCACAGTGAAATTACTATTATAATTTGAGGAAGTTAAGCCTGACTGTATATGACAGCTTACTTTTGCAGTAAACAAAAATGCATATATTATCAATACATTTAACAACAGCCACAGGCATGTACCCATGTCCATCTATCTTCAAATCACATATTTGCAATGATCCTCACATTTTGATTTATAACAGTTTCTAAATACTTTAAATATTTTTAAACTTTCAGTCTTTTAAAGGAGAATTAAATAGTCATATAGAAAAAATAATCAATCTTTTGTTTTAAGCAAAACTCCCTGTATGCTGACAAGTTCTTAACTTGTTTTGGTCAGATTTCCCTTCTTTAGATTTACAGCCTTAAATATTTGAAAACATTTTTATAATGCTGTTCTCTTTACTTAAAAGATATTTCACTTCATACAGAGCAGCTGCTTTTGAAAAGATAATTTCCATGCAAAGCAACTTCATGTTAATTCATGTATCATGTTCAGATGTATTTATAACAACACTGTTGCTCCAGAATTTTTAAAGGAAAACACAGTACGTCTTATATCAGCATGGCACTGTTTTAAATAAACAATACTTCAGCACAACTAAACACACACATGATAAATTTTGCTCATTCAGTCTCGTGCATCTTTATTTAATCATGGTTCAATGGTTCATAAATTACATCTGAGTATATATATATACATATACATATATATATAACTACCAAAAATTTGAAACAAAGGCATCTGGATTAATGTGTAAATAATTCAGAAATTTTTGCACATTTTAATTTCCATATGTCTGATATATGATTTTTTTCTGGTAATTTTGCACTTATGTTTAAAAAGGTAGATCTACTGTATACTTTTGACTGCTGCATCTGAGCTCTGTTAACTAATTTACTCATGCTGTTCATCACCCTTAACAGCAATATCCTCTGAGTAACTTTATCATAATTTTTCAAATTATCTTGTAAACAATTTCCCCCCTCTTTCCCCTTCCGAAACTGTGCTGAAAGCCTAGTGATAAAAGGCATAAAATTAATTCTGTTGAATTTAATTCTAGCAGCGGATGGGGTTAAAGTCCAGTATTTTGACTCGAGGCCTACTGTGGGAAACTTAACATAGTCAGAAATGAGAGATCCCTGATACTTCAATGCTGTAAGGCTATTTCCTTATAGCCACAGTAATTTCCTACCCAACTGGACTTTCAATAGCCAAAGTGTCAAGTGTAAGAAAAGTGAAAGAAAAATATTCCATTAAAAGTATAAAATTTGTGCATTAATTCTAAAATTGGGGCTTTTTTGAACAATGTATGTTGAGGCAAATGCATCACATATTGTCATGAAGATTCTACTGACTATTATTTGAGGTGCAAAAATCTATGAAAGAGTTATGCATTGTAAGTAGTGCAGCTGTTCCCATTCATGCACGTTGATAAAATATTTATACCATTCAGGAATGCATCTGATGGTATAGCATCAACTTAGTGTTTCATACCTTAACTAGAACATATTAGAATTAATATTAATGAAACTTTCTATTACAGTTTGGGCCTTCTCCTTTGGAAAATGTTTAACAGAGGAGAAAATTAAAGTTTATCAGAGGAGAAAATAGGGTTAACAGGGAGGCAAAATTCTGAAAATGAATCTCTAGGACATGCATATATTCTTGCTTGGGATGAGCACTTCAGCTATTTGCTGCAAACTACATGCAGGGGAAAGATCCTCAAGCTGTATCCTACTGATGGGCTCAGAAATGTTTCCAGTCTCCTTTTCACCTTTTATTTGGATTTCCACATAGAAGAGCCTTTTGTGAGGCTGTGACACATCTGAAAACATTTTCAGAAAATACATCACCTATGAAATGCCCTCCAGGTGCATACAGAGCCATGCTACATCTCCTGGAATTCCCAAGACCACAAATGCTGGCATCCATATGCAGCAAACTGGCCTGCCTCTCACAACCAGATGGAAATAGTGACAAAGCATATATAACACTATAATTTCAAGTTTCTGTGGAAGCAATAAAATTAAATTAAGTTTTACCTAATTCCCTAAATTAACCTATGAGAAGCAGATGAAAATTCATTAATTCCAACACTGCTATTCCTAACCTTACAACATGAAGTGACTGCATTTTTAACTAGTTTACTACACCGGACTTACAAGCGATCTTGCTATCCAGGTCACATGAAAAAGAATACATTTTCCTAAGCACCAACATCATTACATTCCAAACTTTCTCAGCAAGTCCCCAGTCAAAGCTCTGGTAAAGCAGGAAATCCTGTACTCAGTTATGATACGAGCAGTACAGCTCTAATTTCAAGGCCACATCCAAAATAAGGACAGGGAACACACAAGAAAGTCCAATTTTATAATCAGTAGTATCAAAAACTGCTGAAAAATTCAAAGATACTCACTGAATAAACTTGATTTGTTACCATATTGAATAAACCAGGGCAGAATCATTCCCAGTTCTACATCTATAATGTAGATTTCTGGCAAGTGGAACACACTTACTAGAAAGTAATGATAATCCTGCTCTCAGAAATAGAAAAAAAATCTCCCTTGGAGCAATATTTGTACATATGTAGGCACACATACTCTGCATAAATAAATATTATATACTTGATGATGATAATCTCCATGGGAAAAAAAAACAAACCTTAAAAGAAGTTCCAAAACCCACCTAAAAGCCATCTATATCAACAAAGCTCTCTGGTATTTATGTTGACCTGTACACACTCTGTCCATGGGAGCACTCCCACTGAACTACGGGGAACTACTATCACTGCACAGTGAAATCTACATGCAAAAATTGGCAAGATGTATTCCTTAAAACCCAGTATGTAGAAAGACAGACCTTGCAGTCGGCATAGTAGTCTTGCCACAGTATTGTTACATGACAGAACAAGGTAAGCTAAGACCTCATCAGGTGAACATTTTAAAGAGAAAATTAGATTCAAATATATTTATTTACCTGTATCAAACTAACTGAATGTTCTAATTATTCTTTTATTAATCCCTTTAAAAATATTTCAGGAAAATCACCACAGTTAAAATAAAATCTTACATTTACACTATAAAATATTTATACTCTTCTTGTAGGAGATGCTTATTACAATGAATAAAGATTCAGAACAGTGATCACATAAGCAGAGTTTGAGTTCATATATCCATTAAAACATCTCGAGATCATGCCTTTGTGCTGTACCAAGGCACAGGAATAATTCAGGCATGTATTCCATCATTAAAAATTTACTTCATAAAAAGACTTTAAAAAGGAACTGTCTGAACAGTTCTTACTCAAAAAAGAAAAATATTGTCTTGCCTTTCCTTCCTAATTGTCAGAATTTCCTCCAGTCTTTTCAGACTAGACGTTTGTTGGTTTTTTTTATTACAAGTGCAGAAAACAAAGGACATGCTCCTTTCACAGAAGCACAGAATCACCAAGGTTAAAAGACACCTTTAAGATCACCTAGTTTGGCCATCAAGAACCCATCACCACCATAATCACCTCTAAGTAATGTTCCACATTCCACATCCAGACACCTCTTCTTGAGTGCTTCCAGAGACAGTGACTCCACTACCTTCCTGGGCAACTTATTCCAATTCCTAACCATTCTTTCAATGAAAAAAATTCTTCTAATATCTAATCTGAACCTCCCCAGGAATGGCAACTTCAGGCCATTTCCTCTCATCCTTTCACTTGAGACATGACAGAAAAGTTAGATCTCCACCTGGCTATAGCCTCCCTTCAGATAGTTGTAGAGAGGTAAGTTACCCCCCTGAGCCTCCTTTTATCTAAGCTAAAAAACTACAGCTCCCTACTTGGGCTTCAGATTCTTTGCCAGCTTTGTTGTCCTTCTTTGAAAAACTCCAGCACCTCAATATCCTTTTAAAAACTCCATATTGTGTAAAAATATGAAACTATATGAACATTGCACAAATATGGAATACAATACACATTTTTTTGGCTTACCCTGGACAGTGTTATAGCAATTGGTTTTTAAACTAGGTCTGTGGAAACCATGCTGCCTACTTTTTTGTTCTGTCTAATGAAGCATGAACTGTCTGATAGTTATGTTCCAGGTTCAATTCCAAGTCATTTATTGATGACTGGTACGGAAAAGAGGAAGGAAGAAAGGCAGGGAAGGAAGGCAGGAAGTCAGGAAGGCAGGCAGGAAGGAAGAGGTTAAGTCAGTGAAAGAGAAAAATAAAAGAAAAAATAAACTAACAACCAAAGACACCTACAGTGTTTTCCTGATTCCCTGAAATCCTGCTGAAATACAACCAATCAACCAGACCTGCCCCCAGCCTACAGTACTAATCTCTCTTCTCCAGGCTGTGAGGAAGGAAGAGACAGCAGTTCACACACATGTACATACACACACATACATACACATGTATACTGCCCTGCAAAAAGGCAAGTACAATTTAGGAAGGTGTGTTAAGACTGATGCTAAACTGTGCACATGGTCCTTGGAGAACAGACCTGCTGAGACATCCAGGTTAGATGGAACTCGAGCCCACCTGAGGAGCCTGTACATGTGTCAGAAATCTCACAGATCTTGTGAAAGAGAGAAATCACAAAAACAGGACAAGGATCATAGGGACTATCAGAGTTTTGTTAAGGACAAAACTAAGTCAAAATTCTGGAAGCACATTCAAAACACAGTGAATCATACTTCCTCTAATTTGAAAACTTTGTGTCCTCTAGTCTCTTTCTTACTATATGGCTACAGTAGACAGAAAAGCCAAAACCATACTTAAATAGTTCTCTACAGCCTCATGCAACTTTGATTGCCCAATAAAGGCCAGGTGAAGCCTATTCTAAATCTGTTCCTGTTTTTCTCTCCAGATTTCTACATGACAGTGAACCACTTATTTTGCAGTAATGCATATTTCCCTCATTTTCCTGAAGGCGTGTGCCGGCACATCCAGTTTCCTTCAGAGGGACAGTCTGCCCTCTGATCACCTGGAAGCAGGGTGAGGAGAAGGAAATGTGCTCTTGGGTGAGTGCAGAATGCAGCCCCTGAGAGCCATTCTGCTCTGCCTGGCCTCCTGGATGACTCCGAAACACAAATACTCTCTATGACTGGGAGCAAACAAAAAGGAGCAACTGGTACCTCATTTATAACTATAACCTCATTCTACAAGCCTAGCAAATATGGCAAACACTGTTAACACACAGTTTTTTCATAGTCTGTCACCTCAGAGAAAAATGTGTACAGATGAATAGATATCTGCAGTCTGCAAAGGATTTTGGTTGAACTGTTCTTAGTTTGATTTTTTTCTTTTAAGTGTTTTTCCTTCTAGATAAGACATTGCTGAAAAAATTCAGATTGCTCTTGAAGATACAAGTGGGACAGGCATAGATAGTGGTAATTCCTTGGGGATTTAATGCTACTCTGTTGGATCAGTTTCCAAGCAATCTGTCTCACAGTACAGCATTTGGCAGGTCCTGAACAGATCAGGGCTATCAAATAAAATCCTGTTGATTTAGAGAAATTATTATTTAAAATAATCTGTATTACAACTTGCCACCAACTTTGCTAGGCACTGTGCAAGTATAGCTCTGAGAATATTTATTTTATGAACAAGCTGGGATAAACATGCAATGTTTCCAAGGACTCCACTGCTTTTGCTTCATTTGCTTTTTCATGTGAGCATAGAAGCCTAACTCATAGATTTCAGGTACAGTATTTTTCTTTGCATTTAAGTATCTCCTTCCCAGTTGTCTGAGATACCAAAAGACACCCAAATACCAAGCAAACGTACAGCAGTACAGTGATACATTCATGATTTACACACAGTCTCAGAACTGAGAGTGATCGTGATGCTGCCAAGCAGCAGAAAACACAAATTAACAAGATTTTGGTCTTTTTCTAGGCTGTTCATAATGCTTTGGGCAACAGCCAGATGTCAGAAATCAGTTCAGCTTCACATTAATGTCATTTGAAAAATGAGCAGTGGCAGATGCAGGCAGTGAAACTACACCTTGGGAAGACAGACCAAAGGTGGAGAATATCAGTGGAGAGGAGTGGAAGCACTTGTATACAAACTAAATAAGAAGCTGTAAGTGAGGAAGAGCCTGAACCAGAAGTCTCTTTTTTACTGCCTCATGAAAGAATCTGAAAATTAGTGTATCTATGAGATTGAAAACTATTATTTGCATTAGACCTTAGATATAGTTTCACCTTTTTGCATTGCAAAATGTCTGGATGCTTTAAATATTTTAATCTTGGTGAGATAACTAATTAAAAAAATAACCTTTTGACCTGTTGCCTCTGAGAAGAGACCCTGAGCCAAGGATCCCCTGTGATTTTATACCCTCACAGTCCAAGCAGGGCAAACTCTGGGGGTTGTGTGTTCCTGCCTTGTCTCTGAGTTTCCGTCCCCAGGCACTGAACCTGCACACCGAGGTACCTGCTTTGAATGTATTCCTCAATACTGTCTTAGGACGAAATGTACATAAAACTGGTTATTTCTCTCCAGTAAATAGTACATAAAACTGGTTATTTCTCTCCAGTAAATAGCTCAAATGTCGATTTCTACATTTGACAACTTGCTGAACTTCGAGAGATAGACAAGCCAGTCTTTCTACAAAAACTTTCATGAGAAACAGTATTAAGAAGAGTACATTCAAAAATGAAATGAAATTCTTATTTTAAAGGGAAGAACTGAAACAATGTTGATTTAAATTAAACATAAAACTTTGCAAGTGAAGAAAGAAGATAAAACTGTTTGTCTTTATATATGAAAACAGCATGTTTATCCACAAAAAACTTTTTAAAACTGTCACTTTTGACACTGGTTTAAAACTCAACACCACACTGACTGAAAGCCTGAATTTAAAATGCTCTAAGAGGAATATAAGCTTTGGGAACTTTTTTTTTTCTTTTGTTTATTTTCTCCATATGCCACATCCCCTTCACCTACTTGAAGCATACATGAGACCACATTTCCTCACAGAGTATGTTGGAAGAGTTACATCTTTTTAATGAAAATAAACAGAAATTGATGTTGAAAATCTGTTGACGATAATGACAAAGGTGCTTGAAGTTGTGTATACCAGGCAACTTGAGGAAAATGAGTGAGACAGCTGGCTACACCCATGACCCCCCTTTTTTTTGCTACTAGTTTTTTATGCTGCTACTAGTCCCTGATGCTGCAACAGGGACCAAGGAGTGGTCCAGGAAGAAAGGGTTTTCTGACACCTATGATCTTGCTTCTCTGCATACGGATATTTTACCTAGCCAACTACACGTTTTTCAAGTGTAACAATAATTATGCCCATAGAAAACTGAGACAACAGCACAGCTTAAAGCAATAAATGCAAGAGCACAGACTTCACTGACTACAATGAAAAGAATGTAATAAAAAGAGTAAAATACTACTCTGGTAACATTTATTCAAACAGCCAAAGAATTAACATCAAAGCATCACTGGATAAATATTGGCTATATTTTTTTCTGTCTGAACTCTATAACAACATGGAAGTCTCCAGATCCGGACAAAAACAATCTTCTTGAGTACATCAAACTGCAAATATAGACAAATGCATATATAAAAACAGAGGATCTAGTTTGCAAAACAGAAGTATTTTGTAAAATAGTGTAAAATCTGAATTTAAACCATGAGGATCTGACAACACTACTAATAAAATTTTGTATTTTTAATAAAAATTAGAATTGTTTGACATTATCTGGAGCCTTAAAAAAATACATATTTCCAGCGTTTATTTTTTAAAAATTAAAATTTTACATCTTATCATCACTGAAAAATCACAAGTGACAATCACATGACAAACCTGTCACATGATTACATCTATATGTCATGTGTCCTTCACGTATTACTTTTATAAAATGTTCATAAAACATAGTGAGAAAGGGAGAAGAAACATATAAGCTAGTAGCGCCCAGAAGAAACCCCATAAAACATACAGCCAGCCATCATGATGTAATGAAGATCTTAGCTTTGTTAGTAGGGCAAATTTCCTAACAGTAGAGAAAGGGCAGATGAAAGAACCCTCCACAGAAGAAATTGAGAGAGCACAGATTAGTAACTACCCGCTGTGACAGTGAATCTATACCAAGAAAGATGAAATTGAATGATTTGCACACCTTATCTAATTTAAATGTAATTCAGAGTACTTGAAGTTAAGAGCTCAAGATTTCTGACCCTTGAGGGAGAAAAACAGGTTGCTTCAAAAGCGACTCAATATCTGAGTGGATTACCTAAAATTAGATGGTTTGAATGTAGCACTGCCCTCTCTCTTAGCCAAAAAAACCACCAGCCTTGCTTCCTAAGGAATGATAAGTATAGACAAGGCATTTTGTTATTTAATTGCATTTTTTCTTGGCAAAACACAAGAAAAGCTGTTCTTTGCTTCAAAAGTTCTTTGCTTCAAAAAGTTGTTTCATCACCATTGTAGCATCATCACTGCTCACTGGCTAGCACAGGGAAGGAAAACTTTAGCAGGTGCTAAATACAGTCAACTTTCTGGTGTGTGCTGGAGATCATAGAACCATGTAATGGCTTGGGTTGGAAGGGACTTTAAAGATCATCTAGTTCTAACACCCCTCAGTGGACAAGGACACCTTACACTGGATTATGTTGCTCAGAACTCCATCAAGCCTGGCCTTCAACACTTCCAGGAAGGAGGCATCTACAAATTCTCTGTGCAATCTGTTCCAGTGCCNACAAATTCTCTGTGCAATCTGTTCCAGTGCCTCACCACCTCACAGTGAAGAATTTCTTCCTAATATCCACTCTAAGTCTACTCTCTTTCAGTTTGAAGCCATTGCCCCTCGTCCTTTCCTGTACACCCTCTTGTAAACAGTCTCTCTCCATCCTTCCTGGAGGCTCCCTTCAGATACTGGGAGGCTGTAATTAGGTCACTCCAAAGCCTTCTCTTCTCCAGCCTGAAGAATCTCAATTCTTTTGGCCTTTCCACATAGGAGAGGTGCTGCACCTCTCTAATCATCTTGGTGACCTCCTCTGAACTCACTCCAACAGGTCAAATTCCTTCCTGTGCTGGAGACCCACCACATCTCCAACAGAGGGAGGCTTAGCTGAGTTTCCATTTCAAAATAAAAATGAGTTGCTAACTATTCATAGATACCAAGAAAATGTCTAGACCTCCAAAGCAGCAGTGACAGCAGTATTTTCCTTAGACTGTGTAAGGAATATGTTAAAGGTTTTAACTAGCAAATTCATTCCAGCTTGGAAACACTCAACTCACCCCCCAAGCCGCCCAGTTCCCCTCAATAATTAATCCTTCCACCAAGATTTTCTGTATTTCAGATGCAAATGAAATTAAAAAGCTAATTTTAATGTAACCTTCAGTATAACAACTCCACAGAAAGCACAAAAGAAAATATGTCTCATAGGTATTAAGAAACTGCCAAAAGCAGTTACAATTGCAAATATGCAGATGACAGTAAATTCACCAGAAGATATACTACAGATTGACTGCCAGCTACTAGCCTCTGGAAAACAGAAAGTAATTCAACTTCATACAACCTGAAATGATTCAATATTTTTTTTTATTTCACTGTGATCTAAACTAGGTTGCTTCAGCTTGCACATACCAGCAGTTAACAGTGTGCCTAAATAGTTGCCCTGGTTAAGCAAACCCATGGGAACATCTTAAAAGGAGTACCTTATAAGCAGTGAAAACAGTTCTTGCTCTTGGTAGGGGGAAGGAGGAAGGGAAACACAGACAACTCTCTTCCAGTTTCTGTTTGCAGCAGATGCACAGCTGCCAAGCTCACATCTTGGGGAAATCCATAACATGATGTTCCCAAAAGTGGAAAGCCAGAAGAGCCAAAGGGTTAGTCACATTCCTAAATTTGAAAATGCAAACGTAAATGTTTCTCTGGCAAGTTGCCTCCAATTGTGAGAAAATATATCGAAGGGTGACAGTTCTCTATAGGCCTGAAGACCTGACTTTTAAAATTAATCTTACTGGTATCAACAGGAAGGGTGCAGTGCAGTGAAGTTTCTCTTGTAACTAAAACCTATCTTGAGTTAGCAGTTACTTCACTGATTCCAAGGTGTATTTCTCTAATCATTATCATTTTTATGGATATGGAAGAGGTGTTCTGTTAGGATGCACTGTGAATTTTTCCTTTCCCTTTCCCTTTCCCTTTCCCTTTCCCTTTCCCTTTCCCTTTCCCTTTCCCTTTCCCTTTTCCTTCCCCTTCCCCTTCCCCTTCCCCTTCCTTCCTTCCTTCCTTCCTTCCTTCCTCTAACTTTGAAGTATGATTAATTCCTGACTTTCTTCCATTTATTTGTTGCTTTAATTTTGGTTCATGGGTGTTCATGACATTAATTAAAATGAGACACTACAATTTTTTGAGTTGAAACTTTACTTAAAATTGTAGCAGTATTCATAGGAAATGAGCTCCAGAAAAGTTGGTTACCAAAAAAATTACATTTAGTCAATACACTTTATATTTCAACTTAATGTTGCAACTGAATAAGTTGTGTTCTGAATACACTATACTGTTTTTCAATAATAGGGAAAAGCAAAGCTATGAAGAATGTCACCATATGTATATTAATTAACACACTCTCCAGACAATGGCTCGGCTTATGTACTTGTGTACATCAAAGAAACACTGGCAGAAGACATGGTTAATAATTTATGAGTCAGAAGGGTAGTGGTTTTAATCATGAACACAAAATTAGTTGTGGAACACTAATTAACACATACATCATTATATAAATACATGCATTCCTTTGATAATCTAAGCCATGACTGTCATGTAACCATGCTTAACAGAATTGTCTTTTTTAGCTCAGAATCCCAGTCTTTTGGTCAAAAGTTTTCCCTCTTTTGATGCAATTTTAACAGCTGTCGTGTTTTACTCATTCATCTGTCTCAAATGATGGGTTTAATGAGAAGCATCTATAAGAAAAAAGAAATCCAACACATTTTGCAACCCTATGTGATACTGAGTAGTTCAAGAGTTTATAGTGAGAGAAATGCCTCTTAAAGTAAAGTACTTTTATAATAATAAGGGAATTTTAAGTAATCATAGTTACAATTTCATGTCCATTTGTTTTGCAAACATACTCTGTTCAACCATCATCTCAGTAAAACTGAAAATAAAACATTTTACATGCAAATTTGTTCAAGTGAGTTTATGTGGTAGCTTCTTCAGTTCCATAGAATCATAGAACTATGCCCATAGTTTGAGTTTGCTGTTCAAAAGTTTTGATGCACTTGAAATGCTTCTAGAAACTACTGAATTGTTATTTTAAAAAAAAAAGAAATTATGTGCATGACATTGCAGAGTGAGTTTAGTTATCACTCAAGCATTAAACCTGCCTGTCTCCTGTGACCCTGAAAGATCATTTCTCTTTTACTTCTGTCTTAATGACTAAAAACATTTCCACTACAAGACTACAAGTCAAGATTTAAAGGATAAAGCCCCACGCCATGCCCTACGAACCCACAGTTGTGATCCCACAATCCAGATAACCCTTCAGGCTGTGACAAGCTCCGAGTGGAACGGTTTTCCTCTTGTATCACACTGCCAAACAAACAGATCAATACACTGTCACTATAACATGACTCCAAGGTGATCAGATATTGCAATGATGGGCTGGTAAGAGACTCAGAAAAAATGAAACCTTCTGCTTTTCACTTTCCTGAGGGATTAAAATTAATCCTTTTCTCTTTTCCAGTTTGTGTAAGACTTGTCAAATTATCTTCATATTTGAACTTCCCAACAGAATTTTGCCAAAACAGTAAAATACAGAAAGAGTACAATCGGTGCCTTTACCAAAAATCTCACTCATATAAAAGCCTGGTTGGGTCTGCTACTCCAGTGATTTAATGGTTGTAAGTTTCAAAGACTGAATGTCAATTAATAGATGTGGGCTCCTCTGTAGCCATCTATTTTTAATTCCATCAGAGAGGCTTAGTGTTAAACATGTGATGGAAGAAATGTTAGTCAGAGGAAAGCAGATGGGGTAGCTAATTTTTCTTTCACAGTGTTTACACAATGATGAATTTTTTTTAAATCTCACAGCAGAAAAATAAGAATACCCCACTCGCATATAGCAGTATTCCTCAGCAGGCTTTAGGCAGGAAAATTCTAAGTTCTGATCTGGTTTTATCTTTAGGTAGCCTGGCAATAGAATGTACCAGTAAAGATATAAATCTAGAGTCAGTGCCAGTAGTCCCCAAGCTCAGGTGCTGCTCAGGTGTCCAGGCTGAACACACCTCGGTGTTTTCATCTGGAGCCTCCTGCTCCCTCAGTGCATGTGCAAGCTGCACACAGAACAAAAAGTACATTTTATAACTTATTCCTTATACATATAAAAGCAGACAAACAGTAAGAGTTAAAAAAAAGCCCAGTCCAGACTGTACCAACCAAACACAGAAACTGAACAAAATATCCCAGCCATGAGAATGGCTGTGTCGTGCCATAGAAAACCATTGAATTTATCCTGATTTACCTTGCTTCAGAAGGGAAAGCAGCAGAGCTGTACCAGTGGTGTATGATCCCTATGAAGAAGGAGCACTCACTAACCCAGGAACAACCACAGAATAACCTGATTTTGGATACAAAGCAGGAATTTCTACATTGCTCTACGCCATGCTATGTTGAAGTGTTAGCTTCCTAAGGACTGCAGTCAGCTGTTTAAATTCATGGCGCTCCAATGGAGAAGATAAAATGACTCATAATAGTTGTTTCTAAGATCTTGGATGACTCAATTGACTCTTATTACAACCTTCAAAATTTAAAAAAAATCAGAAACTTGCACTTAAAAAAATGTAGACAGAGATTCTTAAGTAAAGCTTGTTAAAAAAATGTCATTTTAATAATAATATCAATAATTTGCAATGAAAATGTTGCAAATTAATGTTTTGTTTACATATAATGATGCAGATAAGAAGTAATACCTACAGAAGACTAAAAGAATTTACTGCTCTGAGGCAGTTCTGTTGAATTTTAAGTGATACGGAACACAAATACTAAACCCTTGCATGCTGTGTAGAATAAAACCATGCCACCCACATGAGAAAGCCTCTCTGAAAGTGCTAAATTCAAAAGGCAGGTAAGACAATCAAATAAACTCCTTCAAAATACATGATATGAGTACTTGATCTTCAGTAAAGAAGATGCAGACTGCAACTTCTCAAACCGTGTTGCTTATGGCTAATGAAGAATTCCCTTCAGATTTGTCTGCTGTGTCAACAGAAGTGCAAAATAATGGAAAAACACGAAAGAAGCTCACTCATTTTTTACTCAAGATCAGCAGAAGCAAGCTCATCTGTTCTGGAAAAGTGAAACAAGATAACTAGCTTCAGGAATATTATGAATGAATTTATGAATTATCAGAGCTCCTGCCTCACATATTTACTTATTTGCAATCATGAAAGAGATGAACAAACTTCAACCTTTTACTTCTTATAAGTAACATTTCATGTTACTTATAAATGTCTTCTGAAACCTGATTTCCAGCTTTAGGTCAACATAAACCACAAGAGATGTTCTTAAAATCTTTCAGTGGTTGGGCATCATTTTAAGTTAATTCCAGATAAAAAAAGTATTTGATCTTTTTCCAAAATTTCCAAAATAAAGCTTTGTGAACTATCCAAGGGATCTTGGTGATTAAACGAATCACTTTTGCTCAAAACATTATTGCTATTAAATGGATGTAGAATAGATATATTCAGTGCTGCTGCTTTTGGGAAAATCTGTTAACTAATACTTTCCAAATGGTTGATTTCAAAGTCTTTTAGTGCTCAAGATTATTTAACAGATAAATATCTTCTTGTCAGAAAAATCAGCACTACTGCCAACTCACTTCATTATTTCTAAAGAGAGAAAAAATACAGTTCTGTCACCCCAAGAACTGTAGCCAACATATACATTCTTTGGAGTTAATACACAATCATCTATGGACCTCCAAAGGTACCACAGCATGAGGTGGTGATAAAAAAAAACCAACCATGTTACATTTGGATCTGATAATTTTCCAAACACACAAGGATACTTTGCTGTACTTGGTGCATCAGCATTCTGAAACCACACTTAGGAGAAAGGGTTGGTTTAAAACAACCAAATAACCTCCTTAAAGGTGAAATACTAATACTAACACTGTTACTACTAATAAAAAATTCAATTAGCCCTTTGTGATATTCAGGAATTTGTATGTGTATTTTGTTCCATGTCACTTCCTGACACGATATGAAAAAACTTGCATGAAGAATCTACTTACACTTTGAAAGGGGAATGAAGTGTCACATCTTCACCTGCACCTGTTTTATTATGGTTTTGAATACTTAATCTCTCTCTGTTCTTTATCTTGTGAATGACATGCTGCTGTCACTGCTGTCTAATAGGATCTTGTCTTCCCTAAATGACTTTTGAGTATTGAGATTTTAGACTATAAATTATAGTTCTAGAAAGAAGAGACATCCACTGATGATTAAATGAATTGTGAAACATGTAAAATGCTTTAAAAACCTGGAAGTTTCAACCATTTTTTCCAAGTACAATAAGCATTACATGTCTTACAATGTAATGTACTCTTTTCTGTGTTTCCATCTCTGGTCCATCTTTCCCTTAATTTGATGTGCCAAACTTTTACACCATGCACTTTTTGTAGTCAGGATTACATTTCTACCTTGCCTGGAACAATGGGACCTCATGCTTAATTAGACTTTTTCAGTAGTATCACCAATACTAATGAGTGTCTACACTATACAGAGTCCCAAACAGTCACAATGTTAACGGGAGGTGCAACGAAAGTTTAAAAATATTCTTTGTAAATATTATAGTTAGCTCAAGGTCTTTACCTTATAATAAAAACCTTAAAAATTAAAGCCAGCAGGGATGGATTAAGAGGGATCCTGCAGATTAGGGATCTGTAAAATCATGAGGCAGAAACAGAGCAGCAGGCAGCATTTCTGGACAGGGCTGATTACTGCTGGCCAGCCACTCGCACAGAGAGCTTCACTTCTGTGTTTCTGCAGAAGTTCAACAACTGCAAGGTTGAATATTGAGTTTGGAAACATGGAAAAAGAGGAAGAGTCCTTTATAGGTGTACACCTGTATAAGTGTTCAGCTGGCAGATAACTGTTTCTGACACTGAAAATTAAAATGCATTGAACTGCAGCCTTTGCACAGTTAGGGTAAGGCTGAAAATATAGACTGGATGGCTCCATTTTACTTCACAGCACAAACCACAGTGATTTTTACAAAATTAAAAAGCCCAACCAAACAAAAAACCCCAAACATTGTGGGAGGCAATGGTTCTAGGAGTGTTTCTCAATTTCTCAAGTACATTAATAAAAAATATCCACTTCACTATATATCTTATGCCTCTACTATATCCATCATATCCTGTATCTTCTCTAGGCTCACATAATGCTCAGAGGAACTCAATCTAAAATAAAAAGTCATAAACAATGTAAACTAAAGCTTGCATTCTACTTTACTTTATAAATTAAACCCAAAATACTATGTCCAGAATTTCTCTGCACCAGATTTATCTACAGAAACAGAGAGAAATAAAAAAAAGGATGATTTTTTCCTCACATAGAGAAGGGACAGTTGCTGTTTTGTCATGTAACAGCCCACCTTTCCCTCAAATACTGTAAATAATTTTGCCCAGGGATAATTTTAACACCTGAGAACTCTCCCATTTAGATTCACAGCCCTTAAGAATTGGTACTGCTTCCACTTTGTATTCTCTTGCAGCCTTGAAAGTCATTTACCAACGGCCTACAAGCAGCGTTCCCTGCCCACTTCCCATTATGCTGTTCTTGCTGCCTCTTGCCTTTCCTAAGGACTTGGTGTTAACTAACCCACAATAAATTGCCTAACCTGGCTTGCTTACACTTTTGGCTTGCACACACTCTGTGTCCAATATGTTGCACCACACAACCAAATACTTGGTTGGGGAACATTTAAGGTTGAAGTCAAGGAGAGGCAACACACAGATGTCACATGTTATGTGACCACCTTTGTGCCCCCTTCTCACAAGTTTCAGGAATGTTTGACAACTTTATGCTACCAGAATAATGTTTGAAAACTTTATGCTACCAGATCTTCAGGCATCTCAGCCACTTTTAAAAACCATGCTACTCCTTATTTAGATTCATTGTTGGTGTAGTACTGGGAAATATACTTCAGACTAAAGGCTTTTTGACAGCTGGCAATGTGCTGAATTAGTCAGAAAGCACACTTAGTACTTGTTCACAGCCTGTGTTTGATTTAGGTTTTTATACACACACACACACATCCACACACACACACACACACACACACACACACACACATATAAACTGAAAGCAAAGGCTCTGTTTGACATAATCCTCATCATGCTGATTTCAGTTTTTATTTGAATATGCCCTCAAAAAACTTGCATATGTAGCATGATAGTGGCCACTAATACCTCACTGAATAAACACTCATGCAAATCCAAGCTGTAAATATAGGTTAAGTCTTCATATTGTTAAAAGGGTATCTCCTCAAGCACATATCAGAATTCTGTGTGCATCTGCTTGACCAACATAAAAACCTGTCCATATGTTGTTACAAGAATTTTTAACAGAACAATTTTATTGTGGAATTAAGTCAGACAGACCATAATAACAGAACTATGGGATATAAGCCATTTTTAATTGAACATTGCTACTGGCAGCAAACTTATCCCTCTTATGTTTAGAACAAAATGACACAGATTTAGCTTTTGCATTTAATAGCAATTTATTTCCCAGACACCCTCCTTTTGTAACCTTTTAAGTCCTTCAATTCCATCAGATTTTGAAGGGATAAGATACTAATAAATGCAGTTTTATATCTATTTAATTTAAGCACAGAAATAAGTAAGTAGGAATATAGTTACAGGAATTCCCCAGGAAAATACTACTGTGGTTTAACTTCTAATCCGTTTTTATTTTGGGATTAATGCAGATAGCATCAAAGCATCAAAATGAGAAACAAGCGGCATATTCAGTTCAGGTATTCTAGCAAAACATGCAGCCTGAAAAGTAAACAGGAAATATTTTCAGTTGGTGACTGCTTTTGAATTTTTGTGTTTGAATATGAATCTTCTTCAGTTTTACTCCTTCTAAATATTTCTTTAGAATACCTGATGTCTAACAACATGGAACTGTATCAACACTACAAAAAGTAATTGAAACCTTGTGTGAAAAGTCCATAAATACTCAAAATTACTCTTATCAATTAAACTATAAGGAATATGTACATATGTGCAGCTAAAAACCTTTAGAGCTTGATATATATATATATATCACACATTTCTTAGGAAAACTACATAAAGAACAAACTATCAACATTTATTTTGACAAATAAAGGAAAAATATGGTGAAAGATACTCAAAATGCTAATCTCTTAAATGCTGGATTGGGGCTTTTTCTGTACACTGGTTTCTGAAAAAGCAATGCACAAAGAAAAGTAACAAAAAAAATATTCCTACAGGTACTACAATGGCTATTATGACTACTATTAAAAATTACTGAAAAAGTACTTCCAACCTGAAAAATATACTTCAGTTTAAAGGTATAGAGAAATCCATTACGTGCTGGTTGACATCTGAATTCAGAGAGTTTATATTTATCTTGATCTCTAAGAATAATTAACATTTTGGAATCAAAATGAAGTCAGTGCTAATGGGGATGATATGCTGGGTGGAATATATTGCACCTATGCTGTTGATATTAGAGTTCTACAGAGGAGAAGAAAAACAGAGAAAAAGTAGTTGTCCCTGAAGTGCATGTGTGTGACTCACAATGTGTGCAAGAGACAGACCAGTGAAGTGTGAACATGCTGTTTATACCCAGCTTCTTTACAGAGAACAGATGCTTCAGGATTATTTTCAAGTATATATTACTATATATATAATATAAAAATAAGATGACTGTAACACTGTGAGAACAAGAGGCCAGATTTAGCTAATGATTTTGAGTTTAATTGTCCCTTTCCTCTCCTTAAGCTACAAACAAATAATTTGCATCTACCTTTCTGCTTAAGTAAGTGTGTATTCATTTGAGCTTCCTCCATCAGAAACATGCAGTAATACTCCCCAGTTATAAAAGTGCAAGCATTCAGTGCAATTTTCAGTGTGGTTTTAGCATGCAAAGCTTTTGGTGTAATCTCTTGGTCTCCCCATATCAGATGCCTGACAACATAGTTGGAAATTATGGTGGTAACAGGGAATTATAAGGCTGAGTCTATTTCTAGAAGTCCATCATTCCCTCTACATTAGTTGGGCCATAGTATTTTCCCTTGAGGAGCTGTATTGCAATTTTCTTGCTCCCAACTCCACATGGAATACCCTTGAAACCTGTAATTTGGAGGAAATAATGCTGCAAAAATAGCTAAGCATATTTTTGCATAAGTTGCAGGATTTCTTCCAGGCTTAATGTTTTCTTTTGTTTCAATAAGAGCGTAAATTATTCTTTAGATCATTAATTTGTTTTAGATGCTCTCTATTCTATCAACTAGAAGATATGGGTAGTTAGAACAACAGAGGAAAGCAAAAAGAAAATAATCACCATACAATAGTGTTCAAAAAGCTGTTAAGTTAGTAATTCTTATTTAATAGCAGATTGCAATCAATTAGTTTGTTGTCTTAATAAAAATTGTTTTTATTTCACGAGTATTCATTAGGACATACTGTTGATGCATATGTAACTCTGCTATGTATAAACTGTGAAGCTGGATGGGCTTTATTTCCTATTGCAAGTCTGAAGTTATATGATTTTCCTCATAGGTGTTAACTGCCTTTATGGCTTTCCAAATTTTTATCATCTGACCTGTGCCAAATACAAGAATCTGAGCACTAAAGGACATTTGACTTGATATGGTCAACATCAGATGAAGTTTCATCTGGAGAGCTTACCTGTGACTTGGCATTGCCACAGCACCCATCACCAGCTCTTGAAACAGAACAAACGTAATTTGTCCTAGTTTTTCCATTAGTTGTACTCCCCAGTAGTATACAGGTTTAAACGTCATATACTATCTGCAGAATTTTACTACCACGGAGAGTAGTAATTTACTGTAGTAATAGAGATATTGCAGCAGAGGAAGTCAGGCTGCTGTGCTTTGTGTAAAAGGGTCATAGCTGGCACACACAGGAAGTCTGCAGTATTTGTGTAGATGTTCCTTCAAAAGACACGCACAAATACATCAGGGAGGAGCAAAACCAGAAACTTGTTCCTTCCCATCCAGACAGATGAAGGCAATCTTACAATTAGAGGAAGGCTGCACATTTATTATCTCCTTTTTCTGCAATCCCAGGTCAGCCTACAACAGCAAAAACTCTCATAGATTACAAAGTGGGAAGAACACTGTTCTCCAATGCATCCAAGATGCTCTGACTTCAATTGTTTCATTTAAATATGTGGTAAGTATATGTAGTATAGAATTTATCTGGTTTTCCAATCGTATGCAAAGTTGGGCAGAACTTGCCAGCTCAGGCAAGACTGAAGAACTAGTCAATTTTCTGCAGTCTCAGAGGAACCCTAAGGTTACTAGGAATGTTGGAGGAACTCTTAGGTTACTAGGGTATTAACTAGGATATTAACTAAGTAGATAACAATATATGATGGAGGTATTATTAGGAGCTATAGATCAGCACTTGGTTATTTTAATATTTTTTCACATCTGCTGCTTGCTTCCTTATCACTGTTGCTCTTTTATTGTTGCAAGTGAACTCCTAAGGCTGCTTTTCACCTGCTTCTAGTTATTGGATTTTCTCTGGCAAGAAGGAAATGAACTTGGTTCAAGAGCAAGTGCCTCATCACAAAAAGGTTCTATTAACTGGAGCAGCATTCCCAGCACATGATATTTAAACTGGTTTTCAGAAATACATGAAAAAAGCTTCCCAAAAGAATCACAAGGCTATTTAATCTGTTCTTGACTTCCACTGCACCACAAGACCAGTTAAAGTCCATTTCAAAATGAAGATGACTCATGCTCCAGTATTGAGGACAGGAATACCATTGGCAAAGTCTTCCCATGAAATTTAGGACATAGCTGGATTAATGGAACCATTCCTGCCCTCTTAGTTATCACTTCTTGCTTTCTGCATACGTTCTTACACTTTAAAGCACTCTTTGTGATTACTGAAACTAAAACAGGTTTTTCCTTACAAAAGAAGCTGTAAGGTACTTGTGAGAGGACTTTGACAGCCCAAGTTCTAACACATTCCTTCATTGTCTTTAGCAGAGGCAACTTTCAGCAGATGACACTTAAATTCACAGTAGAAAAGCTGATAGTTATACTGAACACCAATTTCCTAAATTTAGCCTTAAGTACATGCTGTGCAGGAAATAGGATGTGTTTCGGCAAGAAATTTTGGGATGTCTCATTTAAGAAATGTGTTAAGAAAGAAATTTTACCACCATTACAGTATCTTCCATGTCCAAGGACACAGCTAGTACTCCGAAGTTCTTCCTGCAGTAAAACAAATACTGCAAGTGAAATAGAATGGATCACTGACTTAATGTATGCACTGTGAATTCATGTACATATCCCTTCCCTAAGCACGATTAACTTGCTTCCTGAGGAAGCAGTGGAATATATGTAACATATTACATATTACAATAGTGGATTTAGCAGAACTTTTGAAGGCTACCTGATCAAGCAGATGGATGGAAGCAGCTTGGAGAGACAGTATTTAATTTAAAACTTGCTCACACTCTTACTTAGAATTGCAAGGGGACATTTTGGTAGACTCACATTATTTGGTGCTACTTCCACCTTCCTAGCTGAAAGCAAAAAAAAGTCTTTGTACAGAAGTCACTGCCATAGGGCAATGTATTATTCAAGTAACCATGTTGATGTTGAACGCACACTCAATGTAAAGACACTAACAACAGTATCTAAATATAATTAGAAGAATTAGCACTTCATGCATTGTATGAATGGCATTTACTAATTGTTATATTAAGCTGTGAGATCATCCTGTGTCCTGCTGTGGCTTTGTACACTGCATTACTGAATTCTGTTTGGAACTTCTACCCTCATTCAATATATTATTTTTAATATCTAGTAAATCCTACTGCTCTGATTGTGAACAATTGTCTTTTACAAGAAATGCTTGACAACAGAAGTGTAAAACTAATTTTTAAGAAAAAAACTATATTGGACAGAGAGTGAATGGTAACAAAGGCAACTTCTAGGAGGAGGCAAGATGTGCAAATAACAGTGGAGCCAAGCTGAGACTGCTCAAAGTCTGTCTCCCTACAGCTGATACAGAGTGCCCACTCTCCCATCTGTCTCAAAACAGATATATCCATTTGGGAGGTATAATCTACAAACATAGACAACTCCACTCTAGCAGGAAAAGTGTCATAACAGACATATTAATGCTCTCATAGGTACACTGGTCTCTAGTTTAGTCTCTATAGCCAAGTCCTATTCCCTTCCTACATGCTGTCAGACTGTAATATAGATAAATTTTAATTCTTGTAGACCCAAACAAGGTGGTGATAATGACAGAAAGAACAGGAGGGCCAAATATGCCTCCTAAAGATAATAATGATTACAGTCTACCTTAGATCTTTTATGAAGTAGTGCATACCATTAGTTTGTTCTCATTCTATGCACAAATAAAACAAAATAATGCTGAGGCAATTTTTAATCAAAAAAATCCATTTATTTGCTCTCATATGCTGTTTTATAAACAAGTTTCACATGCACTTTCTTCTACCTATTATTTTCTTATTAGAACATATGTAATTGATAGAAAGGCTATTATTATTAATAATAGTGTATTAATGTTACAGACACTGAAACAGTGGAAATGTCAGAACCATTAGCCTAACTTTAACTACAGAATAGCATCAAGAGAAAAGATCTTACTTATATTTTTGCCTGTCCTCCCATTGTCTTGACAGTTAATCTACAGCAACGCCTACTTCCTATCAGTTAATTTTACCAACACATCAAAAAAAAGGCAACTTCAGAATATGAAAAGACTTAGAGGCTTAGTGGAAGATATTATTGGGCAAAAAGAGGCTGTATCTAATGATTAAGAACTAAAACGATACCAAATATAAGGAGAAAATGGAATCAAAATAATAAAAACTGAACACTACTTGCTTATACAAGAGATACAAGAGTATCACTTCATCATGTAAATCAAGTTAATATACAAAAAGTCAGCTTTCATTTTTTAATACAGTTGCACAGGTCAGTTTTGTCAGAGGAAAATAAACTCTTTTTTAAAAATTCAAAAATACTATGACTTTGAAATACAAGGAAGCTTGCTGGAGATCAGCTTGCATTGTAACTGCACAGCACCTCACATATTCTCTGAGTAGCAGCAGCTCAGGGCAGCTGTGCCAATGCACTGTGTGGGTACATTAAGCACACTCTTCTCTGAGAGAAACTCTCATGGCATCCAGAAAATAACCAACAAAGCTATCACTTTTATGAAGTGATGGGCAGAGAAAGACCTGCCCCTCAGCTTTCTTCTGAAATATAATTTGACCTAAAATTTAATAGCATAATTCTCTTAGAGCTGTGCCCTTACCTCAGAATATTTTTTAAAGGGGCACATTATTCTGTAACTGTATAAATACTCCATATATTACTAGTTCAGGGCAGAAATTATTCTGCAGAAGAAAGTAAAATCTTACTTTGTGCTCACCAATTATAACTTTCCCTTAAAAGCACTGCAGTGGCCTCAATTATTCCAAAACAAAATAAAGAGAACTGCCTGTAATTCTATATATTAATTCAATTTAAAAATTACATTTAAAAATTAGGATGAATTTGACATGTCCCTGAAGTATCACCATAACCAATATTTACAACACTTTGGGCATAAAATTAATCCATAATTATGAATAATTGATTAGATTCTATACATAGGTGTAACCGACTCCTAGCAGGACATATAAGAACAATATTCAACTATTTAAATACTGAAAATGAGAAAAAAGGGCCTTGAGGCTCTACACTGTACAATAACCTCACACAGATTTGAGGGTGTTTTGATTTGGGAAGAGAAGTTACTGATTTTCTTTGGTCGTGGTACATATGGAATATCAACAGAAGAGTACAGTATTTAGCTGTAGGAATCTTTTCTTAGATTTTCTCTTCCCTACAACTGCCAATTTCCAATTATATTTTTAATACAGGAGGCAGCATTTATAATTTGGCTTGACACTAAAATGCATCTATTCAAGTAAAGTTGCAAACTAGGAAAGTTTTAGCAGCTTATCTTGAACTAGAAAATACTGATAAGCAGATAGGAACAGAGAAATTAACTCCTGTATGGGAAAGGCCAACAGAATAGTTCTATGATTGTATTAATTGCAGACCTGAGTGTCTGCATTAGCAAGGAGATCATTTAATTATTTTACAGAGACATGCTCCAGAGAGTCTTTTTTTTAAAATCTTTATTTTCTAGGGAGACCTGGCATTTGGGGAAAAAAAACAAAAACAAAAACCAAAAACAAATTCCAAACCCCTTTAAAACCCACTGTTCTAAGAATTAAGAGTATAAAACATGTTAGAAACTGTCCATATCAGTGCACCATCACTGAAGAAGCTTAAGGTCAAGTAAATGTATTATTCATTCACTATTATGAGCTATGTGCTCTTTCTAAATGTAAATTACACTCTGTAATTAATTTTTTTACTTTTAAAGAGTATCATTTATAAAGCAAATTAAAATTATATGATTAAATAATCAAAATTCCTGTACAACATCCCAGAGGGCAACTGCAATGACATGATAAATTACACAAGTTTAGCAATTCGAACTTTATAAAGATTAGAAGGAGGTCATCAACTCCAGAGAGTGACAGAGTGCAATTCTGTCAAAGAGAAAATCAAAGCAACTTGTTGCCTGATTTTTGGGGGGGAAGGGGTGGGAATACTAATGCTGTACTAATGCTCTAATCACAGCTTGAGGATAGGGAAGCCATAAGCATGATCTTGTGGAAGACTCTCTCTTCCTGATCTGGAAAGCTACTTTAAACACCCAGCATAAGCAGTGTAAATACCTTCCCCACTGTCACACGGAAACACTATCAGCATGAAACATTGAGTGAATCAAACAAAAACTCCTCCACCACCAAAAGTGGAGATGGTCAAGAGTTGTCTAGGATCTATAGAAATCAAACTTATATCAACTTGGCACCTAATTTTTATCAGATTTCACAAATAAAATTTCCCTTCTCATCTCTAATGCCCATGACAGACCCATGGGCAGACTTTGCCTTCAGGAACTCAGAATAAACCCCTATTCTGACACTGTTTTTCTAAATTTGTTTTTCCAGTGATAAATACATTCCAGCTTATGATCTTGAAAGGTTCTCACTGTTATGCCTTTGTTTCAGTAAATTCTTTTTTGCTTCTATTTTAACAGGAGAAATTTTTTAGATAGAAATGAAAGTTTCTTCTTAACTCCTACTATCCTGTGTGGGACACAAATTAGACATTTACACAGTTTTACTTCTTAGGAAATATTAATTTGAAAGAGGGCTGTACAGTGAAACATCCTATGCAATAATTTTGCCTTTTAAAATGGACTGGAGAGGAATATAGGAACACAGAGGGATCCAAGGTAGTTGCTATTATCTCAGAACACATCAACACTATTTTCTTCTCTATGTATCCATCTACCTCCTCCCTACGCTCCTAGCTGTTTACAACACCTCGCTCACACACTCACACAGGTAAATTACTTGACAATTACTCACAAATCATGATTTTGAGTTTAGGGAATTGGCAGTTTTCACTGTCCTAATAATGACAAGGTTTATAATCTTCCAGATGTTGCATAGAAAAAACATGAAAACACCACATAGGCTTAAGTGCATATAGGAAAGGTTCTCTTAAGCCTACAAAATTACAGGGTTCCTTCTGAGAGGCTCTGCATTTCTGAGTATATTCTCTGTGTTAAGATGACAGTGCTTCTGCAGTAGGCGTAGGTGTAAACACAGCTCTTGCCACTCCATTATTGTGCACCCCTTGCTCTCCTGGAAGAATGAAAAAGTGAATTACCAAAATTCACTTTTCATTCGGAATACTGCCAGTTCTCTGAGGAAGCACGTGACATTTTACAGATGCTCCTGAGTTTTAGCTTCAGCTCAAACTGATGTGTCGCCTCCAGAGTAGCAGACAGATTTGCTGAGAGTAATACACTTGGAACTTTTCTTAGGTAACACTGGAAGGTCTACAAAGTAAAAAAAACCCCTGTGTTATTTCTCAGCATCACAGTGATTATTTAAGAAGTCATATTTGATCAAATTGATGTACTCTGAAAAGACATAGCTATTTAAAAGCATAGGAACATGTTTCTGTATGAACTGCAATTACTTTTCAAACAACCAGACCTAAAAAACCAGGTGTGTATAAAACACATTATTTAAGTGCTCAAAATGCTCTTTATAATCCCTTCTCTCCAATCTCTCCCTTTTTATTTTGAGCAAAAATGCCAAAAAAAGCATCTGTTTTTCTCATTTTGAGGCAGAACATAGCCCTCTTATTTCACATCACAGGCACATTTCCCATCAAAAGGCATTTTTTTCTCACAGGGCTCAAAATAAAACTCAAAAAACACAAAAAAGAAATCAAAAAAACCACCAAAACACAAACCACAATTACACTGCATTAGGTTCTTATTTGCTTTCTAGCCCCTTTGTAAAGCTCGCACCAGCACACAGGTGCACCAGTAGGACCAGTTGGAGTCCTGGCAGAATATGCTTTTTCTGTCATTTGGGATGATATCCAGCTCATAGAAGGGAAGCTCTAACGCACATCAAGATGCATAAAAAAGCACAGTCATAATAATTCTCCTAATAATCCTAATTGTGGTGCACTGACAAAATGAAATTCATTTTAGCAAAGAGCAGAGCCTACTGCTTCATAAATTAGGCACCATTGGCTTTTTCTTTTATTTTTTCCTACAGAAGTGCTTTATGAAGCCTGAAAACCATTCTCCCCTGTGTGAACTCTGTAACACTGAAATTGCCCCGGACATGTGCAACCGTTTCCTCCTTTGAGGAAAAGCACACAGATGTGTTCTGCAGAAATAAGGAAGAGCTGCAATTACTGCAACTGGTCGGTGTAACCTACAGCAGGGT
The DNA here is from genome assembly GCA_013399915.1 of Illadopsis cleaveri. Taxonomy (NCBI): domain Eukaryota; kingdom Metazoa; phylum Chordata; class Aves; order Passeriformes; family Timaliidae; genus Illadopsis; species Illadopsis cleaveri. The sequence continues at coordinate 471,709 of VXBB01004054.1, read as the reverse complement.
AATGACCAGGTATCTTGGCCAGCTGTTCTACTGGAGGAGTTCTACAGCAGTTTCGGAGGGTTGTGCTACAGTGGATTCCAGGAGAAGGTGCCATTAGAGGGCAGCCTTGGGTTTCCCCTGGGTGGAAGTCTACATGCCAACATGCCTGTCCCAGTAGTTCTAGGATTTCTGATGGTATGTAACAAAATACATTTCAGCTTCTTAAAATACAAGAATAAACTGACAGTATATATTTTGCATTCGGTGAGGAAAAAAAAAATTATGGAATGGTTCGAGCAAATTTTTAGTGTATGGGCCAGAGTAGATTATAATTTTTTAAGGCTTTTAAGTAAATATTGTATAAGTAATTTTTTTAATTATTGAGAATTTCCATTGGTCATTTCACCTTAAAGTCTGAGTAAATTATCACCAGCTGTTAAATAATTCCTGCAATAGTACAAAAGTAATCATAATAACTTCCACGTGAATAATTACAAAAATAGGTAAATTGGGATTCCATAATAACAATCTTTCTCAAATCAGTCTGAGACTGGTTTTACTATATGAACACATAACATTATCTTATTTTTTTAGGTACATAGATAATTTAGGATTTTTTATATTACAGCTTAATCCAATTATCTAATAGGTAACATCTTTGTGTTACTTATAATTAAGCAGAGACCTCCCATAGAAATTAGGAAAATTGTTGTTTATCGTAGATAACAGCCATGTTATATTTAGCACAATAAATTCCGTGTAAATTCTATGCAAAAGCTCCTAATGATTTTTACTGTAATTTTCTTCATAATATTAGATAACTCATTGACACTGCATTGCTTTCCAATTACTCTGCTGAAGTACATTTGTCTGAAACATATGTCCAACCTTTTCAGCTGTGTGAGGGTTGTTCAGTACAGTAATCTCCATCAGTTTAGTCAACTTAACAATCCCCACTGATCTCTTCACATAAAAGGTTTAAGAACTTGGAGCTTAGAATCCTCCTCACTGTTAGCAGCAGAAGCTCATTCAAAGCATTCTTTTACTCTAGGTGAAACTAATCCCTTGTCAGAAAGTAAACAAAGAGTTTTGCATTTCATACAGCTAAACAAACATGCACAGAACAACGCCAGAATACCAAAGCAAACGCATAAACAAACAGTCACAGAGGGCTTCACTCAGATTTCAGCTGCATACATAAGGACACTCAAAATGCCAAACTGGCCTAGACACACAAAAGCAGCATGACACAAATACAGGGCAATGCTTAAATGACTGGCCACAGCTCTCTGGAATGTACACACGAAATAATAACCAGGCAGAAGGAGTGTTTACTCAGATCCTGGTAATAAAAGCACCATTTGTATTGCATAAACATGTCAGCAAAGTAACATTTATTCCCTCAGGGATCACACTGTCCGTAAGGTATCTCATTTGTTGGACCTCCTTAACCTTGTCTCCTAAGCTCATGGTTCATCAGCCAATTTTTACCTTTGTCTCTTGATATTTCTTCATGTGACTGCACAAGAGTTTGGCAGCTTTTGATACATCAAGTAGCGTGCCCTGGAGGCTACAACATGGTTGGAGCACTAAGATGCACTCTAATTTTGCAACACCAGTAATAATTACCAAGGGGAAAAAAAAAAAAAAAAAAAGAAGGAAAACCAAGCCAAACCAAAGGATTTCTAGACATCTAGTCAGGTTTTACAGTATTTGTGGGGGTTTTTAGCTTCTACAATCAAAGGAGTACTGTGAGTTGGAAGAGTGTATTTCACAGATTTCAGAGAGCTTTCCCAGATACAAGGCTTCTGGTAGTAGCAATCACTATAACTGCCTTTTAAATGGCTATAAAACTCACTGCATTACATTTGAAAATAAATCAGAATAGACATCCTGACCTGAAGTACAAACACTATCATAAACAACAACAACAACAACAACAGCAACAACAAAACCAAACCAAAACCAAAAACAAAGCAGAACAAGTGGCATTAATTCAGGGAAGATGGTGCCCCTTGGACTCCTGTAAACCTGCAGGCTTTCAGACACAGCTGAGAGCTGTTTTACCAACAGGACAAGACAAAATTCAAAAATCAAACAATAAGGTTCTAGTATGGGTACACAAAAGGTATTAAGACATGCAGAAAGGAAAGATGGGTACAGTGGATTGCAAGGTCAATGTTTCTGATACTTTCTTTCCTGAAAAGGCACCTATATGGCCTAAAAGTTGAAATATATTAATTGTTAAAAGCTGAACACAGGGGCTTCAGGTAAGAAAGACAACTTGATTCATCTTTTACCAGGTGAATCAGATACAGCAAGCACTTGTGTACAGGCTACAGTGGTTTTTTTTCTGAACCAAATTCAAGCCAAAGAGAAGATATACAAATGGGAAAAATAGAGATAGGCAAATATTAACATGCTTAGCTCAGTGGTTAAAAATTACTCTGTATGATATAAAATGCACAAACATTTTTCTAATGTAAATATCTCTATTTTATTGGTCAATATTACACTATATTGCTCACTCTTTCACATATTATCATGCTAATATTTCAATTAAATAACTATTAAAGATATAGATTAATGACAATTTTCAATAAAAATCATTTTACCACCATGTCATGGGAAAAATAATGGAGAGAACAGGATTATTTTTTCATTCTAACAGTAACACAACAAAGACAGAAATTCAGGTCAATAAAACAATTTACAAGTTTATTTTCATTAGATGACAAAGTTAACTAATGTTTTTATTAAATTTTGATGTCTTCAAAATTAACTGACGTTTTATATCAAAACACTAATTTACATACTGAAAAAAATCTATGTATTTAACTTAAATAGAACCATATTTCACATTGGGAAGTGAAACAAAGTACGTGTCTAATGAAATATTTAGTTCAACTTGAAACGTATTTTATGCTTATGTTTCAATTGGTTATTGTTCACCCAGTCCTTGTTTTGTATGAGAAGCAGTTTCATAATACCTTCAATAACACTCTCTAAGATTCCTACAGAGCAATAAAAGGATTTCCCACAGCTGCAGCTATCAGCAAAAACATATCTGTGAATTAGACCATACTAAAGTGTGGGCCTGTGCTGGTCTAAGCATTAGAAGGAGGGAAAATTTGTGTGTTCCTACTAGTCCTCTATTTTCACACTTCCTCAAAAGATGACAATGAAAGTTGATCCATTTCTATTTAACTCACAGTCCTGGTATTTGCCATGCATGGATTCCCAACTGAATCAATGCACAATAAATTGAGAATCAGAATTACAATGTGCAATTTGTAATTTCTAATCCTGTTATTTCTTGTTATCCATGGCAATTATGTTCCTGTTAGCCACTTAGTATTAGATATGCTTTGCATTTAATTCCCTTTGGCCTACAGTGGACTTTAAATTTAATTCTTAACATAGAAACACAATTGGATTTATTCATGTAGTTCTACCATTCAAAAGAATCACACACCTTAATTATAACAAAGTTACAAGGTTTGATCACTATACATGCAAGCCTGACACCCCTTGATCCACTCAGCTGTTGGATTATATACATGTACATGACCATGATGCTCTGATACCTCTGTTTTATATGCTGAAAACATAGTTCATCGTATTTCAAAATCTGATCAATAAAACTTTTTGTACAGAATTTTTTTGTTTGGTTTTTTTTGTTTGTTTGTTTGGTTTTTTGTTTGTTTGTTTGGTTTTTTGTGGTTTTTTTGTGGGTTTTTTTGTTGTTTTTGTTTTGTTTTGTTTTGTTTTGTGTTTTGTTTTTTGTTTTTTGTTTTTGTTTAATGAGCTGTTGACCATAAGCTATAGAGACCAGTGACAGGGCCGGAGGGAATGGCATGAAGCTGTGTCAGGGGAGGTGTAGGAAAAGATTTTTCAGGCAGAGCATGACTGGGCACTGGACAATGCTCTCAGACACATGGTGTCACTCTTGGGATGTCCTGTGCAGGGTCTGGAGTCAGGCTTCAATGATCTAGTGAGTTCCTTCCAACTCAGGATATTTTATGATTCTGTGATCTTTTTAATCAGAGGATGCAGATCTCTGAAAAAATCATCTCAATATAATCACACAAAGGAAAAAGTCTTTGAATTTATCTTTTCCAGATCTTTTAAATACTAAAACATGGCAAAGAAATTTTGGAGACAAACAGTAATTGTATAGCAATCTGCTCCAACCGCTTTGTAAACAGGCACATTATTTATATGTACAGGATTCAGTCCAGGTTTACCTATTTACAGTCAAATTTCTTCCCATTTTGTTAATATGTTTTTCAATAACTATTGGGTATTACATACAAGGTATCACTCCATGATGCCAGATTATCCCACATTGTGTCTTGCTGTTTGTCTATATTTCGATGCCTTTACCATCTCTCAAATGTGCCTTAGAATTGACTGCTCCCTAGGTATTTGTCTCTTTTATTGCATTTCTAAAGTACAGGCTCTAGAGGCTAGTGTGTTTTTCCCAGCACCTATTGATACCTATTGATACTGAGAGCAATATGAAACATATTTTCAAGTCCATTCAGAGAATGAGAACATTTATTTGATAAGTCTTTGTGTACTTAAGTCTAAAAACCTTCTACAAAAATATCTTCTCTTTCCAGAAAGTTGGAAAGTCACTTTTTTAAAATAAGACTGCTGCAGTTCTTTTTCTGTAGTGGGTTTTGCCAATCTGTCTCATGTCCCCAGAAAAGGATTTATGGAGCAGCACTTTTTTCAGACCTTTTCCTTTGAGATTTTCTAGGAAGGAAAGGAAAATGCCTTGCTTCTTACTAACTAACTCTTTGTGACTAAGAAGTCACAAATGAAATTAACAGTCCTTGGCGATGTTTCCTAAGGAATTTTTCACAGCACAATGTGGGTAAAAGCAGTCACTTTAAGTGGGATTAGTTTTGCACGAAACTTGAAAAGGAAAACAAGGTTATCCGTTTTAAATGTGACACAGAATGAGGACCACATTTTATGAAATGGTTTCATAGCCTTAAAGAATTTATGGGGTCCTTTTGATAGTGCTAATTACACTGGATTATTTATATCTCTGACTTTACAAGCAGTCCATTAATAATAGCACTATGTTGTAACTGACCAAGGGCTACTTGAGTTTCAGAGGGAACACAGCTCTTACAGGTCTTTCTGAAGCAGCACAGCCCTGTCATCAGTTACTCACTCTCCATATCTCCCATGCAGATGGACATCTAGTGGCAGCAACTCAGCTAACGGCCCCTCTGGTACCAGTACACGGGGCAAAAAGGTCTCAGGAAGGCTCATCACAAGCCATTTCTAAACAAAAATAGTGACATTTAAAGCAGTAGAGAAAGTCATATAGTCAATGGCCCTACTCCCTTCCCTTCATATCCTCAGTCTAAACACATCAGAAGATTAAATGATGGGGAAAAGGGCATTTTAATCTTATTTTACCTCTGAAGAATAACGGAAAAGGAAGGTCAAATAAATTGCCTGAGTCTATATGAGAAGTTTGTAACAGTTTTTCAGGATCACAGCTCAGTGGCTCAATTTAACTGACTCAAGAAGCCAGTCTGTTAAAAAAAAACCATAAAGTTCAACCCTTTACCTTAAATACATTTGACACTATCTCAAGAATACAGAGCATTGTACTGTCTGATGTCTCTCAATTTAGTTTGTATGCATATTATAACTGAGACCAGCAGCAGCAGCCAGAAGCTTTGTGTTCTTTTTTTTTTTGTTAGAGTGGAGACACACAACCGCAGATCTCAACAGTAAGTTTAGTCATCACCTTAAATAATAATTAGTGCCTGGTTCCTTGTCCCAACAAAATGGTGCCCCACTTCCAGGCCACCCCCAAGAAGCAGGAAAGGATATTTTTTTGAAAGGACTGCAGTAATGACAGTTTCTGTGGGTGAGCAGTGAGATGGAAGAAGGAGTAAACGAGAAACATTCAGGTTTTGAACAGACAGCAAGACCTGCTCTTGCATGAGAAACTCGTATTTTCCAATCAGGCAGCTGAAGTGGAATAAAAATCCAGAGTGGCTAAGAGCTCCAAAAAAATGGCAAAAGTGCTGGGCAGATTATCCATGGGCAGCTGGATGTTTCCAAGGTAACACAGCTATCTTGTCTGGTAGGACATTCTTCAGGTCTCACAATACAAAACAGTGTGAAAGGAAATCACCACAGCCAGAGTTCAATGGGAATGTCACGCACAACTCAGTAATTTGTCCAGCATACAGAGGCTCTCTATTTTCTACATAATGGAGCTTTCTTCCTGATGGTCTTGCATATCAATAACAGTGGATTCAACAGCGGAGCATGCTGCACTGCACATTCTTCTGAAATGTCTTCCCTGCTTTCTGCATGTCCCTTATTCAAACAATTGAACAATGCAGAAGGGCAGAGAAGCTGCTGGTAACACAGACAGACCAGGCCATGCACGTGAGAGAAGCACAAAAGTATAGTAGTTTGTCTACAGCAGACATCTGCTTCTGAAAGGGGAGGAGTCTGGCGTAGGGAGGAAAAGATGGGGAAGAGCAGAACAACTGTGCATCACTGTGATGTATATTGCTTTCTTCTGGAAAAGGTTGTATAGTTAAAATTTAGAAAAGAAATACAACCAAAATTGCATTGTGATCTAAAATAGGGAAATGAAAAAGTGATTGAAAAGTGGGAAATTTTTTTTTAAACTGGTTCTATTTTTCTCATCTAATACTAGAAAATGCTTTCTACGTAGACCTAGGCTTCAAATATGTAATAACTTCAGTTTCTTCAAAGCATTAGCTTTGTCTCATCAGTCTCATGGCCGCTTCACTCTAATTTAGCTGTAACATCAGTGCCTGGCAATAAAATGTCCTGTTAAGCATATGGTGCTGCAATACTCCAACTCTAAAAACTTCTAACATTTCCATGCCCTTTCATGTTGGGGTGGAAAAAAGTTCATTAGATAAGTATAAAGATAATATCCTTTCCAAAATATCTGTTCTCAGGAGAGCATGTAAGGGGTGTAGTGGGAAAAAGTGGTAAGGTGAACAGAGAAAGTTGAAGGTGATCTGTATAGGTTTGTACTATTCCATCAACACAAACTTTATTGCTAATAACGTAGCAAATAGGTTTAGACCGAGAGGATTTTTTTTCGTCCAAAAAGATTCAAAGTGCCCTCACAGATCAAAGTGTTTATTTTTCTATAGATTTTTTACTTTTGAATTCCTAGTCTGAATAATATGCAATGAATTAGAATTTTCAGGCCTAAATTAAAATACATGAGAGTGATCAAAAGTGAGATAAAAATCTTTAATGATTATTCTGGGCAGTTTTGTTGCATGCAGTGAATTATGTGAAAAAACATGCTAGGAGCAGTGCCAGCAAACTTCCCATGTAGATGTTGGAAAGATATTTACTGTTTAAATAAAACTGCCTGTTCACATAGTATAGAAAATAAAAACCATCTGCTGAAAAAAAAAAATTACACTGTTTCATTTATCTATTAATGCTACATTCTTTAAAATAATTGGTCCCATCTTTAAAGGCAGGCATATTAGGCCATGACTAAGACATATATTCTATGTGCAATTCCAACTGTATATTTAATACAAAAAAAAAAAGTTTCTTAACTCTACAGCTTAAGAAATATGCTTTGAAAGCACACTAAAGTAAGGAAAATATGGTATACAAACATAACTTGCACAAGCTATTTGCAGACAGAGAGGAGAAAAATATTTCGTCTTTCTAGGTCATTCATCTAAAACACCTTCCAAAAGTGCTGAAGGAAAGTGGACATAAGTTCAGAGAAGGAAAAAATAGCAAGGGCGATATTCAGTAACCTGAAAAATATCATGAACTTGTTCTGTAGTCCTATATCGTTATTAATAGCATTAAAAAATAAATTGGGACCTTAGACTTTATTTTTTTGGATTCAGGAGAGAAAAAAAACCAAACCCCAGAGCCTATAGTTTAATATTTTGGTTTGTATTTATGGTATACAAAACAACAAAACCCTGTCATTGTTTCTGGATCACAAAGGCCTTCTAACAGAACAAGTCTGTTCTTAAGACAAGTTTCAAAGAAGGGAAAAAATTGACAGTTGAAATCACTGGAAGATATTTCTAATTCCTAAGAATGGATGATAGAGTAAATTCTTCATCTTGCTGTGTATACTGTTCTTTATACAATACTATCTGTGGCAGTACATATGAGTTTTATTTTTTACTTCTTTTTCTAGACACAGATACCCTTCGGCAGAGTGAAACTGCAAGTCAGAAGAGGTAGCTAAGAAAGTCAGTAAGTCACAGATCCATGCTGACTACTTTTTCTGACACTATCCTGCATTTATTCTCCCTCTCCTAAAAAAAGGAAATTAGTCATTTTGCTTAGTACTTTTCCCAGCACTTTTTAATTACCACGAAGTTGCCAACAACACTGAAAATAAAGTACAGGTCATAGCAGCCTGTTTATTGCTGTGGCTTTGCTCTTTGGCAATAAACAGAAAGCTTACTATCCTTCCTATCTTTTCGAGCTCTTCAAGAACCACTTAATGTCAGCTGCAATTTTTCCATCTAGAAAGACAGGTATCAGATATTTAATCTGATACTCAAAAAACAAACAAACAAAAAAAATCCACCATAGCAAGTGCAGATAGTAAGGGCAAACAAATTCTAATACTTCCATCTATGTGTTTAGTATTGGAAGAATATTGGAAATAGAAGTTCTGCATAATTATGGGGAATAAAAAATAAGTTCTGCACAAATATGGTGAATAAAAACACTATCCGTTTTCAATATCATATCTTTAGTATTGCTAATTTCCAACAACTACAAACAGCAGGACAACAGAGATTTTTTTAAATTAAATGTATCATAGAAATGACTTACGGAATAATGTATTTGTGTACCTGCATAGCTATGATCAATGCTGGCCAAGGCATCTCATACAATTTATAATTTAGATACAATACTGCCATCAAATTCCAGCATTTCTAAGACTGATAGAGTTAAACCTTAAAGCCTTATAATTTTAAATCAGAAAGACAGTGACATCAAAATATAACTTTTTAAATAAAAAGAATAGTGATGCTTCATAATTTAATGCGTATTTCATTAAAACCCAACAACAAATAATTCATGGGATACTAAATCATGGAATATATATTGATGTGATTTCATATGAAAATTTTATATTTAAAATATTCAGACTCAGTTCTAAGGAATTTATCTTATATATTTCCACCAGTTTTCCTATAGAGCAGTATTTTTTTGTTCAGTGTATCATTTACACAGTGGCAAAGCTTTGGGGGCTCATAGCCTTTGAAAACACTGACAATCTGAATCAGACATGTCAGCCTTTATCATCAATCCTTCTTTTAACACATGGAAAAGGTTGCCTTACCAGTTGTTTATTCTGAATACTTGCAATAGTGCTACCCTTACATCATAAATGGTAAAACTCTAATTATTATTATCATTATTAATATTATTACCACAGCAGGACTTAAAATGGAAATGTCCTCTGCATCCCACAAAGCCCAAGAATTTCATTTTTCAGGCTGTGAAGGAAGCTTAAATTTCTTGAAGTATTTTACCCTTCTATCTCTTAAAAACCCAAGATTGTGCACAAAATTTTAGCTTTTCTTAAAACAGGTAGAAGCAAGAAAGGAGAGGGATATAAAGAGAATTATATGCCTTCTTGAGAGTGCTCTGAACAAAGGAAGACAAGTAATAGCTTATATGAAACAATCTTTAATTTTTGTTTAATTAGCAAGTTGAGAAGCATGGAGTTCCATCTGTTTTGCTAGGGGCTGCAATAAATACTACTTCTTTGAATTGTGGGTCTACAAACAAATTCACTCATTCTACTGCAATACCCACCTAATGCCAAAGACTGTATTTTGACCTAGAAAAAACACACTGCACATCCTACTGTCTTGTATGGGTCCCAGACAGTTTTTGCTCTAAGCAAGGGAGGTTTGGAGTCAGCTGATATTTGGAAAGATAAATTCCACACAAACCCTTTGACAATGAGTTGAATTTTCTGCCCTATGTAAGTCACCCTTGGCTAACAAACTGTGGCACCTTCTGCATCAAATAGGAAAGCAGGAGATCCTAAAGAATTATAGTCCAAGCAGCTAACTTCAAAAACAGGACTTTTGAAATATCTGAGATATTGAGAAAAGGTTCATAATTAGATTTGCAGGAGGTGCTTTTTTTGGTTGTTTGTTTTTTGTTTTGTTTTGGTTTTTTCTTATTAGCGTATTAGTAGGCCAGTATAAACCCAGACTGAAAATCTGGAGTCAGAGTAATTTTCTACTCTGTAACAGACACCGACCAGTTCTTTTTCTCTTTCTGGACAGTAACTCCCTAACTTCTTTACTAGGAGTCCTTGGATCCTGCAGTTACACACACTTGGCTTCTTTAGAAAAAAAATCAGTGTATCTCAGACCTGGTGAAATATTTTCCAGACAGCTGCTTATCTAAATGCATTGCATTTGTTTGCTACAAACTGCCCAAGTCCACTGCTCTAGAACCAAATCATTAAAGCGTTTAAGAACCTAATAGATCCATACCTATATTACCTCACTGGGCAGGTCATGGCGTTTGTAAGCTGCTGTAGATCAGTAAAATAACCATCACAGATGGTTTGAAACAGCGAAAAAAAGCTTCAGTTGTCTGCTCTTTTTAGTTCCACTTGAGGGAAAGCTTACTTTTCAGAGGCAGAGAACAAAAAGTGAGTTGCCTCTCAATCTGTTCTACCTGATATATACTACTAGTTGTATTGCATTTTTTATTGTATTATTTAATTGTATTTTTATTCAATGGCTCTACTTGCAAAATTTACAATCTTTTTCAGTATGGAATCAAACAGCACGTAAGAAGAGAGAAAATTGGGGTGGATTTTAACTTTCAGCACTGTATGGTGAAATCTATAACTGTTTTTACAATGAGGCTTTAATAGGAGAGATAATGTTCATTTTCCATAACTAAGCTGCTCCTTATATATTGTTTCTTCAATCATTGTTACTTGAATCTTCAGATATATCAATCCTAATCACTTTAGAAAAAGTGAAAAATTACATCAAATTTCAGAAACAATATGTCTAATTTTCATTCTTACAAACTTGAGTGAATTCCTTTAAGAAAGCAGAAGTCTTTGAATTTAGTATCTCCCAAGGTTAGACAAGATGTAGAAAAATTGAAGTTTTCCTGTAAAATCTGTTCTTCAAACTGACCCCTACAGCACTTCTTTTTATCCAAAAACAGGACAATAAAGCAGTTACAGGGCTGACATGCAGTTTTTCAAGCATACTACACCATTTTTTATTAAGTCAACACCAATCGCTTGATACGTAAACTTTGACATAATAATTTTGTTTTGCTCTCTCAATTCTTGACAGATAGGATTTACATCAAAACTATTTTGAAAATTAGGCAGACAGAAGTTTTCTTCTGTAAAGAAGTAAAATAAACATATTGTAGAGACAATACTCAAATTTAAAACAATTTACTACAAATATTCTACTACAAATTAACACTATTTTTAGATGTATTCATTAATTGAAGGTGGATATAAAAGCAAAACCTACATCTGTTCTTCACTGGAAATGCCAGTCTTACTACAGTTATATGCATACTTCATATAAAAATCAGTGAATGGTGTTTATTTCAGTATAAACAATTCATTTTACCATATCTGTACCATACTCTCTAAAATAAAATTATGCAAGAAGGGCTCATACAACCACACATCAAACCTTGCTACACAAAATTTTCATGAAGAATAACCTATTCCGCCTTAAATTTTCAACATGTAAAAATATGAGCTGAGTTTAAAAACAAAACAAATAATTACTGCAAGTAAATCTGATTTGAACAAAAATCAGCACCAAAAAAACCTGAAGATAAGCATCCTCAGTTGCTCAAATAATCTTTGAAACAAGTACTTTTACAATAGTTTATATTCTTTAACAGTACACTAAAAAAGGCTGGTGTATCTGACAGCAGGTTTAGAAGTCTGGGTAGAGCTTCACAGTACAGATAGAGAATATCAAGTGAGATGAACATTGCTCTGAAAGTGAAGGTAAAATATTTATATTGGAAAGATGAGTCCTCAGAGGATCCCAAAACTGAAAAAGAAGGGAATCTGTATTTCCTTTGATCTTTAATCCAAATTTATTTTTGAAAAGAGAAAAAGTAGATCTGTACCTTCACTTAGCAAAAAATGTGTCTTAGCTGTGCTCACCATTTATAAAATTTATATTATTGAAATTATTTTTAACTCTCACACATTATGCAGAGACAGGTATGCACAGTGAATAAAACAATAACGTCTACAAGCCTGCTAGGTTTCTCATGGCCAGATAAATTCACTGCTGAATTTTCTGAAGAATCTCAAACCTTAGTTTATGTAAAATCTTCAGAGCCATAATTAAACCCTGTCAGGAAGTAATACAAAACTGTTATTTGGAAGAAATTAGATGGAAGAAAATAATGGGTTTTACTCTCCATTCTTACACTGGTTTTGTGCGAATGTGAGGTGAAAATCATAGCTAACGTGTCTGGTTTTCCCAAATATGCAGAACATATGGAATGAAAATGTTCTTATTTCTTCAGTAGATTCAATGATCCAGTCATACCATACTGTACGTTCAGCTGCTATCTGAATATATATTTTTGTCATGTTCTAGGAGATGACAAAAGTACTGTAACTATATCAGAACTGTAAGTGGAATAACAGCAGACTAAATGGTGATAAAGCAGCTGGTACACAAAATGAGTGGGACTTAAATTTGAAAATATTCATATCCTTTTTTGTGTGTGAGAGAAATGTAATCCAATTTGTGATTTGGATCCCTGATGCTGCAGCTGCCATAGGAAATCTTCCAGCACATTCTTCAGCCACACTACTCTGCATTTTAGCTTCTCAAGATCGAAATGAATGCTAATTGTCTTCTTGTTAAATCCACTCTTTAATAAAAACAAGTCCTTTCTCTAAGTTCTCCTTGTTACAAGAACAATGATCTTCAAAAGAGCTAACTTCAGCCCTTTGCCGAATTGCAGAGACCTAGGAGATTCATTACAATTTTGTTTGGTAAAGAGGGAATTACCAGAAATTCTTTCATAGGTGCTGACTTGCCAAAAGCAAACATAATTGGTCTTGAATTATTGGTCAACATACCTCATTCCCTTGTTCTGGCTACCTTTGGGGGAAAAAAACAACCATACTAAATGTGATTTTCAAGTGTTACAGGTGCTTAATTGCACACTAATTTAAATTTCCTTTCAACTGCTTAATTGCTGATTTAGACTTAGATACAGTGGCATTCCTGCTTTTCTAGTGAAAACTGTGACCCAAAACAAAAATCATGACTGTATCTCCTTGAGCATCTGGCCCTTGGATTTTCACCTTACAGCTCTGAAATCCTTCTTCATTGATGGGTGTTCAGCTAATAGATTTTTTTCATGAAACTGAAATCAAGAATTTAAAAGCAGTTTTCTGAAATCTGTCATTCTTAGAATGAATCAGAGAGGAATCATGCTAACAAACCTATCAGCTCCTACCATATGCTGACTTTGCCTGGCTTGTTTAAGGTCAGACGTCTCCAAGAGGCAAAAGTCTTCAAGTGAAGTTTGCTTCACTTAGATAATAAATGAGAATAAAGAGAAAGAATTGCCTGGACAGTCCATTGTTTACTGGAGAAGAGGAAGGTAAGCTGTCTCTGATCAGATTTCTATACAGCTTTTCCCAGTGACACTCCAAAAGCAGTAAAAAAGCTGAGGAATAAGAAAGTTCTATTTATAGAGCTCCCAACTAATCAGATAGCATGGAAAACAGATCCTGAAATATGCAAGCATTTCACATAAATCATGTTCCTACCTACAGGAGTAGAGGTGTGATAAAAGACCAGCACACAAGGCTAGACTCCTTCCTGGACTCTTATTTCAATGACATATCAAGCCCTTCAGCTGTAGTTCCACCCTGACATTAGAATTTCATTAGTTTATTATTTTACTCAGACACCATAAAGTAATCAGCCTTTGGCTGATTGTACATATGCAAAATGAGACTAGATTGCCATACCCTCAAATTTGTCTGGAAAAACACAAAATATTTTACGAATAGTGTCAGTAATTAAATAATACTCAACACCATATTTAAGCGGTCTGTGACAGCTAATGACAGCTGCATAGCTGTAAGAGCTCATGCTTTCTCAGAGATATTTTTAAACTCTGGCTGCTGAAATCCCTCAAAATTACAAAAAACCTTCCAACTCTTAAAAATTCTTTCAGTGCTCCAAAGATTTCGGATGCCTTGCCATTTATAACAGATTACAAAGTGCTATTTTCTCCTAGTCAAATGTATGTATATGTACACAAGCACATATTCAAATTCATGTATATATACTTGACTTATATATTTACAGGGCAAAAAATAATCCAGTGAAAAAGTGACTGTGAGAAAGACTTCTCAAGTGAATTTCTCAAATTTTGCAGGGTAAAGCTTTATCAAGACATTTCAAAATAAATGTCAGGAAAAATAAATCTTCTACAGTATCATCTCACAAACATGCTGAAGTACTGGCATACTTTATGTGGTTTACCATAAAATACAAAATAGGTATTATTTTTAAAAAGTCAGAGCTCTTGAAGGCATAAATGGATACATTTACCATTGACCTAGAAAGTGCTCCAAAGCACTTCTCTTAGGTGTCACAACATCATCATGGCACTTCTTTAACAAAAGCTCTAAACCAATCAAACAATTAAAATACACAAGTCTTGCGGTGAAGGCAGAAAATATTTGAGAGCAGCAATGTTCCTCTATGCTACTAAGCCTAGTGAGCACACAAATTCAGCTACAGGTACACCTGTAAGCAACACTTCTCTAAAAAAGTATCTGACAGTTGACGGAATAACAACTTTACTGATTTCACTTAACTTGACAGAAAATTTTTACCATAAACTGGATAGAGAGCAAATTTACAATCAGACTTTAGTCCTGTGAAGATACATTGATGCTTATAGTAAAGGATTAGAATAAATACCTGGAAATCAACAGTCTGTCATACAGATGTAAGATATTTATTTTTTTAGGATCTTTATCCAGTTAGTTAAATAAATGATTTTACTACAGAAATGGACAGATAACTCATCCTTTTTTTTTTTTTTTTTAAACAAATGATAAATAAGAACATGGATTTTTCCATGAGCATTTTCTTTATACTTCTGAATTGCCTCTTCTCCTTAAATACTTACAATACACTAAGTATAATATTGCTCTAATAAATCCCTTCGCAATTACTCTAGAGACAGAGTCACAGACCATGTATGGAATCATGATGATTTAATTTAGTAATTTTGACTGACTGAAAGAGTGCAAACTGCTCTTTCCCCAGAAGGTTGTTTGAAGAGATAAATTCTCGGTACAGCCCACTGAACATAAATGCAAACAGGATCAGGAGCTGGTGTTAGAGGCTATAATATACATCAGATTTCCCTCTTTAAAAAGGAAAGAAAAGAGCTGATGCAAACTGCAGGAAAATATAGACTATTGGGGGGAGCATATATTTTCCCTTTATTCTCTATTTTTAGCAATAATATGTGAAAGTTCTTACAGATAAATATTGCATTTAAGTAGAAGATGACTATATGAAGAGAGAAGGGCAATTAAAATGAGATAATCCAATGAACTCTTCCACTTGCTGAATAAAAAAGATTGTTACTTTACAAAGATTAGAGATTAAATTTGACACTAAGATATTACTGATAGTTCTTTGCTTCCAGAGGTTTAAGCTTCCCTCTAAAAATTGCCTTTGAGTGATAAATAATCTTAAGTAATGGAAGGAAAGTTGGTTTACGAATCTCCTCACAAGCCAAAAGTGAGAGAGAGGATGAAACTGCCCAAATCTCAAACGTGCAGTGGAGTTGGCCTGCTCAAAAGAGGGAATTCTACCATGTTCCCAGTCTAAGGAGATGAACATACACACTACTGTCATCAGATGTGCTGATGGGATTTATTTGAGACACAAATGTTGATATTGACAGCTTTACTTCAAGCAACAGATGTCTGTATATGCCTATTTAGTGTAAGTTACTAATTTCATTCTTTTGCTAAGCACAGTTTAGCAGATATTTAGCTTTATGCTTCACTGTTCATCACAGTACTAGCCAATCTATCCAAGGTTTCAGGTCAGCAGAGGCCATATTATGTTTTCAAACCTTACAAGATACAGAATCACAGAATCAACTAGGTTGTAAAAGACCCCTGAGATCATCAAGTCCAACCCATGACCTTGTCAACCAAATCATGGCTCTAAGTGCCACATCCAGTCTTTCCTTAAACACCTTCAGGGATGGTGACTCCACTGCTTCCCTGGGCAGCCCATTCCAGTGCCCAGTGAATCTTTCTGTGAAGAATTTCTTCCTAACCGTCAGGTCCAACCTGAACCTCCCCTGGCACAGCTTAAGTCTGTGTGCTCTTGTCCTACAGCTGGTTGCCTGGGAAAAAAACCTGACCCCCACCTGGCTACAGCCTCCTTTCAGGGGGATTTAGAGAGTGGTAGGGTCTCCCTCTGAGCATTTTCTCCAGGCTAAACATCTTTAGCTTCTTCAGCTGCTCCTCACTGGACTGGTGTTCCACACCCTTCACCAGCCTTGCTGCCCTTCTCTGGACATGCTCCAGCATCTCAATGTCCTTCCTAAACTGAGGAGGCCAGCAGCACTCGAGGTGAGGCCTCACCAGTGCTGAGCACCAGGGAACAGTCCCTTCCCTGTTCCTGCTGGCCACACCATTCCTGATCCAGGCCAGGATGCCACTGGCCTTCTTGGCCACCTGGGCACTGCTGGCTCATGTTCAGCTGCTGTTAATCAATACCCCCAGGTCCCTTTCTGCCTGGCTGGTGTCCAGCCACTCTGTCCCCAGCCTGTAGGGCTGCATGGGGTTGCTGTGGCCAAAGTACAGGACACAGCACTTGGTCTTGTTGAACCTCATATCACTGGATTCAGCCCATGGATCCAGCCTGTCTGGGTCCTTCTGCAGAGCCCTCCTACCCTCCAGCAGATCAATACACCCAACTTGGTGTTGTCAGAGAATTTCCTAATGATAGACTCAATCCTCTCATCCCAATCATCAATAAAGATATTAAACAAGACTGGGCCCAGAGCTGATCTGTGGGGGATGCCACCAGGGAGCATCCACCAGCTGGATGCAGCACCTTTCACCAGCACTCACTGGGCCCAGCCATCCAGCCAGTTCTTAACCCAGCAAAGGGTGCACTTGTCCAAGCCATGGGCTGCCAGCTTCTCAGGAGTGTGCTATAGGAAACAGTGTCAATTTTGTTGAAATCCAGCTAGACAACATCCACAGACTTCCCCTCATCCACGAGGTGGGCCACCTTATCGTAAAAGGAGATCTGGTTGGTCAGGCAGGACCTGACCCTCCTAAATCTATTCTGGCTGGGTCTGATCCCCTGGATGTCCCCTTGAGTGTGATCACACTCAAGATGATTCAAAGCCATCCACTGAGTCAACCTGGTACTCATATTCACAACCACATGAAACAGAGGTTCAATTACTAACCTGAAATAATTTTCTGTGTCTACTATTAACATAAAAATAAGGCAAAGAAAAGTAGTTTCCATAACAACGTAAAAGCAATCTTTTTCTTTGCTTTATCAAAACCATAAATTAATAGTTTTTTATTTGCTCAGAAATGTGAAATGCTAGTAATAATTTTGTCCACATAATAATTAATTTTATAATAGAGTTGTAAGAAAACAATAAAACACACTGCAAATAGCATGCATGGAAGAGATTAATCTGAAGTCACTGTATGACATTAGAGAGTCAACATAGTCTATATCAATATAGTTGTATTGACAAAAGTTAGCTGAACACTGAGCAGCTTATATTCCTGGACTCCTTCAAAGAAATACACTCTCCCAGAACCTGATTTGGGACTGACAGATCTTGGCCCTTATTCTGAAATGCTGTTTATCAGGTCCTGCCATTAGAGAAATCAAGCCTACATTAGTGTTTTGTTTTCTATCAGGCAACCTGAAGCAAAATTCCCTATTGTCTCAATTCACTTTAGTTTGCACCATGATTTCAGAGTGCCTGGGTACCTCCTGGATAAAATGAAACTAAAAGACAACCTGTGGGAGTGAATCTGATGCTTTCCATCCCTTTGTGGATGTACAGCCTGAGGACATGATGACCTATTCCAAAACAATTTCCCTGTGGATGACACAGACACATGACCCTCCTCTTATGCTCTACAGATTGACTTTTACCCTGCCACACCACCTACTAATGGAAACATAAACACAAGAATCCAGACCAAGTACCTTCCCTTCCCTTACTCAGAGCACCAGCAAATCCCTACAGATAACTGCACCCTCAATGCATTTTCAGAGCTACTGACTTCTCATCACCATCCTTCGCAAAGCTTTGCTCAGTGCCTACTGTTGAGGCTGATGGTGTAGACAAAGTCATTCCTCACACTGTGCCACCACGATGCATGCAGAACACTTAATTAAAAAATAAATAAAAAATTAATTTATACTTTGTTAGACCCATCAGTAGGAGTAACACATATCATAGGAATAAGCACACTTAGTCATGCAGAACTGTAAAATTCCTCCTAGTGTAAAAATAACACAGAACACTTAAGTTTCCATGAATCATTAATTCTAATTCTTCCAGCAAAAATACTGAATCCATATTCTTCTCATTAGTTTACATCTTTGAGTGAATCACAATTCAACTGAATTATGCCAGCTGTCACTTTAAAACAATCCTTGCCTCACAGTTCTCCATAAATGTTCTGCTAAGCATAACTGCCAGTTGAATATTGAACTAGACAGGAATAGATGGGGCAAAATAATTTTTTTTTACTAAAATCACTACTAAGAAATTTAGGATTAAAAATAATGTGATGTATACCAACACTACTGCATTCAAAATGAAAATACAACCCATAAATAAAGGTAAAATTATTTAATGTTTCTATCACAGTAATTTCCCCAAAAAGACAGGGGGATAGTTCCTCATAACTATCTACAGATATAGTTCCACATAAGTTCCTCAGCAAAAACTTTATTCACATCTCAAAGTATTTAAAAATGTGACAATTGAATCAGAACGTTCAGAAAAACTAAAATATATAAATCGACACCTAAAACCATTAAAATCACTTAAGCACTTTGTTGCTTGCCTTCGGTCATAGGATAGTTCAAGTATGCCAAGTATTTTGCATTTTCTCCCTTCTCTGCTTTCTTTCCTTGCTTCAAGACAGATGAAAGTAAAAGAAGAAATTTTCAGGCAGATCACCCACCTTTCAACATCATCAGCTGATGCTGTTGATAATGAATAGATTACGAGCACCAGGCAGGCAACGGATCCTCTCGTCTCACAAATTTCTAAACAATGCATAAAAAGACCTTGAGGACAAAGCGCTTTATATAAAATAAAATTAATACCGTTCTAGGATGGTAGGGTCCGCTACTTGGTCCAACATGTAGCAAATCAAGAAGACTGTGGCAGTATTATTATTATTATTATGATGATGATGATGATGATTATCTAGATCTGAGACAACTACTAGGAATATGTTTGAAATGTACAAAGAAATCAGCCAATTACTTACACTCTCCTCTCAGACAGGGATAGGAAAGTTTCATCAGTGCTGCATAACAAGATTGGTAATATTCATCATAGGAAAAATCTTGCCATTTTCCAACAGATTATCATCACAATTTATACAGGATGTTGAGAACATTTCTCCACAGAGAAACAGTCTGTGCTCTCTCAAAACAGGCTATGCCTATTTAGTTCTGGTTTTCCCTATAAAGAAACCATATTATCTGAAACTTTATACAGCTTCCATGCAGTTGGACCAACCAATATCAAACCAACACACATTAATGTGTAATAACCCTTAGTATCCTTACTAGTCTGGAAAGTACCAGCATGTTTCTTTATTCCCCATGCAAATTATGGTAAAATAATCCAACACTGAAAGCTCTTCTGAAATTGAGGCAGAAACACTGTTTCTAGCTATGATTCAGAAACTGTACCATGATCCTATTTCTGGAATAGGAGGAAAGCACTCCTATTGCTATTCCTCCTACAGGCCCCCTGCTTTTATTGGTCACATCCACTCAGCTGCAAAAGAAACAGCTCTGGAAGAAAAAGAAAAGGTACTTTCTGACTTTATCTCATTACACTGCAAAGTAGAAGTGGCCACACTCTATATGACAGGAATTCCACACAGGAAAATCGTGTTGACTGCACTGCTTGGTTACTGTGTAGTTTCAACAAATAAAGTAATGGTATTATGTAGAAAAAATATGTTTTTATGAAAAGCAAAAGCAAAGTCTACATAAATATTTACTTAAAAAAAGACTTTAAGCTCTATCTTTCTATTTTGTCGTATCTATGTATTTAAGATCCTGTATTCTTCACCTACTCTATTGTATTTTTAGAGTAAGCAACATAATTTACAAAGTCTCTACAACTGAAAAATACTATGGCCACTTCTTTGGTCAATTACTTTCTTAATTGATTTGGAATTTTTTTTGAAAGCATGTGTGTATATATGTGCATACAGTTTGTTTTGACTTGAGGCTTTCGGCAAGAAGGATTAGTTTTCCTGATTTCTACTACCGAATTCGTGGTAAATAGGTTCATCTTAGAACCATAACGGTTCTAAGTTTTTCCTTAAGCAACCTGTGTTTCTTCCCAGAGGAGGATGCAAATGTTACTTATAGATCAGAACAGTCAGTTAATATTCAGTAAATTCACCCTTCTGAGCTGACTGCATGCAGAGCAGATTCATAAAAACTACCAGACCATTTTATTGACTGCTGGAAAAAACAAACTATGGAAAATATGGGGCCATGCAGCACTACTGATTTTTAAGCAGGAGAAGGGTAAATGGTGGGGCAGCGCCACAGCTGGGGCAGCTCTCAGCCCAATTCCAGCTACAACTCAGAAGCCAACCAGAAAACAAATACCTTTTCAGAGATGGTCTGTGTGGCATAGGTGTGGATTGTGGTTAAAATACTGTCTTTATGAGCTTTGATGGCCACAAACTACAGTTCTCTGGCACAACAGAATTATGCCAAAAGAAAAAACCAGACTCTTGTGCAAAAAAAAATTATTTCTCTAGATACCCAAGGCATATTAAATACTTCACAGTAACACAGTTTTAACACATTTTAGCTGAACACTTCAACAATGTTCTTATTTTCCTGTCAGACTGCATAATTCTGTTCCACGTTTGGAGTCCAAGTGCCACATTCTCCCCAACATAGTACAATGATTAAACTTATTAATTACCAGTATAGCTGAACTGATTAACAAATGCTCACATTCTTCATTCTAGAAAGAATTCCACCAGATTAAAATTATTGTAAATTTATTTGGCACAGCATGTTTTAATGTATAAAATTTTCAAATATTTCTCCTTCAAAATTTTATAGCTGTGTACATAGAAATTAATTTTTTTGATTCTTGTCAGAATAACACTGCATTACGAGGTCTGAATTTGTGCAGAAAAGCTCATTTTTTTTTTGTGAGAACAAACTTAGGTTTGTTCTCACCAAACAGCCAATAAAAATACACATCACAGAATAATAATTAAAATAATAGTAAATAACACTAACCTTGAATATGAGGCCATTTGTCTTTTGTATCTGAATAAAAGAGCCTGTAAGCATATTTCTCACACTACTCCTCTGAAATCCCTACATTCCAAAATTATATAAAACCCACTTATACTGCTTTAAATATTTCCAAGGTATTTGCAATGCAAATCACTTTATTATTGTCTCCTGCCTTTGACACTGCCCATATTTTTTAAAGACTTTTTTTTTGGCAACACAGTAAAGCACTGGTCCAGCATTACTATTCTCTGCCACATGTCAGAAACCTTTAAAAACTTCTTCACTGTCAGCCTTACTGCCACTGTTATTTATATTCTCTAACACAGGTTCCAAAGCTTCTGAAGGCCACAGCAACCTACATGATGTGCACCACAACTTCTCCCACACCAACCCAGTTACTCAGTGGACTCCTGTTATAGCTGGCCTTTCAGTAATGTTCACCATCATTACTGGTACAAGTTACCAATTGGCTTGAACTTGCAGCTTTCACAAATATCATGCCCCTAGAACTTCTACATGATGTTTCTGAAAAAAATGTACTGTGCCAGTGCCATAAATAAAACCAAAAAAAAAATCTTTATTTAGGCAAAACTAAGGGAGAAATCTCATGCCTGGCAGAGGGCTGCTGGAAGGAGCTGCCCACATGCTTAGCCAGCTGAAGCTCAAGGTAAGATCAGATTCCACAGTTCTTCTATGGACGAGGTGACACAGGTCTGAAAGTATACACAATTTTTTTGGCTCTCTTCTGCATGTTATATGTGGCATATTTTATGTGCAATTATATTTATATGTGCAATTAATTCTGCATAGAGTAGGAACAGTCACCCACTTTTACAAGAATTTTGTTGTGCTGTGCGTGGTGAGCTACAAGGTGACTAATAACCCATCTCCATCACCTGGAATTAATTTTTTTACATAGCACTGGGTTATTTCTGCAAAGAAACTTAAAAGCTGTTTTCTTTGATACTAAATCATATTGCACTGAAATATGTGAAGCAACAAAATAGATGAAAAGTTATGGCCTACTAAACAAGTGCAGCATGGCATACCTACTAACTGTACTAACTGCATGCTAATAAGTACAAATACAAATTCTAACAAGATACTTTCTCTTATGGAAGTGGCTTTTTGTTTCATTTACTATTTTCCTATAAGATACATGAAAGAAAATAGAATAACTAGAAAAGTAAAAATCAGAAGGTCTGGGTAGGCATACAGATAATTTAAATTACTAATACAAATATTAATAGGACACCTAATGAGCACATCTAGAATTTCTTATAGAATCTGGCGAGGGGAGGGTGTTCCACAGAAGTCAAAGCACATTGTGTACCAAAAAATAATATTTTTACTTGCATTCTCGTAATTCACTGTCTCTTAGTAACTTTTAGTTGCTAAGAAGTAGCAGCCAGCAGAAATCAGTATCATGGTGATAGATATGTTTTATGTATAGAAATGTTTCCCAGTTTGCCAGTAACCCACTTTCACACCTTTGATCAGCAATGCACTTTTACAGTATTTCATAGTATATCTACAATTTTATGTCACATGACTTTATTAGGATTTCTCTGCAGGTTTTGTAAGAAGGTAATTTTATTTCTTTATGGACCTTCTGACTGTCAGATAACTTTAAAAAATTGCTTTAATCTCCTCAGTTTTCAGAAAAGACCAGCCCTCACTCTCTACTTCTTGGCAAAAAGGAGTGGACTCTAGTTGTACTATGAGTGCATTTATAAAACACAAATCTCATCTGACTATAAAATAGGCTAGTATTGCTTCCAAGTCTTTAAAAGTTTGTGGCCAACATTTATGGAAACAGTTACTACATAGTGCTGATTTCAAAGCTGAAGATTCAGCTGGATCAATGACATCATGTACTGCAGCAATTGGAGGATGTTCTTTCTCCCTCTACTGCACATGCCTAGTTCCTAACTTGGAACCCACTGGCGACTCCTTTTACTTTCCATTTAGGTCTGTGCTTAGCTCTGGGCTCTAGATATATGCTTAGCTTAATAACTGAAATTTTTAAGAGCTAAAAATATTTCATAGATACTGAAAAACAGTCCTTTTGAATTTGAATTCTGTTGAAATAAACATCATGTATAATGTGAAGATACTTTGAACATTCAGAAGTTGTGCATGTTAGTATTCACATGTGTTACTGTATACAACAAATTTAAGAAAACAAAAAAAAATTATTGGATATGACAAAGACCAACATAAAGTTAAGTTGCTTTTAAATTACCAAAGCAGTATTAAACAACTTTCAGAAGAAAAATCTGAAATTTTGAAATTAAGTTCCTTTGCTCTATGCTTTCATAAAAAAGGGAACAACCCTAAGGCCCCAAAAGAAACAGATTGAATAAAAATATTTTTTCAGTGAATTAATGTTTCCAATTTCATAATCAATAATCAAGTTAAAACCATCTCCTTTCTAATCCAAATTTTTCCACCTGTATCATCATTATGTGCAAATAACCATTAAATACAGCAAAATACATGATCAAGCAGGGAGGAAGGCAATTTTACTACTTTAATTTTGCTGTTTATAATGTTCGTGAAAGATGCTTACTGTGGGACTCTTGGGAAACTATTTTATCCATCTCAAGTAGCAGAAAGATAATCTATTTATCAAGCTTGAATGCAAAAATAAACACACATAAATTGAGATGAAACACAGAGATATTGAAATACAAAACACTAAATTTTGGTATTGCCCTGGTTATTATAAAGTTAAACCTTGTTCATAACAGCATTACAATTCCTTCCTTTCAGAAAATTCGTAACTTTTTTATATAAGCTCCTCTCATATATTTTTTTCTATTTTAATTGCTTTAATAAGGCATAGTCTAAGGATCAAAGCTTAAGCTTCTTCGAATTACAGCAGGTGGTTCAGGAAATACACTGAACCAAATCATGTTTTTAACACTTTCGAAGTTTCAGAACAAATTTCCTGAGCAGAACCATGGTACTAGGAATATCATAGCTTCTAGACAGTCACAGATATGGATGCAATAAGGGACAGACATGGGAGCATCAAGAATCTTCAGATAGCTAGTCTGTAAAACACTAACTCTGATTATCCCTAACCCAAGCGCTCGGCTAGATGCATCCCTGTACAGCCAGTCTGATTCCTTGGCCACTGGAGTCCAACTTGGTCTAATTTCCTGAGAACACCAGGGAAATGCTGATGATAAAGTTACAACTTGCACGCCTGCTATTTGCTTCTTTCAGTACCATTTCCATTGCTGAAAGAATTAATATGTTGTGTTATTACTGCACAATGCACAATTAACTCAACTGTTTAATCATTACATCAATGTACAATGAAATCAGTAGCTTAATCACTCATTGCCCTCCATCAATCCGTGTTCAGGCCCTCATCTCACAATTTCTGCATTTGTTCAGTTTTGAACATGCTAGACATTGCTTTCACTAAGATTGTTTTCACATATTTAGGTTAAGTACCAGTGTACATATTTCAAATTAAGAACCATTAACTTGTCCCAAAACTTTGAAAGCTATTTAAACAAGAGATTCTCGGTTTCAAAGAGATTCAATGTAACATATGGAAACAATAAAATAGGTAGGAAAGCAAAAGTACTCTAAAACAGTTCAAAATAAGTAACAAGAATCATTTGAAGTCCTTCTCAGCAATTATTACATTTGTAAGCAGAGACTGAAGTAATTCAAGAGGGAAAGAGAAAGTAGCACAAACATGGTGGTTAAAAGCTAGGAGACAAGGAACAATGAACCCAAGGCAAGAACTGGAAAGCTGCTTCACATCACTTTATATTGCACATATATAAATAAATAAATGGGGAAAAGATTGAAAAAGGACATCACAGGACAATACAGGCTCTCGTTGGTTGATTTATTTTATTTTATTTTAATTTTCAGGGATCCTTTTAGCACTGACAACACCAAGCTGTTCTAGAACACAAACACATGCTGTCCAGAAGTAACAGCTTTACATTCCAATGTCATTTAACTCTACATTTTTCATTAAAGTATCCAGGATGCAACAGAAAATTTAGTTCTACTTTCCTTTTATTTAGTGACCCCTTAGCTCAAAAATCTGCAGAAGAAATAATTTTGAGAAGAGAATGTTTTGTATGTGGGATCATTTCTACAGTAATCACAGGGATCGCTAGTAGCAATAATACATTTTGTCAAAAATATCTATACTTCAGCACTTACTTTCATAAAGTATCACAAAATAAGATATTCAGTTTGGTATCACAACCAAGCATCCTAATTTTTGTGACTTTTTTCAACTCAACATACTCAGGAAGAATACCTGACGTCAGCAACCATGTTTAAGAGCATAGCTACAGGAGGCTGTACAGAATATTTAGATGTCAGTGTGTGAAAAAAGTAGTCATGCTGTAGAGGAACAGGCCTGGGGCACTCATGTCTCTGAATCACTGCCAGGATCAGCAGATCGTCACTGTTAGGAGGATGCCATTCTTTCTGCACAGCCCTCAACTATCATTTGACACCACTGTAAGAAGGGCAAGACAGTACAATTAAAAACAATGGATTTAAAAGGAGACAAGAATGAAATGCAATTATTGGATCTAAAGAATGCTGTACCTGTAACAGAAGTTTGCCATTCATTTTATAGTCAACTTTTATGATTATCTTGCTTCAGATTGCTTGTTCTGGTCGTATACACAGGGTTTATTACATATTAAAGAATCCCTCTACAATAGCACAAGTAATGAAAAAGATAAACCTGCTAGGCAATCAGAAGCAGGAAGGATATTTAAATCCTAACTGTATCAGAGGGTGAGCTGAAAAAGCTGCTGCCACTTTAAGTTAGTGGAGTGTTTGATTTGCCTTGCAGGGCCAAAATGCTCTAAGGACCATCTGGGGCAGGGGTGTGTGTGAGGGTTTTTTTATTCTTGTTTAATCTTAATGTAGGATTACATAGTTTTTCAGAGCCAAGGTACTGAAGATTACTTATAATGAAAAGCTACTGGAAGATGGTTGTAATTAGATTGGTTTGCAATTAAGATACAGAGCATATAATACATTTTTACCTTTAGCTAAGCACACAAGCTTATTTACCTGGATGAGGCAAAACTTGGCTTAAAATTGAGAACCTTTATAATCCTACCAATAGATTCTGCTGTTCCATCAATTGCACATGTATTACTATTCACAGGAACCAAATTAAGCATCAGCTAGCACGAAATTACATTCAGGATTAATATTAAAAAATCCAGACAGGTACAACATACAAAGATTTTAAGATGTATTTAGTATAATATGAGTTTGGAATTTCTTGTAATTTCAACAGAGTGCTTATCTGAACTAAACAGAAAGACAGTGTGAGTCCATGTAAGGAACTATAATTAATTGCAAGATGATACTATTATTGGAAAACACAAACAATAGCAAAATTATAATGAATGTAATCTTTTGTTAGTATAGGAGCAATTACATGCTGATTTTTTTAAGGCAGCAAACTTACTGTGATGATACTGATTTGTTACATTTTTTTCTCCTACCTATACAAAACTAATGAATACATAAGCTTCTTAACATATTAGCTACTTTTACTTAAAGTTTACCTATCGTTTTAATCCTTTCAGTTCTATTAAAATTCACTTACCTGAAAAGTATAAAATCGGGTCCCATTAGGAGGATGCACTTTAGGAGAGGCAGAGACAGTGTTCATATCCGAGAATATCATTTCTGGTCACACACAATACAATCCAGAGAGAGCTACAGATGCAGAGCAGAGTGCTAAGCTTGGAGACAAATCCTTTTATACATTTAGCGAGGCAATTGGACAAAAATCCGTCTGCCCCATCCGTTCAGATGTACAGTGACAGCGTTTTGAATTCCTCACTCCTGCATCTGTGAGCTAAACTGTAAGGTCATTGCTCCCTGACCTCCAGCTCAGCTAGCCCGTTGTAATATGCACGACGAATAAAAATCAGAAATGCCAAAGAAAAGAGAGCCAGAACCCACAGTACATGGAGCTTGTGCAGAATCTGGCAATGCTTTGGACCTGCCCATCTGTTCTCAGTGATAATCACCTCCCTCCACCACAGCCTTGCAAAGTGATTATGCTAAGCATCCCAGTTAACCAATAAAACACAGTTTCATTTCAAGCAAGCATGCACAGTGAAAAACAGAGGACCTCTTCTGTCTAACCTGAAGCATTACTCGTGTTCAGTTTATAGCTGCATTCGATAACAACGACAATTTTATCATTTCAGTTGCTGACAGCTATGTTAACATATACAACTTGCTTTAAATAACATAAAGGTGGATTTTTTGTCGTTTTGACCGTCTTGTCTAGAAAAAAAAAAGAAACTGTATTGCTCTCCAAATTAGTATTTTTAACATTTCTTAATTTTTGGTGCCACTGCTGGGGAGAAATAAGTATTTGTGAGACTGTTTAAAGAGCTATAGTCAGTTTAAATATAATACATCTTTTCTCATTTTTTCCTAATAATTTTTTTCATCTTCAGTCTGAATCTCCCTTGAAGAAAGGTTTACCTAACATTGCTAAGTGTAAGGTTGGAATTTTATTCTGAGCCTTACTGTGCTTAGTAAAGCTATAGACCTACAGCTTAATTCATTAGCTATACACAAGTTTTTTTAAAGAAGTTATTTTTTAAAGCTGAA
The DNA here is from genome assembly GCA_013399915.1 of Illadopsis cleaveri. Classification (NCBI taxonomy): domain Eukaryota; kingdom Metazoa; phylum Chordata; class Aves; order Passeriformes; family Timaliidae; genus Illadopsis; species Illadopsis cleaveri. Next base: position 443,441 of record VXBB01004054.1, on the reverse strand, counting down.
AATACTTGTGAACACCTGCATGGAACATTCAAAAATCATTCATCACATCTTTTCTTCAAACACAGATCATCTGAACTACATGATAAAGCAAGTAATATTCGAAGAACTTGACATCTTTCAGCAACAAAAAATAAGTGTTCAATTTACAAAAATTGAAAAGTAGGGCTACAGAAAAGGGTAAAATTGTAAAGTGGTTGCAAAACTAACTTTGCATGTTCTGTCAAGCACTTTGTATTTTATTCACAAGGTTTAAAAGAGACAGAAAAACCACTAAAGAAATGGTACTTTCAAAAGGAACTCATCAAAATTCTAAAAGCCTAGTGAGTTGCCAGGCTGTCTATGTTTTTTATTCTGTTTTATCTTAATGCTTTTAGCAGTAGGAGATAATGCAGCTTCTAAAGTAAAATGACTTTGAAAGGAGCTGGAAAAGATGCAGAGATGCCTGTCTGTTTAAATGTGTATGTCAGAGTGGCACATGCTGCAATAATATTTTGTAAGCCAAAGAGAAAAAAATCTTCTCAGATCCTATTCACATCTAACAATTTCTTATAATTATCATGATATGGCTTCTATAGCATTTACAGAATCAAAGCAAAACTACTGTCTGGAAAATTTTCTTAAGACCAAGATTTCAGATTACAGTGTATTCTCCCCTCTTTAATTTCTCTTCCAGAATATCTAGATGCTTGCATTAGCAAAGAGGCCCCTCAACTGGTCAAATGAAAGACACCAGTTTGTTTATTATCTAAGTAGAGAAGCTTTTATTTTGAGCTGATACTATCTTCTTTACAATACGCCTACCAAACACGTGCTATTTCTCCACAGTGCAATGAATAAAGTTTCTTTCATGGACTTTAAAATGGTTTGCCCTGGAAGAAGAAGGAACTTTTATATCAGAGTTTCCTCACTAAATGCATAATTTGAAGAATTCATGTGCAAAATCCCATGTACATTCCTCTGATAGACAAGTACTTTCACTACTTTACACTACTCAGTAACTGTACCTATAGCTTGATATTCTCTTGCTTCAGCTTTCATAACTTTTAATCCTTGTTTCTACCAGGAAAACTCAGTTCATTGTCTCATACTAACATGTGCAAAATCTTAAGGTAGTAAATTCACAGTTAAACACAACTGCTCTAGTCACAGTTACAATAATGCCTTTCATGATCATAACACTACTGCTGTATTTAGACTTGCTAGTTCCCTGTTTTTTCGTCTAGGACTGCACATCATCTTTTAGCTGCAGCCTTCCACTGGGAGCTCTTACTGGGATCATGTTCACCGTGTCTTAGCTGCCTGTTACTTGAAAAATGCTTTTCAAATTACTGTACCTGGTCTTTTATCTGTTGTTTTGGCTTTCCTGCCTAGGCGAAGAAATTTGCAGTTAAAAAGCCTACCACCAACACCACCACAAAAAAAAAAAAAAAAAAAAGCAACATTCTCCCCTGTGCCTGCATTTCAGTTCCAATAAACTTATCTCCCTATCTAATCAGTATAAATCTGGAGAGAAGGCATAGGTTGTAACTGTTGTTCTAACTCTCCACTAACTTCCACCTTGTGAGGAAAGGTAGTGACTATGAATTTTCTTCTATCTCACTGCAACACAAGCAACATCATATTCTTATAGGATCCTCATGGAATCAGAGAGTCATTTTGGTGTAACACTGAAAATAGATTGAAAACATTTGTTTACAGTAGCTTTTTTTCTGAAAAATATGAAACTAGCCTCCTGTCAGGAAGCAGTTAGAGCACAGGTAAATTCAGTTAAGCATGAACTGATGCATGGCAGAATGAGTGTTCACAACTACAGGAAGAGTCCCATTTCAAAAAGCCAGCAGCCCCAAAGCTGGGATTCAGCAATCTCCTTGGAACAAGGAGCTGGAACCAGGTCTCCCATGTCGACTTGAATCCAACAACAACTAAGGAGGGTATGAAGCAACATGAACTGTGAGACAGCAGAAAGCGAACTGAAGGACACTGAGGAGACCCAACAGGACAGAGAAACACACCTAAAGACCATGACTACAGTTCAGTGGTAGAAGTATTTACAATGGATGCAACCCCCATTCAAATATTTGCTCCCATGAATCTTCCAACTAATGATTTAATTATTCCATAAACTGAGACTTGTAGTGGAGGAAAAAAAAAATCTCATAGATGAAAATAAAAAGTTCTACATGTTTAAAAGTAAGAGATAAGGCAATGCTTCTGAGATGGCTTTAGTTCCAGTTACTTTTGAATGTATGAGTTATCAAGCACTGAATCTGTAGCATATGAATTATGTCGAACTTTACATTTTAATTAGATACTACTCACCAAAATTTTCAGTATGTTTATGTATTTAATTTTTTTAAGTGGGCGTTTTCATGCATAATCTATGATTTTGATAGTAGGTACAAAACCTAAGATATGTTATGTATATCAAAAATATATAGATATAGATATACAGATATAGATATAGATATATAAAAACCCAGTAAGTCACACATCAAAAAGAAAGGCATATATATGTATATATCAGATGATTATGTAAAGTACTTTGAAAATTCAGGGACACTAATACAAACCTTTCTATTTCTGACTGCAGAGACAAGATGCACTTTTTTAAACTGACAAACACACTCAGCTTTTTAATGTGCTAGTGCTTGTGATATATAGTTTCTCTTCAGTATATGTAGTGCAATATAAAGCAGATGTTTTGAGTTAAGATCTAAATCATCAGCTCTTATTGAATTAAGTGAGTAATTATCCAGAAACAAGGACTTTATATCACATATTATTCTCATTTCTGTCTGTATGAGGGAAAACCATGTTAAAGAAACATGCCTTCCTCCAGGAGCAGTGTGTGTGATTTTCAGAACATTAGAGAGCTTTCACATTAAACCATTAGACCTTATCACTTCTACTTCACAGACTCAGAGAAACCCTACTAATCTTCCAATATTGACAACACTGTACTTGAATTGATATTTCTTTATCATCTTCCACTGTAGACATCAAAATAGAGGGAGTATCATATGGTATGTTACTCATCTGGCTAAAAATATCCAGATTTTGCTTTAAACTGAAAAATGTTAATGTTTAAAGAGTTCCGTCTTCCAACTATTAATGGTTGGAAATTATGTTAAACCTTTACCACAGTTCAGCAAAATTACATTCAATTGCATTTCAAATTTGACTATCTTCATGAAGTCACATATGAAATCTAATTGTTTCTTATATCCAAATTTATCTACAGCTCCTTTCTGCTATTTAATGAAGTTCGACACCAGGAGTATTTCCTTTTTTCCCCTATCAACAAAGCAACACAAAATCAAGATCTGATGAATATACTTTAAAGAATGTATAAAACTCACCCACATGAAGTTTCAGAAACTAACCATTTCCAGCTGGTATAGCTCCCAGAAAGCAAAGTGGGAAAATTAAAGACAATGAAACATAGAACAAGTAGGTTCTTGCTTCCTTTCAAGCTTTTAGTACTAATAGAAAATCCTTAATAGAATTTAAAACTGGTAGAAATAGATTAGCTTATCTTATTGATAAGTAAAGCCTGTTTTTAATCTTGTCTCTGTAATGAAGAGCAAATTATCAATATTTCCATCACCGGTCTTTTTTGCTTTTGAGTATAAAAATATCAACTTGGACCAAGAAGTGTCTCACCAGAACAAGTGTTGGTACCAAGGCAGTATGAACTTATGAGCCCTGTTTTAACTCGGAACATAGAGATTTGTGTAACCTTTGATGACAAGTCACTGCAGAACAAAGTATCCTCTGTTAGAAGTAAAAACTGTATGTCAGAAATACTAAAGGATAAAATGTGTACCAACAGGTTTATTCTTTATGATGGCTTCCCTTTCAAGCATGAGAACAATGACAAAACTTTCACAGGAAGAGCAAATATGAATACCATTCATTTTTAAAGTAATCTTGCTTTGTTGCATATACTGAAATATTTTACCAAGTATTACATTTACTTTGAAAAAAACAGAGTAAACATCAACTAATCAACTTCAAGCTCTTATAACCATTTTTCCTTTAAATGGCAAACTTGAGAATTCATTTACCTAACAGTAAATCTCTCTATGCTATGAAAGGTCAATAAAATTAAAATTGCTCCTTCAACATCTAAGCGAGTTTATAAATACTGTTGCTCATTCAGAATATATTTTCTATAACCTATCAAATATGCAGTCCATAATCAACAAATACGGAAGGCAACCATAATGACACTAAGTCCAAAAGACACCATTTGATTGCTTGTGCAGGAGCAAAATTTCCCTTTCTTTTGTATTCTGGACAAGCAATTTTTGACCAAAACTAGGACTCCTGTGCAGCACTGTCCAAAGATATTCTGATCATCACAGTTGTAAGAATTAATTCTCCCACTCTGAAGACTTAACAATTACACAGTTCTATATCTGACTCCCTTTCCACATGGTTCAACAAAGCCAGGATGGAAGATCCAAAGCACCACTCCATTTTTCTTGTAACAATTCAAGTTCCCAGCACTGGATCTGTGCTTCCTCTGTATAACTTGACCATCAGTAAATCAAGATTGTACACAGAGGCTTATTAGGTAATTGAAATGAACCTGATATAAACACCGGTTTTATCTTTTTTAAGTTATGTGTTCAAGACAGTTACTGACTGACTGAATCTAGAAAGGAAATTGAATGAAAACTTAATGCTTGTATATAGAGAAGTAAACTGGACTTCAAGCACAAAGTGAGCGCTAAAGGAGAGGATGGCAGAGTTGCGAGAAAGTGTAGTAAATCAAACCACAAAAAATTGAGATATTTATCTCTGAAATTTAATTTATACCTGATTTGAAAAGACTTTTACTTTTCTCCACAACTCTTGGATTTCAACTGCCAAAAGCACAGATACTACTGTTGCCCTAAGTTTTCTTGCTTTGTGAGTGTTTGCAATTTTGTAGTGGAGATGCTCACGCAGGTTCATGTAAACTATGTATATATTTAGAATCAACTATTTTGTTTACATATTTCTCCTCTGGGAGGAGAAATATGATTGATGGAGATGTTCATCTGTGAGGTCGGAGAGGTGGCAACCTGTGTAGCCAATCTTTTGCCTTCTGTAAAAAGTGTATATAAAGTGGAGTCAGAAAAAATAAAATAGAACTTTCCTGCCGGACCTTCTGCTGTCTGCCTCGTCCTTTGTGGGTCCGATAGTGCGACACACTACTAAGCTATATTTGCTATATATAATGGTCCTCTGCCATTCACTTTTAATGCCAGAATTACGTTTCTGTTTTGTAACATGACTACAGATTTCATGAAAAAGTCTAGATGGTCCTTGGAAGCAAAGACAAATTTTTATGTAGAATCAAAGAAATTACTGCCTTGATGAACATTTTTAACATTTCGGTCAATCTAACATTAACTCTTGATGAATCAAGACCAAAACCTCCAAAGTAATGTGATCCCAGAAAGTAGAAAAGAAATAATGTAAACAGTCAGCTTGTTGTTTTACGATGTGTCATATTACTTAGGTGTAAGTTTTGTTATTTGTTTGTTTATTTGCTTTAAGTTGATTATATTGCAACATTATACACAGTGGTATCAAGGCACTTGGCAAAATACGAGTTGTTTCTTATCAGCAAACGTAGAATCTAAATCATGTACATTACTGCAAAGGACCACAGTACATTAAGGATGAGTGAAATTATGAAAGAACATAAGATGATAATCATTGCCTATGTATCATCATCAGCAGAGTAGCTTTTTCTTTTTAAGTGAACATCTTACATCATGTGCCTCGTCCCGAGGATAAAAATAGGATGAAAGCCTATGAGGGAAAAAGAGAAGAAGATACAAGTTTGAGATAATGTGTTCAGGCACTACAACTTACTGTGAATAGATACCCTCTTAAACCTTCCTATCCTCCCCTCGAAAAATACTTTTTCTTCCTAAGAGTATTATTCTGATAATTTATTTTATACCGCAATTGTTCTGAAATCTTTACACAGAGATGTATCCTTTTCTGGAAGTATAGAAAGTGTTCAGAGAGTAAACTACTAATGAAAATGAGTAACAGAATTTTATCTAGAAGACAAAGGCTGTCAGGAAAGCTTGTGCCAAGTCAATTGTCTTTGCTATTTATTTCTATTTCTGCTCCATCTGAAAAGTATCTTTTGTCATAATGAGTGATACAAGTTGCTAAACTGGTCCTTTGAATAAGAACTTACAGAAATGAGTCAAAAGCTAAAATTCATGACTGATTAGTCCCATACTTTGCATGGGAACTGGAAATACTCTCTTGAGGAAGGATTGTGGACATCAGCAGGCCTTTGCAAAAGGAGGTCTGTTTGCTTACTTTCTTGATTAAAATTTCATAATTTTTCTATACTGTCAGTGAATATATTTCTGAATGAAATGAACACAAAGTTGACAAGTAAGAATAACCAGAATATACCCATAAAATTACATAATCATGCCTTTCACATTGTGAAAAAATTGAAATATTACTGATGATTTAATAAAATTCTCTTAAGTGGATTTACCCTGGTAGCTTTTCTGTCCTGAATGTAATAAGAGCAACAATTCTGAATGGGATCACAACCCTGGGAATGGGAATCTGCTGAAGGACTGTTAATATTGACAGTCGTACTTCCAAAAGCAATAACTAATTGAATTGTTTAATTAATGACATCTTTCATCTAATTTTCAGGGGCGCTCAGTCTCTGAATAGCCTCTCTGAAGTCACATCAGCCCTGCTGATGCCATTTTGAGCATGGAGGTCTCACTGTTGTACACTTAAGAGGCAAAGCACTTGGAGTGACTGACTAAGTTTGAAAATGTCAGACCTGTTGCTCCAACATTATTCACAAAATGTAGTCTTCTAAAGACAATGTAAAATTCCCTTTTATATCTAGATAAAACCAATAAAGCCCTGCTATTGCCTTTTTTTTCCCCGTTTAAATACGTGCCACAAATCAGTAATAACATATTAGCTTGAAAAGACCTCAAGATTTGCTATGGTGCACATCTCTTCATTGTCATACATACAGCCTTATAAGTGGACATGGTAGAAAGCAGAAAGAGCCTCTTCTAAAACTGTATCTTGTCTGCGCTTGTCTTTAACCTCTTGATGCCCTTTTCCCTTCTGAAAGTGCAGTGACAGTGTTTGTCTACCGATACTGTCTGAAATCATATTTCCAGCAGAGAAAAGATATGGGATTATAAAACAAAACAGTCAATACCATCCTGAGGGCAAATGGCTGTTCCAGATCTTGACTCAGCACACTTTCATGTCCCCTTGCAAACTATTATAAAAATATAGAATGATCCAGCAACTGCATAGCTATATTAAGAAGAAGTAAACGTTGCATTTTTCTGTGCAAAAAAATTATGATATACAAATTCAGCTGAAAGATACTTTCCCAGTCCTAGAAAATGTGAATCCCGTTAAACTAATTTTTTTAAAAAAAAATTTAATTCACAGTTCAGACTTGGACAATCATTGAATATGCTATGCTAATTAATGCTGGTTTAATGCTGATTTTCAGTTATCCTATTTATTTTCCTGGAAAATCTAAAAGGAAAGTCAATAGACAACAGTATAAACCCACCATTTTTGCAACCTTCAGGCTGAAAGGTTTCAAAACTTGCTAAATCCCCAAAAAAGGACTTTCTAAGTCTTAATCTTCACAATAGTCACCTCTTTGCTTTATTAAACACACTTTGGAAAAAAAAAGTAGGATAGGATATTAAGTAAGATAGTATCTCTAGGACATAGGAAAAATGAAAGTATTACCTATTTCCTTTCTGCAATCAGTCATGATGACTTCAGTACTTATTATGCAAGTGACTAACCAGCATAATTCACAATTAATCTTGCCATGCATCTAAAAAGTGCCATAAACTTATAAGTAGTATAATGTATATGTTCTTAACATTCTTATGGCTTAATCTGTATCTCAAGGTACCACACTGAGATGAAGATGGATTAATAATGAACAAACACGTGTGCCAATATTAAATGAAGATAGAACTGTTATTATTAAGGATCACAGTCTAAAAACCTACACTTGGACAAGAAAAATAGCTACTTGACAGAAGCATAAAAATGTAGTGAAACCTAAATTAAACACTGTGATATTAACAGTGTACTGTTCTCATTTAACAAAACCTTGCCCCCTCTATACGGGAGCAGATGACTATTGCCTGATGTTCTGAACTCACAGCTCATTTTGAAAATGCTGAAAGCTTAGTGGTAAGACTATAAATTTTCTAGATCAAAAGAAGAAAATTATTCATGGACAGAGAATCTCAGGTGGAATGAGAGCAGATGGAAAGCTGGGAACTATGTGGCTGCTATTGAGGAAGGACACATTGAAATCTCCTTGCCAAGGGAAGATAGCTTTTGCATTTCTTTCTTTCATGGAAGCAATGGCAGAAATGAACCTTGGCATCTTCTAGTGGGCTTTATTTGCAGTGGAACTATCTGTGTCTCTTGTGTGTTACCACAGGCTCTCTTTACAGTCAATAAAGACAGGCGCTTTCAAGGGGCACTGTTTCTGACCTATTTTAGATGTCTATTTTAGTTTGAGATGAATCACACTACAGAGGTGGGAGGCAGAAAAGACAGAAATGCCTACGCTCTAGATATCTGAAGTTAGGTGCACTGAATTCTACCCTGGGAGCCTGAATTGAATGTTAAACAAGTTATCAAAACATGACAAGAAAATACTATAATCAATGACAAAACCCTCACTGCTGATTAAGTATACCTGAGGGAAAATTACTATCAGAAATATTTATATAACTATGTGAAACAAAACCAAAATGACACAAACCCTGAAAATGGCTTTTCCTACTTTCCTGAAACAAATTATGTGAAAAGCAATATCTGCAGCGCCAAATTCACAGTCACATCCAGATGAAGTCTGCTGCTATAATCACAGGGAAGATTAACATCCCAGACTAAGATACAAAAGACTACTGAACACGGCAAAATTAACTGCAAAATTATTTATGATTTATTAAAGGATATAGTGTGACACAAACAAGTTAAATCACACTTACAAGGTTAAATAATAAAGCAATCTCAGGGTAGGTAGTTCCTAATTCCTATTGCTATACCTGTGCTTATTACACCTTCACTGCAGCATGAACACGTTTCTTATGAACATTGAACAGATATTATTGAATTATTTGAATTTTTTACAATTCAAAGCTCAGAAACTTTTTTAGAACTTCACAGAATTTCACATATTATATTTCATGCAATTTCATGCAGCAGCTTTAAATTTTGATTAGTGTCAAGTAGTGGTAATGTTAATTAGTATGTTCTTAAAGTGGCACAGAAAATCTGAAAAACACAGCAGAGCATTATAAATTGAACTTAAAATGTACGCAAAATATATGCACTTGTGGTAAATGGAATAGTAAAACCATAATATTTTTCATGTGTAGAAAATTCTCCTAACATTAGTGCATTAAGAATTTTCTTTTAAAGAAAAAAATGGTCCCAAAAAAGAGCCAACTAAGGTTTAATCTGCATTGTCCATATAAAGGTTTAGTCCATATAAAGGTTTAGTCCTTTCCTGTGTCTGATGTAGGACGTATTCTCACCAATACCTTATGAGAAAGATGGCCACAGGAAAAATTATACATTTATCTTTCCTCTTCACCCACTGACCTCTCTTCTCTAAAGAAAATAAATAGATATATTTTTTAGTGTAGCTCCTCTACAGAAGTTACATTTTACATAAATATATCCTGGTTTCTTTCATCTTTAACTAAACAGTGCTAATCCTGACAGCCTCTCCTCACTTAAAAATTCCTTCTTAGCCCTGATCATTTTCACTATCTGTGTCTACATCTCCAGACAGTAGTTTACCATGATGGAATATATCTTGTTCCCTCTCTGCAGAGCCAGATGGAAATCAGAAGGAAACATTTTATCTTACTTCTACTCCTGCCCATTTACCAAGACTCCAAATCTCCTAGCTGGTGCATGGAAAGCGGCACTGCGAATGCAGTTCAGTGTGGTTTCCTAAGACTGAACAACATTGCACCTCAGAATAAACAGGTGGCATATAAACCAAATCAGACCAGCACAAATACAATTCTAACGCAAAGTTTTTAGACACTGGCCAAGAAAGATATTTTATTAATAATTCCTGAAGTTTTAAATATTTGCACAATCTGTTTAAGCGAAAAGATTAAGATGACCATGGACGTGGTTTGACAGACAAGCAAGATAGAACAGTTGGGAAAATAAATTGCAGATGAGTCAACAATTAAAAGAAAACTTGTGACTTTATTTTTAAAAAAATTCCTTATGACTCATTCACAAGTATCTTCCCATACGTTTCCATTATACACACTCCGTCTCATAATATCTGAACAGATGAACTTGGTTTATGTGCAAATTAACCAAGATATTTTATTGCTTTATGTGTCTTTGAACTCTTCACATATTAAAATAACCAGTAAACTCTAAATTTGCTTTACAAAAACCTTCAAAAATTCTTCCTAATTTCTGAAATTTTATTTTTGCAATTAATGGATCTAAAAGGTAATGTAGTAAAAGGTTATTGGAGTACAAAACGTTCACTTTGCAACCCTAAATGCTCTACTTAAATTTAAAATGACACATTTGATCTAGTTCCATGGTTAAAAAACATCTTTTCATGAGGGCTAAAAATTAGCTTTTATATTAGCAGCAACTTAAAACACGCACAAATCTTTCCTGGATACTCTTTCAAATAACTCCTTTTTCAGTTCAGTTGTTTATTACTTCAGTTTAGACAAAGATCATCCTCCCAAGCAATCCCATCCCAAACATTACTGTGTTTCGCTGTTACTACCCATTTCTAGAGTTGCAATTAATGGAGCAAGAAAGAGGCAGGCATAATGTTTCAAAGCTAAAACAGAAGAGACATGAGTTGGCATGGAGGCTGTGACATCATTAGAGTGAAATGGAAAGCTATATTTATAGGAGTAAACTAAATGTGCTTGGGAAAGTTCCCAATTGTTGTGGCCAACTGGCACAGTAGAGTACACAAATATGTTAGTCAACACTGAAGTGTCCAAAGAGCCTGCATGCAAACTGCTTTTTGGGAATGGTCCCTGCAACTGTCCTATTCCCACATCATAATTTGTAATTGCCTGGAAAAAGTATAAATTAGTGTGAATGAAAAGTGTGCCAGAGTCAGGGCCAACAGATTACTACTACAGATGATTGTGTTTGACCATCCAGGAACATTTCCCAGTACTATTTGATTTACTTGCATATAAACATGCTAAGCCTTTCCAGAAGATTTAAAGTTACGGAACACAGTAAAAAAAATTTATGCATTTCCAGTCTTGCTGTTGGAAATCATTTGGTGTTCAGGGAAATTAGGGACAGGATATGAATGATCAACACCAATCAACTATTTCTAAAACTTCAGTCAAGATAAATCAGACTGGATGCAGCATCACAGTTGCATTTTTGGCTGAAGAATGCAACATTATATTTGGGAAGAGAATGCAGATTGGTACCATGGGGATAATGGTTACTTTCAGTTTCACTCAGTTATCCCTAGCTGTTGATGTTGAAGACCACAGCCTTTTGTCCTGTCGCTGTTTGCCTGGGAGAAGAGGCCAACCCCTATCTGGCTACAACCTCCGTTCAGGGAGCTGGAAAGAGGGATAAGGTCACTCCTGAGCCAGGCTAAACCACCCCAGCTCCCTCAGCCACTTCTCATGAGTCTTGTGCTCCAGACCCTTCAGCAGCTCTGTTGTCATTCTGTCAACACACTCAGCACCTCAATGTCATTTTTTAGTGAGGAGCCCAAAACTGAACACAAAATTCACAGTGCAGCCTCTCCAGCGTTGGGTACAGGGGGATCTTAACAGTTGTAATCAGTGGCACAGCAGAGTTCAAAAGACAATCGCCTTCAGGAAGTGTTCCTGATGTAATCACCAAAATACAGATCATATTCAATCTTGTGGACAGAAGTACTGTATAAAACTGTAGATGCCTCTACTTGAAAAAACTGAGGTTTTATAAACTTGATTTGTTTTTTTCATTCTACTTGTTTCACAAATTATTTCACCCTTCAGCTATATGCAGATACAAGCAGCTGACTCTGGAGAAGCAATTTTTAATTAAAACCTGTTTCTCCCCCTTTTTGTTTCAGTTAATGATTGCCAGGAGGTGTTGCTAACCATGGGCCCTTTTCAATACATTTTGAGCATACTCATATCCTATCACCTTCCACAGAAAAGACGAGTGCTCAGCATCTGTGGTAAGTGGGAGGACATGGATATTTCACTGGCAGCTGAGCTGTGCTAAGTGAAAAGTCTCCACGGATAAGTCTTTTTTTTTAATTAGTTCTTCATTAAAAGAAATTACTTCCAGTAGCAAATAAAATTGCCCTAAAAATCTAGAAGAACAGAATGGAAATTACTCAGTCAGTTATGAGAGTAAATAATTTTTGACAGAATGTTCATAATTTAAAAATTTTCAGTGTTTCCTAGATCAAGGCTTAAAGCTGTAATATTTATGCTTTCATGATAATTTACTTCATGATTGGTTGGGGATTTATTACCTAAGCTTGGGCTAGGATCATGTGGCTAAATTCGGAGCACTGAATATTTTTGCTCATTCATTCCTTTAAGAAAATAGTGATTAATTATAATGCTTATTAAATGCTGCCATCAAAACTACACCAGACCTTTTCTATCAGAACAGTTAACATAAATGTTTCTGTTCTGTGGATTTAGTAGGCTATACAAAGAACGTGTTTTGGTTTAGGCATTGATAAACACGGGTTTTATCTTGTTTACTGGCTTGTTTCTCTTTATATTGGCTTCTTCAGGAATTTGGTAAGCTAGTTTTATAGAAACTATTGAGAAAATTTTGCTTTAATTAAAGTCTAATTGGGCCAGGTCTTTAAATGTTTTGTTGTGAAGATGGTAGAACACGGGAGATGTGTCTAAGGCTATTCAGACATGGTCCTATCCACAGAAAAGTCCAAAATGGTACAGCTCTGTGAATCCCTTTTTGCTCTATTGACTGTGATGCATCAGCCCTGGAAACATACACAGAGAGAAGAAAATACTTTTACTCCTTTCCTCCAGCTGATACAGAAAACACCACTGACCTACACCCTGAAAAAACCACACACTATGAACACTGCAACTTAGAAATGCATCCCCCCTAATAACTTACAATAAGCAACTAGGTTATTTCAAACAAATGTTATAGTATATGAGTAGGTTTCAAAACTGTTACAAGGCAAAGGCTGCCTGATGGAACAGTGTTTCTGCTGACACAGAGTATTTACTGCAGAGATATTGCAAAGATGATGTAAGGGGAAAAATGGCTTAGATTGGAAGATAAGGAACTTTCTCCCTGAAACTAGGTTACATAAATAGAAGGATGAGAAAACAACTATGGAGTATTTACATGACTGCCATCAAAAAAAGACTTAATCTACCATCCAAGTGAGGACTTAACCCTCTTGAATTGGGTTTTCCCTGTAATGCAGCATAGAAGAATCTCGATGTACATTTAAGGGTTCAAAAGGATTGTCTAGCCCAATGAATACTAAGAAGCTTTTTATTTTTCTATTTCAGCTAGTAGAAGTCAGAGCTAGTCTTTTTCTATGCTATCTAATGAGGAGAGGGAGGGTTTTGTGAGCAGCACACGAGCACAATAGCACTGTGTAAAGTGAAAAAGGTTCATGTCAAAACCCAGAATATTTTTTTACTTCCTACTGCTAAAAGATTACATAACTGGAAGAGGCTTACAAACACTTGCATATTACTTTGTCCACTGTGCCTTGCACTGGGTTCCTGTCAATTAAGACATTTTTAAAATCAGCCTTCTATGATGATTATAAAGTACTAAGAAAACAAAGTTTCATCTTCAGAAAGATGAGGACGTTTCTTCGGGAAGAAAGACAGGAAAACAAAGCCAAAAACAAATAAATAGGAAAATACTTCAAAGGAATTCACCTTACGTGAAAGATATAGCATTCTCACTGAATTGCGGTTGCTTCTAAAACAAAACAAATTATCCCCATATGACTTGCAATTGCAAATACAAACAGGACAAATGTGGGTATCAAACTATTCATGCCAAAATGATTTGTGAATCATCCTACCAAAGGTCACATCAGAGTTCCATACTGGCTTTTAAATAGAGGCTTTAGAAAAAATAGTTAGGAAAGCTGCTAATATACTTACAAAGAAGAAAAAAACCACTCAACTCCTAAGAAATGATTTTAAAATATTTATCAACTTACAATAACTTTCCTCAGAAAGCACAGGTTCAATTCCACACTAATCTCTGCCCAGTATCATGGTTCTCCACATACAGTAAACATGTATAGCACTCTTAGAAAGTGGTTCCTCAGTCACTAAGTAGGCTTTCCTTTAAGCATATGCATATCCTATTTAAAGCGTAAGGGCTCACTTTCTGACCTTCGCCAAGCAGTGAGTGCACACCTACAAACATTCAGCAACGCACGGGAACCTGATGGTTTCCCAGCGGTACAGTGATATACGTCACAAATTCAACAAGCACTCGGGCACTAAATCTTTAGAGAATAGCCACGTTGACACAGTTGCTTTAGAGGCCTATTTTCATTTTAATGGACATACAAGGGAGGATTTATGCGCATAGCCCATTTTATTCCTAGCAAGAGTCGCTTGTTAAATGACATGAGAACACCAGGCATCCTCCCAGTGAGACGTGACACCCGCTGCAGGCCGTGAGGAGCCCGAAGCAGCCCTCGGTGCGCGGCCAGCCCCGGGCGGGCACGGGCAGCGCTGAGGCCAGCGGAGGCGAGCGCTGCCCGGCCCTTCCCGCCCATCGCCACCTGTCGGCCCGCCGCGCCGCCGAGGATGCCCTCCACCTGGGGGGAAAAACGGGCTTGGCACAGCTGGAGACAGACAGTGATTCTGGGCAGATGCAACGTCTTTCGCTGGAGCAAGGACAATGCTGGAAAAAATGATATTTGCCAAGGCTTTTCCCCTGGCCGCCGTTCTGCCGCACAGGACTCGCTTCTGGGAGAACAAATCCCACCCATGAGAGAAGAGTGCTTGCTGTTAAACGCAGATTGCCCACTTCATAATTGGTGATGCAGATCAAAGAAAACCAGGAAGGAGTTTGGAATATATCGCCCTGACTTTCTGTCAGCGTATCAGCTTTATATTTTTTAAAAAACCCAAACTATTAAACTATTCAATATTAAATTTTAAATTCAGACTATTGAATTATTAAAGTTTTATTTCAGTCAGTGGTCCATTACTATTTCATTATTACTTTAACTTAGAGGCAATAAATATAAACTACATAGAAAATCAAACTTTTCTGTAAACCATATCTTTATTTCTTCCTGGCAGAAAAGATACGACAAAGTTTAGCTAATTCACATGCACAGTCCTTTGCTAGCTAATGAAAACAGATATAACTTTAGAAATCCCTTGTCTTATGTATTGCTTAAAATTAGTGGTAAACAGGTCTAATGAAAGCTGAAGGGAATTACAGAGGAAGTAAATCAGGGGTCCTTTGAAGTGTTATTATGGCTGTTAACAAAATTAAATAAATGTATTGCCTCATTCAAGAGAGAAGGCAGTAAGGTAAACTGTTAACTATTTTTAATGCATGCATAAAATGTTTCATCTGGTAAAACATGGGACATAATCTTGGATTACCGTTTTCTTAGTTTCTGGATTTTTTTAAAGCTCAGCAAAAACGCCAGGCATTAACTCATGAAAGTCTCTAGAGTTCCCATCTTGCAAAAATATTTGCACTAAAACAGCTCTAGGTGAAGGTTTAAGATGAACCTTCAAAATCAGTGATAAACAGGAATGCCAAGTACTTTCCATGATTTTTTTTTCAATTTGTTTTTAGACTACTGAACTCATTAAAATTGCAAGTATATAGTCTTACTGAAATGAACTTTAAAGCACACAAGTGGGACAAGTATTCATATCCCTTGTGAAAAATTTGTACAGAACTGTATGTCCTGTTTCATGCAAGAAATGTACAAAAGACACAGTAACGCCTGTTCTCTAGAGGTATTATTGTGTACATGACATTTGTATCAACACTGCTTTAAAGTGCAATGAGGCTGAAATTTTATCTGAATTGTCGCTTTGTAAGGAGTATAGGAGTATGCTTTAAAATTTTCCAGCTCTTTGCAGGAAAAGTCAGCATTAATGTTTTCTGTTGAATTTATTAATGTGAAACTCATCAATCATAGAGTAACAAAATATGCAAATTCTGCCATTTTTTACCAGCATTCTTGATTCATGACATACAAAACTATGCACTGGTGATCTGGGAGAACATGTTTTCTCCTTCTCTGCAAGTGGGTGGCAAAATAGAAAGAGAAGCAAGCACATGACAAGGCAAGGAAACTCTGGTGGGAGTCACCTCTTCTTCTGAGTCATGTACCACGCAGAGCACCAGTAGCTCAGCACAGGCGGGGATCTGCCAGAGCACCCTACCAGGCCAAGTGGAACTGAGAAAACCTGCAGCAACCAAACAGAAACCCCAAAGTCCTCAATCAAGAATGATAAAAAAATTGAAGGAATAGGATCTCTGAAACTGGGAAAATTTGTGGCAGGTGCAGAGTTTCTCTAGACTTCTGTGTTAGAAATAATCAGCTTATGCGTAACACCTGTATGATGTGTTGCATTCTACAGATATGCTTCAACCTCTCAAATGCCCACCAGCAAACACAGCCTGCCTGCAGGAGTGGTACCAAGGAAAAGGACTTGTGGGCACAACTGTAAAGCCAACAGATCTCAGAAGTAACTGTGATTTTTAAAAAATGGGCAAAATTTGCTCTAAATCAAAGCAACTCAGGTAAACTGAAGATTATTGACACTGGGTTTTAAGCAGTAGAAGCAGTAGGCAGCAGCACCAGTGACTGTGCTTGCCAGGGCTGTGAAAAATCTACAGAAATTTTTCCAAGAAAACACACTGTACAGAAGGGAAATCATGCTTTCTTGGCCATACAAAGACTATGACTTAAATTTAAGTCGTTGATGGCTGCATTCTTTTAGTTCACCAGATAACAAACAACACCTTAACATTCACTTCAGCAAACCACGATGGAAAGCTTTACACAGCTTTCAGCGAGGAAACATTTCCCTATGAACATTTGTAAAATTAGGGGCTTCATATAGAATGTTTAAACACAGATTTCCTGTCACCTTGCATGTTTTAATGACCTCTTTGGATGAGTATCAATCCTGACATTACATAATACAGGACCAAATTCTTGAAATTATTTTGATACACTTAATAAAAGATAACAACTACTCCTGGTAGGAATACACATCCCACAGCCATTTACAGTTTTGAGTAACCCTACAAAGCCAGGATCATTAAAGTAACTATATTTTTTTTTATTTGGAGAAGGAAAGGAACAAGAAGATTTGGGGGTTTTCATTATTTTCTTTTCATGTATTTCCTGTGCACATTAAAATCTGAATATGATGATGTAATAGCAGTATATTAAAAAAAGAGAAAACACAGTAGAACAAAATTTCAAGCAGTGTTCTAAATAAGAAATAATTAAGCATGGGAGAAAAAGCCCTCAGACAAAGCAAACATAAAATCCCATCACCTTCCTTACAACTCCAGTAAAGTTGTGGCTCTTAGATTCCAGGCAGATGTATTACTATGTGTGACTTCAGAAGGAGGCACCCATCACACATACCAAAAGAGGAAAAGCTGTTCCTAACACTAAGAAACTTTTCACACATCTTAAACATGAACAGACGTTGACTAAAGGCAATGACTTTCTCAAACTAGACAAAGTGGTATGTATACTCATTTATAGTATTCTGCCTTTTTCACAAGCACAGATTCACTGTAGCACACTACAATTTGTAGACTTCAATATTCGCTCAAACTACTAATCAAAATTATTTGCACTGCTGCACTGGACTCTGATTTCCAGTGGCTGAGATGAAAATGCATCTTTGTTTCTGTCAAAACATGAGGTGACCCAGACTAAGAGTAGGAATCTCTCATCTATTAAAGAGGTGACAATACCTGAAGCTGCTGCAAGCATTTGTTTCAGAACATCATTTGATAGCTTTTTGAGCAACATAAGAGAGAAAACTTCCCAAAACTGCAAAGCAGCAGCAGCTAAATAGGGAAAGGCAACAAATGCCAATTCCACTAGAACAGTCATTCAAAGCCACAGAATTCAGAATATGCAGAGCCTATTTGTTGAGTTTTCACTTCCAGCACTTAGTAAGTTTCAAGTTAAAGAATAGTCATTTACCTTCATGCAAAGAACATTTAGCATTGCAAGATAAAATAAATTTTTAAAAATTCTTACCCGAGTGCTAATTTCTGTCTTTGCTTTCAAGTTTTAAAACAGAACTGTACCCCTGCAAATAAAGCACCACCAACACAAAGGTAATTTCTATTTCAAATGGATGGTCAAACCGTCCTTCAACATTTCTTGTGTTTTCTTTGGAAGTAGGTGTGTCTAAGCATGGTTAAAGGGCATACCAGACTGTTAGATGTCCAGTCTTCTCTTCTTGGCAGCACTTGTATTTATCTACTACAATTGGTCAAAAGGTCTCTCTTACTGATCCTTCAGATGAGAGTGTAATATACTGTGTGCATTTATTTTGATCTGCGTTCACTGGAGCTAAAACTTTAGGACTTTAATATATGCTTTTAGCCTAAATACACAGACATTAGCAGAGCACAGACAAAATACATTTACCAGGATAGGAACAAATGTACCACTGTGCTCTGTCATGTTCGCCTACCCTCACAATAGTAAGAACAAGCTACTTTCTACAAAGAAAACTACAATTTGAAGTGTTTCAGGAAGCATCAGAAATAGTCTGACTCCTTCAAAAGCCTAAAGGGAACCTTTCAGGAAATTTTCTTTTTTAAAGACTGATTCATGTATCAAAGCATTTTTTTTTCAGTCTGATTCAGTGCTTATTTAAACACACTTCATTTGACATGAAATAATAGTGACAATCAGTGACTTTATAGGATGGCTGGGACATTTAATGGGAATATACAATTTATTTTCGTGGTTATGAAGTTCACTCTGGTAATACAAAGTATTTCTAAGTACTTTGATAAATCATTAAGCTATCAACTTTGAACTGCATTTGCACCAAGGAAAACAGTTATTGCAAAGTGTTGTATGTTGGAAAGAGACGTAAAATATAAACCTGTTCACTTACTCATTGAATCAACTTTTGTAAATTATCCTGCGTGTACATATATCTACATAACTAAAAATATGCATCTGTATTATATATATTTATGTATGCACATATACATACATATAAAATGTTAAAATAATATCAGTGCAACAGAATGTTTGTCATTGGGAAATTTCTCCCGCTGTTAAGTGAAGAAAAAAGAAATCCTGTGTTTAGTTTCTAAGAAAGAGACATTTTTGCTCCTATACAAACATTTAATTTCTGGCATACTAAATGCTCAAAGGCAGTGTGACGGAGCTGCCTGATCGATGCTGGTATTCTTGCTGGGACAGTTGTGCATTCTTCATCATGGACATGAAATACCAGGCCTGATTTCAACAGCTACTCTATGTTGTTCAGAGCCATAGCAACTACACTTGAGGGTCTGAGAGTGCCACATATGCATGAAAATGAAGTACAGTAAAGAAAGTGAATTTTTAGTACTGATTTATTTTGATTTTATGTAAATAAGGGATACCTTAAGCAAACTGATCAGTTCACATAAATTTATCACCT
Organism: Illadopsis cleaveri; assembly: GCA_013399915.1. Classification (NCBI taxonomy): domain Eukaryota; kingdom Metazoa; phylum Chordata; class Aves; order Passeriformes; family Timaliidae; genus Illadopsis; species Illadopsis cleaveri. Next base: position 423,702 of record VXBB01004054.1, on the reverse strand, counting down.
CATTTCCATGTAATGAGGTGGTTTTATCTGACATTTTTATGACTTGCATTTGACATTTATGGCTTAATGACTCTGAAAAACAAAGCATGAAACAGATCCGATACAGAAAGATACATACAAATATTAAACATAACAGAAGGTCTATGAAAACTGAAATTCTTCTACATCATAATAACATCTAGTATAGAAATGACTGCTGTACAATAACTGCACTGTAGGCTTAAATACAGGCTGTAATAGCTCTCTCCACTGCAAAGGACAGTTCTGAGTCTTCCCTTTAAAAGCCATGGCTTCAGTCTAGCAAACAATGATATGAAATTGTATAGCTAAACTTACCATCTAAAATAGTTTCTGAAGAAATCATAAACCTCGGGAATTAGCCTCAAATCTAGTTTTGTCATTTTGTCTTTCTGGAGTACGTATAGAAGTATCACCTTACTTATCTTACAGTTTACTTCAGTAAGTCCTGACATTAATTTTATGCCCCCAAATCAGTCCCCATGAATTCTTATGATATTACAAAAGGAATATGTTACCTCATTTTTTTTTCCTGATTTCTTTAATTCTCAGTGGTAAAACTATAGAGACTACAGCTGCTGAAATATGCAGAGCCCAAGCTGAACTGTACAGCTTTCAACAGGACTTTAGCTGTTCTGCACAGTGGAACACGTACCTCCACAAGATGGTGCTCTCTCTTAAAAAATCCAACTTTATTGTGCCTAATGAGAAAATGCCAAGAAACTGTAAAGGTTCAAGTCCATTTTACCTATGCAAATATTTTCAATGACACGATGCCAAAGCCTGCATAATAAAACGTTTTGACTAGTAAACAATGAAGAAAAACACCGGAAAGGAAACAATTTGCTTGGGAACATGATTTAAACACTGTGGTCTCTGGCCAGTGACCTCCTGCCAGTCCAGCCAAGGTCACATAAAAGGCGGTTTGTGCCTTGTTTCCCAAGATGATGTTCACCATGGCAAAGTTCTGGAAGTCAAGGGAACCTGACAGCAGTTCTGCAGCAGTGGCAGTGGGTGTCAGTGTGCTGGGTTGCAGAGCTGCTGCTGCCTGTGGAGGAGACACGGCTCCAGAGCTCTGCTGTGTTCTGGGGAGCTTCACCCCACTCCTTTCATGAGCTACAAGGGTTGCCTACAGAACTGTGTGATGGAAATAGAACTCCTGGTTTCAGAGTGCCAGACAGGGTGTGGGAAGCCTGGAGTTAACTTCCTATGCTCTCTTTGAACCCATCACTGAGGAGCTGGCTCAGATGGGTACCAGACAGATTTAGACACACACTTCAAGTCTGTAACAGCTGCAATTTGCTCCATGTAAAACCTTCACTTGGCAGCAATAGGGTCATTCCCAGGGTTCAAGAACTTTACAGGGTAAGCAGAATTGTCAGACCCAGGTTTTTGATCTCTCTTCATTTTGTTTCTTCACTTGGGAAATATAAGACGACTACATGTCAAGAGTCCTGCAGGAACCAGGTTAGCACAAATCAAATAAAGTTGTGTGTTACTCATAGGGACAGATAAATAACAAAAACACACATAGTAAAGTAAAATATTAACAGACTGGTAATGTTCTGCTTTTGATGAAAAGGACAGGCTTTGGTGGGAATTGTGCAAACATCTCTGAAACCTGAACCTCTGCTGCAATGAGGGATATGTCATATTTATTGATCTTAGACCATTGTCATTAACTTAACAACATCTGCAGATGTTGACATTCATTTTCCTTGAAAAAAAAATTTCCACTGTGACCTGAACTGCCCTTAGTCTTATGAAAAATTCTATTATCAACAAATAAACTTGAACTATAATTTGTAACAGATACTGTAGCAGTCATATCTTCACAGCAGAAAGTCTTCATTTTGCTAAAGTGCTATGAAAATGCAGGCTAAACAGAAAATAATATTGTGTGACATTGGAAGTAGGTACTGGGCAGAATTAAAAGGTCAAAGACATGGATAAAATACTGCCTTAGCAGTGAGAAGTAGAAGTACTCTAGATAGGTAGTAGGGAAGCTAGAGATAAGGGAGATAAGGGAGATAAGGGCTCTTGCAGGAGCAATTTCCATTTAAAAAACACTCTTGCCCCTCATCCACCCTCCCCATGTAATGACCTTTCCTTACTGACACCCAACTTCTACTCTTGAGCTGGCAGGAAGGGTCCAACACAGGACCATCTCCTTCTCCCAGGGCTTACAAGAGGTTGCAAGGACAGAGATCTGGCGTCAGAAGTTCAGAGACCAACGCCTTCCCCTTCCAATGCTGCCAAAAATCATCTACAATTTTCTTTGTGATATCACCAGAGCAAAGAGCAATAGGAATGTGTATAGCCTGCTGAAAAAAAAAGCAGAGTTGCAACGTCTCTGCCTGGGCACAGGCTGAAGAAACAGTTCCCTGGAACCAGATTTGTACCATTCTTTTTGGCCCCCTCATAAAAAGTAAATTGAATGAAATTCATTTGCATACCTGAGCTAAGTATTCAAGAGCAAAAATAAAACAGATGAAAGCCTCTTTCTATGTTTTTTGTATTGTGACGGCTGTAACTTGCATCAGCTCACAGAAAATACACAATCTGAGCTTTATATCAATGGACCCAGCCTAAGGAGAAACACATGTCACATATTTGGTTAATTTTGCAGGAAACTGCCCTAGGATGTTCTATCCATTGTGCACACTGGGTTTTTTTGTGTCTCTTTTCCCTCAAAAGAAAGTATCCAAGAGATGTCAACATGTGAAAGGATTATCACCTGTGGACAGCCTTAGGAATGCCCATTTGAACAAAAAGCACAGCCAGTACATCCATGCCTTGAGGAAGGCAGTTTTGCCCCAAGCATGTGCCAGCTCCCAAGAGCTGTGAACTGCCTCTGATGCCACAGGGTGCTGCTACTGGCAGTTTCTCACTCTCTCTCCTTCGAGTGAGGGAATTGGCCTTAGGTGGCTCTGCCTTCCTGAAATCGGATGTCAGGTAAGCTTACTACAACATCCTTTTCTGATCAATAATGTTCAGGATGACTAATGAGTTGCAGTGACTCAAATTTCAGATAACTTAGTCTTCATATGTTCTAAGGGGGCTGGCTCAATGAACAGAATAACCCAGTAATTATTTGAAGTTACAGCATTGATGTGGGCCAGGAAGCTAAGGAAGTTTTCTGAGTTGCTGTAAATGTCTCAATAATTAATGCTGCAGGTGGCTGGTTTCCTTTACCTCTCAATTCTATTATCAAGAGAGCTCACTTGGCAGGAGAATTTCCAACACTGTATCTACAGCATGCAAAATACCAGGGGAGAGAAATGGAGCTTCACATCCCTGCCAGCCCCATCAACCTGATTCTGTGCAAATCCTGCAGGTCTATCTAGCTGCTTCACTCTGAGTTCCAGATTTACCAAGTTAGAAATCATACAACCCTTTTGTAAATTTGAGTGCTTCAAGCTCAGCAAGATCATGTCATAGGAATCAGGAACTCAAGTCAAGTTGAAGCCTCATACTGAAAGGGCCACCCTCACCACAAGACCTAAGCTTTTCCCCCATTCACAACAGAGTTTTGTCCAAGACCATCTATGGATGTTCAGCATCTAAGTGCACACTGAGATTGTAATTCCAATTAATTCTGATACAGTAGTAGGTATAATAAATAAAATGGGAATTCCCCAATGGATAAAATTATTAAATCTTCTAAGTAAGAATTCAAAGTTACAGTCTGAGGTGGAGAGATTCAGACTTAATATTAAGTCCCCTGTCTTCATGTTACATATAGAATCATAGAACCATTAGGCTTGGCAAAGACCTCCATGATTATCAAGTCCAACCTTGAGTAACACCATGCTCACTAGATCATATAATGAAGTGCCACATCTACTCATTTTTTTAACACTTCCAGGGATGATGATTCCACCACTTTTCTGGACAGTCTGTTATAATTATGATGACTCAGTGAAGAAGCTTTCTTAAGATCCAGACTGAAACTCTCTAGGTGCAACCTGATGCTGTTTCCTCTTGTCCTGTCACTGGTTGCCTGGGAGAAGAGACCGACCCCCACCTGGCTACAACCTCCTTTCAGGGAGTTGTAGAGAGCCATAGGGTCCCCCCTGAGCCTTCTCTCTAGACTGAACAGCCCCAGCTCCCTCAGCTGCTCCTCACTGGACTTGCACTCCAGAGGAGCTCCTTCACAGCTCTTTTGTCATTCTGTGGGCCCACTCCAGCACCTCAATGTCATTTTTTTGGCTGAGGCACCCAAAACTGAACACAGGTTTCATGATGTGGCCACACTTAATCCTGCTGGCCACACTATGGCTGATCCAAGCCAGGATGTCACTGGCCTTCTTGGCCACCTGGGCACGGCTGGCTCATGTTCAGCCACTGTCACCAGCATCCCCAGCTACTTCATCCCTTGGGCATTTTCCAGCCACTCTGTCCNACTTGGGCATTTTCCAGCCACCCTGTCCCCAGCCTGTAGCACTGCACGGGGTTGTTGTGACCCAAGTGTAGGACCCAGCACTTGGCCTTACTGAACCTCATCCACTTGGCCTTGGCCCATTGATCCAGGCTGTCCAGACCCCTCTGCAGAGCCTTCCTGCCCTCCAGCAGATCAACACTCCTGCCCAAGTCACTGTTGTCTGAAAATTTACTAAGGATGCACTCGATCCCCTCATCCCGATCATCAATAAAGATATTAAACAAGACTGGCCTCAATACAGAGCCCTGGGGAACATCACTCATGATATGTATGTAGAGGCACAGTGGAGCTGTGCTGAAATACAGAAATACGAAGATTACTTCCAGAAATAATAATTAGCTGTCAGTTCCTGCCTTAATCTATGACAGTTTATACAGTTAAATTTTTCTAGTATGTTGGTAACAAGCCTTCCCCTAAGATTATGATTGCGGACATCTGAGAAATATGTTTATTGATAAGCAAAAAACTTGAAGCAGGAATTTTATTTTATATGCAGGTTTGGGGTAATTGTTCATTTTAAATGAAATATATTAGCAATAAGGAAGCTTTAAACTTAAACAAGCACACAGGATCTTTTTTTGCGTCTCAATAAATTCAGGCTATCACATTCTGTGAAATCAAGTTAAATGCATTTCTGTTGAAATATACTCTCAATCAAAGTACCAATACTGGAAATCACTTTGTCTTGCATAGATGCTAAGTTTTAAATGTAATTTTTTTTAGCATGGATCACAGAAACTCCCAATATTATTATAATTTTAATTTTCTTCTATGAACATGGTTTTGCTCAGAAAAACGATCTGGCAATGTGTTAAGACAGTCTTTCTGCAACTTTGCTGCAGATATGCAGCAGAAGTTGTTTTTATGAAGCAAAGAGAGATTTATACAATCTTCTAAAGGAAATCACTGAAAAGGTTTTGAGAGAAACTCTTGTCTCATTTATTTAGTTTCAGTACAATGCTACTGTCTGTACCCTGATTATGCTATGCTTTAGGCACATATAAGCACAATATGTATCATCATTTAGACAGGATAGAGAGGGAAACAGAATAAACATCAACCAGATATGCTCCCCCATGCTTGTTTTCTTGCTTTTCCACATGTAGGCACAGCAAGAGGAAAAGACAAAAATCCCAGCTCCTAATGTTCAGAGATTTGTCAATGGCAGTTTGCTGCGGCTCAAACACAGAGTGAAGCAGCAGAGGAGACAACTGCAGAGAGCAAGTCAGGAGTGTGAAGCCTCAGAGAGCAAAGCCACAGGGACAGAACAATCTCTTAAGCAGCTGGGGAGAAGAGGCAACCAATTAAACAGGGAGCAAAAAGGAGCAGGAAGCTCCATGCTAGCAAAACCCATTGTTTACTCTTGTATTTTTGATGAACGAACATGTGGGGTTTTTTAAATTGCAGAAATATAGAATAGTCTGAAGCTGTACCACAAAATACAAACCTTTTTTAATCAGCAAACTACATTCTTGAAATCAAATGCAGGCCCATGTTTAAAACGGAGGTTCTAATTTTATATATTGTTTTCTGTAGCCTTGAAAAACAAGCAAGCAAGCATAAAAAAGGAATTTATTTTTCTACTGCTGAAAGTAAAACTTCCATGAACCATTCTCCTTCATTCATACATCTCATTTTCATTCCTCTTAGTCTGGAATCATATATTACGAGGATAAAGTAACCAGGTAATTGGAAAGACCTACTCCTCTAGAGCTGGCACAGTGTGTGTAGATTGCTGTGTGTCATGATGCACAAGAAAATTTCAACCCTTTAACATCACTTGTGATGCTGATTTGAATATGATGCAATGAGAAGTTATACTGCTTCTCATCATGGTGGCAGGTTAGAAGATCAGTATGATGCAGAGCTGGATCTTTTCAAGGCTCAGGCTACTAGTATCAATTTTTACCTGTGAGCTCTTGTAGACAGCTCTTAGAGACAAAGGCCAGAGAAGACAAGGGAAATCCTACAATTACCCTACAGGGAAAATGACAAAACATCTCCTGTGACTTTAGGGTAGCCCTTGTTCTGGAAGAGATAGTAAAAGTCCTAGCTGTGTTTAGTTCACAGTTCCTAGTAATTCTTTCCAAGTCTCTGCATAATTGAGGATTTTTATTTGATGATCGGATGGAAAAGTTTATCCAAATTTGGGGTCCAAACAGCTATTATTAGTAAAAATAACTGCAGCAGGGTGACTAATACACAATGAACAATTATTCACTCACTATATCTCTACTGTTGTTTTTCAAAACTGTGACAAGTGTTTTTTAAAGTATTTATTTAATGTTGTGGGGGTTCTAATCATTTCATTAACAACTCTTGGTTGTTCTTTTTCTTGAAATGTATGAGTATTCTCATCTGACATCCCTGGTCCCTAAACTGAACTCGTTTACATATTTTCATAACATAAAGTAATTTCTGATTATAATTTCACCATTATAATTTTAAAAAATTACTTTTTATAACTAATAAAATTCCTCTCATCACTGAACATTCCTGTTAGTAAATTCATCTATTAAAAGCAAGAATGGCCTAGGAAATGTATATATATATTCTCCAGAAAAAAATCAGAGAGAAGTAATTGCAGCACTACTTTCAGATTTAAAAGCCACATATTCAAAGTGGACATATTATGCAAAGATTTGAGTGTGCTTGTTATGAGCTGCTAGCAGCATGTAGCAGTTTCTTTTACAGGATTTTTGGATACCTGCCAGTGGTAGTCACAATAGATGCCTTTAGAAAGTTATGTGTTTTCATTTTGTTCCTATTGTACTATAGAATTGCAACAATATTATACAAAACTGTGACATTTATATGGCAGATTCTTCACTTAATAAAGGAAACATTACAGGAGTAATATCTAAAATGAGATACTGGGAAAGCAGTATATTATGTATTTCTCAAAATGTGATGACTAGAAATGAGGATGTTCTCACAAGGTGGTTAACATATGACCAAAAGGGAAAAGATTAGAGGATTCCCAAAGGACCTCCATTAGAGTCAGGTATAGACTTCAAAGCATAGCTCTTCAAACTTAGCCAGAGAGGCAGGCAAAGATATGTCAGATTTCTTTTTGTATTACAGGCAAGGTCCTCACAGCTGAAGTGCCTAAGAGCTCTGTCCTGCTTCTGTCTTCTCTATCGTCCTCTGTTCATCATCTCTTCCCTAGCACTGTGTTTCATTTGCTTTTATCTTTTAATGTAGAAGCACCTTTGTGCCAAAAGTTTGTGGAATAATGTTTTTGTGAACTCAAGCCTGGACAACTTTGAAAATGTACATGAAATTTAAATAAGCATTTGGTTAAGTTTGGTTGAAAGAAAAAAAGGTAAAATCTCAAGATTTTGGCTATGAGATACACATTTGCTTCCCTCTTGATCTGGCACAGTAGTGTATACACGTAAGACTAGAATTATGATGCAGGAACCTCTCTCTGTTTAGAAATTAAAATCCAGAGTAACTTACCACAAAATTTGACATATTTGGTCCAAGTCTCTAAAATGAAGTGGTTTCAGCCACTTCAGACACAACACAGTACCTAAGCAGAGCTCTATGGGCAGATCACTGTAGCTGATCTCCCCGCTCCCTTTCTAGTCTTACTTGTTAACAATGTCTTGATTATGTTATTTTGGAGCATGGGCAATCTCCCCTTCCTCCCTTATTCCAAATGATTTATCTGCTAAATCTGAGAATTAATTGGGGAATGGGTGATTGGTTTAGTTTTGCCTTTCCACATGCTATGAGGAAACAAGATTTAATATAGGCAGAGAGAGCCCTGGCAAGACAGAGAGCAGTACTGTGACTTTACAGTCCCTCCTAACTGCTGCAAAATCACATCACTTGTCTATTCAGGCAGTCAGCTTATTCAACAGAACACCAGCCTGCAGAGAGCTTTCCAAATTTAGCTGAGAGATAAACAGCAAGGAAAAAATATGCTGAAAATGGGATGCACATAATAAAATAGCAATCAAAGATGCATCACATGGGGATTCACCTTATAATGTTTACCACTTCTAGCACAGAATGCAAAAGGCAATAGAAGTAGCAAGGATGGTAGCAGGAAGACCATAGACCACTTCCTCCCTCTGAGTTTTTATTTAACCTACATTTTTTAGGATGCCTTTGTCTGTGTTGCTGCTTATTGATAACCACAGCATGATTCCCCCAACACCCCAGTTTATAGAGCTACTGAATACCAACAAAAAGAGTTGTTTTACTTGCTGGGAGAGTTTTCAGAACAACTAATACTTGAACTTTACTGCAAAGAGCTCCTTTTGCCACAGATCAAATATTTTCGATTTTCAGTACCAGCAACCTGACCTGAAAGGATTTCATGAGACTAAATCACATTTTATCAGATCCATCACATACCCAGTGAATCCAGGAATGATAAAGCCTGACAGTCATAAATGTATCAGGAGCCTGACTGATTTCCTGTGATACAAGCAGTAGTCCCTTTACTATCTACAAATATAATTATTATTAATAGTGATTAATTTCAGATGTTTCACATGGTGTTAACAAAACCTGCACCAGGTATCTTTGGATTTTTATACAAAGTTCAGACATTCTGTGAACTACTTTTAATTCAAAGGGAGTTGCTCTTGAATTCAAGTTTCCGCTATGTTAATCTTGTTAAATCTCTTCAATAATACATTTAAATGAAGGTTGACATATATATAGTTGTGTGAGCTTGACCTATACCACTCTGATTTTTATGATTATGATTTTTTATTATGATGAAAATAAATCTTCTTGTAGGTTTTTGCTTCTTCATGTAAAATTGGTCTAATTTGTCTGATCAGGAACTCCTTCACCATGCTGTTTCCCAACATCCAGCTACTTCACATGACTAAACACAAGGCATTTGGAGTTCAACCGTGACTAACTCTCTGGTTTAATGGCTAGACATGAAAAAAAGTGTCAGGAGATTTTGTAAGAAACTTGGAAGCATCTGGTCACTGGGGTGGAATCCAAAACCCTGTACAAAGGCACCAAAGGCTTCACAGAGCGCACAGGAAATTAGGTATCTTAGAATAGCAACCCTAAATACAGACCTGCTGACTGGGAAGTTGTAAGATCTGTAAAATGACTCTCTCCTTCCTAGTATTAATAACACGAGTGCAAGGCAAACCATAAGTGACCCTTATTATAATGCTACTACTGAAAGGATTAAATACAGGAAGCAAATAATAGGGGATTATTCACAGTCTCTAACCATTACATTTATCCAGACAGTTTTCCTAGATCTTTCTCTATAGCTCTTCCTTGGCAGACCAACCTCCAAACTATGTAATTTAAATGAATTATATGCTTAAAGGGGGTGGTTTAAAGTTGTAGGAGAGATAAGCCAACAGAAATGTCTGATGAAACTGGGAACTCTACTGCACACCATCATTTATTAGGTCAGCGGAGGGAGACAACAACTCTCCCTTAGTGCTTCAGAGGAGGACACTTCATTTCCTACGGTCTATCATAACAATCCTCTGGGTGGAAAAGACCATCACTGCTAATGTGCTCTGAGACATCAGCAGTGCACATTCATGAATTTTATTAAGGAAGATTTGGTCTCATGTTTTGAGCACAACTGTCGCAGTTTCGGACACACAAAGAACGAGGCAGGCACAGCAGATCAAGGGAAAGCTTCTATAACTTTAATTTATTTTACTCCATTCTTCTTATATATAGTTTGTACAGAAGGCAAGAGATTGGCTACCCAGGTCGCTACCTCTTTAACCTGGATGGTGAACATCACCATCAATCATTTTTCTCCTCCCAGAGGAGAAGAATGTAAACATTCTAAAAATATACATTGTTTTCTTGAAGCTGAGTGAGAAAACTGCACTGCAAGATTCCAAGCAAGCAAGCAAGCAAGCAAGAAAACTGAGGACAACACACAACTGTTCAAGCTTCTCTGGAGGCTGCCTGTTATTTCTAGGATATGGCAAGAGAAAGCAGACAAAAGTCTGTAAAGTCCTTCTAAACTGCTCTAAGAATATTCAAACCCCTGCATGTACCTTCAAGCTTGACAAGTGGTTTTGAAGCAGTTCTAAAAAACCATTAGGGAAATTGTTTATACAACTCTGAATTGATTTTGATTCTCTGGCAGTTTGCTGTTTCATGGAGGTATATTGTGATGCATTCCAAGGACTCAGCACTTCCTAGTCCTTTTTTTCCATTATTGGAAGGCAGGTCCCTGAAGAATGTTTAGATGTATCTGAAGTATATGGAACAATACACTATAATAATGATAATACTAGAAGATTTATTCCTTCAGGCTCAAGAGCAATATATCCCTCCAAAATGGAGCAGAGGGAAGAACACCAGAAGACCTGGAGCTCCGGGAAAAACGTAAAACAGGAACACGTACAGAGGGTGGAAACAGGGGAAATTATCCTGGGAGGAATACAGAAAGATGCTCTAAACAGCCAGAGAGCTGCTTAGGAAAGCTAAAGCACTGGCAGAAGTAAATCTGGCCAAGGACATCGAGGGTAACAAAAAAAGATTCTTCAGGTGCATCATAGGTAAAAGGCTACATCCTTTTGAACAATTACAGAAGAGGCCACTAAGTTAACCACAGAGCTGGAACACCTCTCTTATGAAGACAGGCTGAGAGAGATCTGCTCTTCAGGCTTGGGAAGAAAAGGCTCTGGGAGGTCTTATAACAGCCTTCCAGTACCTAATGGGACCTAGAAAAGAGCTGGACTCAGACTTTTCACAAGGGTATGTAGTGACAGAATGAAGGGGAATGGCCTTAAGTTGAAGGAGGGTAAGTTTAGATTAGGTATTACGAAGTAATTCTTCACTGTAAGGGTGGTGAGACACTGCAACAGGTTGCCCAGAGCAGTTTATGGACTCCCCATTCCTGGAAGTTTTTAAGACCAGGCTGGATGGGGCTCTGAGTAACCTCAAGTCCAGTGGAAGGTTCCCCGCCCATGTCAAACAGGTTGGACTAGATGGTCTTTAAGGTCCCTTCCAGCCCAATATGAAGTAAAGTTATGTCTTGAGGTAAAAACACATAGAAGGTGGTCAATCAGAGGTCCCAGTTCAAGAAGACAGCCTTAAATTCCAAGCAAATGCCTGTTCTGCATGAGAGCTCCTGCCATGGCTCTTGCTGATGCTATGACTTGCAAAACAATACAAGGGTACAGAAACAAGGCAAAATGAACCTTGCTACACAAGCCCTGTGAGAACTTGGGGCACTTGGTTGAAAGAAGGTTAGTTTAGTGTTTTTCTGTGTGATTCCAGTGGCCCAATCACTAGGTGCTGGATCTGTCAAGCTGCCCCTTCCCAGCTGGCTGGTCTCACCACACTTTTGCTGGATTCCAGCTCACCGTTGCTCTGCCTTAGAGGTTCTTGCCCTTGTGGCTGCAGGGTAACACACCTTCCATGTGGGCAGGATGCTGAGGGGCCCCACTGACAGCTGCCGGCAGACTGGTGGCTAGGTCATTCATTTAGGGTGACAGAGATCCAAGCTGAGAAGAACTAGTACCCCAAATCTCCTTTTAGACTTTTAGACTACTAAACAAGAGCCCATCATCTCAGAAGATAACTACATCCTGAATAAGTCTCAGAAGCACTGAGTCACAAGTGTGCACAGAAATATCTGAGTTGTTAACATTTCCTACCAGCTGCCTTCAGATGTACTGAATCACTTTCCAGAGCAAGATGACTTGTGAAACTACTCTTGAGACTTTGGTTCTTGGTTTAAGCACTCCAGACTGCCCCCCTGAAGATACATACGAATATGTATGTATACACATATAGTTCATATTGAGGACTGGGACAATTAAAAGTGCATTGGATTATGTCCAGAATGGAACAGCGGACCAATAAGGTATATGTGAGGAACCTTAAGCAGAAACCTTGGTGATGTTGGTCCTTTTTCTGTCGATTCTAGATCACAATGAATGGCAACTTCAGCTCAAATCTTCAGCGCAGGAGCAAGCATGGAGAGGAAGAAACACAACAAACTGGCAGAGGCTACCAGGACTGACACTGTTCAAAAAGAGACCAGTAGTATTCCAAAATGAAAACCAATGTTTATTTAGGACAGCATATGCCTAAAATTACTCTTGAGCTATTTACTCTTTTGTTTGATCTGTCCTGGTGGTGGGCCTGAACTTGCTTTCACCATCAATAAATCATACTAATGTGCTAGTGAAAAAACCAGCTATGAATTATCAGCAGAATTTTAAAAATTCAGATTTACCCATGCCCTTACTAGTTCAAAAACAAAGTGGATGATTATACGTATATATATGAAATATACTCTATAAATAGGCATTGCTAAGATTTTTACACTAGAGGGCACCTTGCTTATTCTCTTATATTTCATTGAATTAGTAACCTGTATGGAGTTGTCTGTGGTATTTGAATTTCAGAAGCTTTTGATATGTCAGTTGGTTTTGGTTTTAGGTTTTTTTTCAACAAGTACATGAACATAAGTTTCAATTTCAGGCAATACTTATGCGAGATAACCTTGAAGATCTTAAATTGTAGGGGGAAAAAAATTGGACTATGCCCAGTTTAAATCCTTTTAAAGACTTTCAGGATACTGAAGCCATTTAAACTGAACCACAGCTTTAACTATTTTTTTGCTTATGTTGCTATGCTAGTACATACTGGCTAAAAATAAACGATAGCTGCTAAAGTATTTTGTAATGGAAAATTTAAACAATTATTTAATATATCCTAAATTGTAATTTGCAGAGAGCATTTGACTCCTGCTCTGCTGAGAGAAGACCAACGTTGACACACATATATATTTTATTCTCTCCTGAAAAGAGATATGTACGTTGCTGTCTATAAATGTGTTCAAACAACGAGCAAGTCACAGCAGTCCCATTACTCCATTTTATATGCTCCTTTTTTATGCACTAGATATAAACAGGGCAAGAATTTAGGTCAGAGAACTTAAAACTATGTATATATACTCACATACTCACATTCAATTTCTTGAATGAGAATTATTTTAAGACTGTCTGCTCCCCATGCAATACTTTGTACTGTAAGTGGCCTTCTTGAGAAATCTGAGGTCTGTGCATTCACCTATGTTGCCTGTTTTTCAGCCTGATTTTTTTCTGTTTTTTCAGACTGAATATAGGGAGTAGAAATCAACAGAGTAGCGTAATACAACAGAGACCACACCACACGTTCTTGCCCTTGACTGCTGGGTTCCACCCTTTCAAACACTAAAATTATACTGTTTTTCTCAGAGTTCGTAGGAGCTAAAACTGAAGATTCTTTATCACCTCATTTCCATGCTATTAGTCCATTCCCTGCTTTCCCCTGCTATTGTTCAGATATCTGAGGGTGAGTATATATACCTGAGGAGCAAATGATGGAATCCTACCACAGGAAGGACTAACTTCACTAAAAGTGAAGACTTTCAGGGTTATGCAGTCTTCCACTGAAAGCCATTGTTGCCTGGCATACTTGCCCTACGGCAAGGTTTTGACCTACTTGAGAACAGGCATTATGCCATCCAAACAGATGGGCAAAAGCGTAGACAGTCAGGAGACCATGTTTTTACATCAAGCATGGATGATGAGGGCATGATTCTCAGCTGAGAACATTTAAATAATTGTTCATTCAGAGCTTATGCTCCTGTCACAGAAAATAATGTGTCACCATTAATCAAGCTTGGAATTTAGTGCCCTTTAGGAAAGGCATTGCAATGTAAGGTGGATATTATCACCTAGATAGAATTTTGGGACTGATAGGTCTGGAGCACAATTATTAAAAGGTTTGACTTCTAGTCCCACCTCTGCTACTAACTTCATAAATGACCTTGAGCAAAATTAGCTACACTCTTTGTAGCTGCTTCTTTTGTTTTACCAACATCAACTTACATACTGTAAGAGCAACATTACGTGAGCAAATCAATCTGTGAAAAACAGCTACAACAGAAATGAATACACATCCCTATAGTCTGCTTTATCATGTGACCTCCTTCTGTGAAATTTGGTACAACAGGAACAATTCTCCATTTGCTGACTAGCCATGCCAAATTTCTCATGGCTAGACTCATATCGTTGGCTTCAATATCATGCAGACTTTATTTTTTGAAGATTAAAACAGTTAATTTGTAAGTAGAAGTGGACAGAACTGCAAATGTTCCCACTTTGTTGTTTGCAATACCACATGCTTCACTGATTTTCAACATGATCAGTATGTGAAATAGAGATGAGTGGGTATAACAAGCTATTCCAGACTAATGCCAACATTAATAATAGTCACTATTTATATATTCATTTGTGCTAAAACCATTTCAGATGAGCAAATAGAAAAGACATATGTTATGTACACATTTTTGCAAACTAGACACATATTAAGCAGGATATTAAAAATTACACAGAAACAACTTGACGTAATAAAAGTGCTCATGGCAAATGTCAACTTTTAGAAAGAATGTCTAGGTTCTTATTAGGATATAAAGTCCAAATTTATTTAACAGTGCTTGTAGACAAGCAATTGATATGTCAAGGCTATCGACAGAGTAAGACCTAAGCCTGAATCTCAAAAAAGTATCTAATGATACAGGACTGAGAACCTTTTCCTATGTGACTTTCATAAGGTAGCTTGTTAGCAATGTCTGAAAGTTAAATCTACCCAGTTCATGAGTCTTCATAGCTTGAATGGGATTACTTACATTGTGTAATGTTTTGCAGAGTTATTCAGGTATTTTAGCACACTTACTTACAAGCAATCAACTTTTTGAAGAACTACTCATATACTATAATCTTTTTTCCCTGCCACTTAGATGGTGATTAAATGGATATTATCTAAATCTACTGCAAGTTGTTCTGAAATACATTTAAACTGTACTGGGATAAAGTCAATTCCCAAAAGCATTTATCAGAAAAACTACAATATCTTAAATTAGTTACCACAGTAATTAGTTATCTGTTCAAATAAACTGTCCATTATCAGTTAGGTTTCAAGAAAGTATACAGTCTTAGTTTTACTATAAGTTCTGTAGGATATTTTAAAAGAAATGTCCCATACACTCTAAGACCAATTTTACGAAATCATTTGCCAACTTATTTGCCGACTGATAGCATTGTAGCATTTTCAACATTTAGTCAATCTTAATTCATTTCAGGGAAAGGAGTTATCCTTCAAATAAATGACATGTATTTATTATCCAATTCACAAAGGTTCCAGTGCAACAAAGCAGCAATGAGCCTTTATGATGATTAAAATGTCAAAAGAAAATCTAATCAGCCATACTGTGAATTTCCCCCACATAACAACCACCACTGTTGTACTCTTATATTTCAGTGTTGATGACAGAGCAGGTCCAATATGGAGGGCATGTCATGATCTTTTCTGTGTAATATATAGTCAGGAGTCATTCTCAGGGCATCATTAAAAGCCAGGTATACAGGGAGAAGCAGAGCTGCAACAATTGGAGCTCTCAGATCACTCAGTTGTAGAACAAATAGTAATGTAGCCTTGTAAACAACGCAAACCATTAAGGCAGGAAATTATTCCTATCCCACATCACCTTCAGCAGTGGATGACATCTTTCTCAGAGTATTGCTGTAAGCACATTTCCTGTTGAATGAGTTGTTCTTTTTGTCTCTCCCCGCCTGAGGCACAAAATGCCCCTCTGCATTTCCTTCAGGTCTGTGCTTCTCACTGTTTGGGTCGGTGTCTTACAGGCACAGCCTTGCTTTATCTTTATACCTATGTGCAATTAAGCAGTATGAATGCAAATATAACTGAATTCACCTGAGAGGATCAGTTAAAAAAATATGATTTTGTATCAAGAAAATAATAGATTAACAATGTGAGTCCTTTGCAAGAAGAAAAGCAAGAGCCATGAGCATGTAAAGATGTACTCAAAATTTCCTACAGTTGGGCATACTTTATCTTTTAATTATTGCTTCTAACATTGAAACATTGACTTATTATGTACTTAAGTATTGCAATTACTTTAATAATGACAGGCGGTTTCAAGCTGTTCCTAAACTTCATAAATAATATTAAATTGTTTTTAATAAATGATGTGCCTCTGTGAGTACTGTATAAATTTTCCTTATAAGTATGTATTTATAAATACAACATATCCAGATTCAGAAAGATCATACATAAGTAGGAATATTTTTCCTTTCTCTTCAAAGAGAAATACATACCCAGCTCCCACTGGGATGTGGGATAACTGGAAAAGTAGAAATTACTGAGACCGTTTTTCATGCATAACATATAAAGTGTTTACATTCCTTTCTAAATATACATTAAAATGAATTTATTTTATTTTTAAGATAAATTTCAATCAAATCACTAGCTTGAAGGAAGCACGTCACTTTTACCAGGCACCATTAACACCTTCATAGGGAGCACAGCTTTGGTTCATCATGTTTGAGAAAAAATTTCTCTCTAAAAAATGAAATAACACCATAATAATAAAGCGGTAATTGTATTTTAACAATTCAGAATCATAGCTGAAGAACATTAAGCCAACCTGCGATGTTAACTGAAGGCATGAAGTTCCCGCACACCTCCAAAAACTGTAAAGGGCTCCTCCCCTACCATCTTCTCTGGGGCCAGTATGCTACACTGCCTTAGAGATTTTCTAAAACTGCCAACGCAAGGCTGTGGCTGACAGGAGCTGACATCCCAGGAATTATTAGAGTCTATGTACTTAGAGGATCTCCAATAATGAATATCTCACACTGCCCTCTTGCATTCACTTCAGGACTGTACTGTTCCACTGTGTTTCACTGAGAAGGCACAGTGTTCCTAATACATGGAATATTTTATTCCAGGCAGTTTAATAACTTAAATATTTCCATTCCCAATACTGTGCAGGACTTAGCTGAGATGCCATGATGCATGTAGTTGGCCTGGAATGATTACAGAAAAGTATTATGCATTATAGAATGATTCCAAAATATGGAGAGCCAATGCAAACATCAAGATCCGCAATAACTGTTAGTTTCCCATGTGAGACATTAAATTTGGCTGTTAATTTTACATTTTCATACAAATTCATTCTTAATCTTCTTATTTTCTTAATCTTATCTACTGTATGTTTCAAGCAAACAATCCTATCACTTTTTGGTGCAGTTGTTTATTCTTCTTAATTATGAATGCTTTATGCAACATGGTTGTAAAAACTACTTTCCTTTTAGTGAGATGATAACTTCTGGTGTTAAACTTTTAAATAAAATTAACTCTGACTTTTTGTTAATATACAAAACCATATCTTCACCAAAGAT
The DNA here is from genome assembly GCA_013399915.1 of Illadopsis cleaveri. Taxonomy (NCBI): domain Eukaryota; kingdom Metazoa; phylum Chordata; class Aves; order Passeriformes; family Timaliidae; genus Illadopsis; species Illadopsis cleaveri. The sequence goes on along the minus strand of VXBB01004054.1, from coordinate 406,014 downwards.
TCTGTAAAATGAACAGGTCTTTCTCCTGTAATGTATCTAAATAACATGTTCTAAGAAAGACTAAGATATGAAACTGTTTTAAAAAGTTCTTTTTGGAATTAAACTATTTCACTATGTAAGAAGATTCAAACTTCAAAAGATCAGATGCAGGCTCACATTCTATTTGGAGTTTATGGGACTAACACTTGGTGATCCTTAAAGGTCTCTGGTATCTACACTTGGATTCCTCTAAGAGGTGAAAAAGTTTCTGACATATGGTGAAGATTTACACAATGAAGTTTTAAAAATACAGTTTACGAGACAGAGCCTACTTAGACATCTGGTATTTTTCTGCTTGGACACTATTGACATGAAAGAAAAATGCGCAGTAAGTTCCTATGTATAGCTAATGTCTTCAAAGGGCATCTCATCTTTCATTTGATTTCTGCTGTGCTCAAAGTCCTGAAACATTGGTTGCATCACCCATCCTGGAAATTTGAAAATATCCAAGGTCAGATTTGCTGGGGCTCTGTGCAACCTGATCCAGCTGAAGTTATCTCTGCTCACTAGGAGTTGGACTAGGTGATCCTTAAAGGTCCCTTCCAACCCAAACTATTTTATTCTGTGATTTTATTCTGTGGATTCTGTGATTACTATGAATACTATAAACACCAGAACAATTTACCTGTATTGTTATGGCCAAATATGGCACTGTACAGCATTCAAATCTTCAAAGAATCACAGAATAAAAAGATTAGAAAGGCAGGGCTCATTGATTTCCCCTGCAAATTGACCTTAAATAGCTACAATGATGAGGCACTCGCTCTCTGGACAACTTGTTTGTGTCCATTCACTCTCATCATAAAAGAATTCTTTCATCTATTCAATCTAAATCTACCCTCTTTCTGTTCAAAACCACTGCCCCTTGTCCTGTCACTACAGGCCAGGTAAAAAGTCTCCACCTTTCTTACAATCCCTACTTATATATTGAGAGGCTGCAATAGGATCTCCCTGGAGCCTTCTTCAGGGCTCAACAACCCCAGTTCTCTCAGTAATCTATGAGGCTGTTCAGTTTTTTGGCCCTCTTCAGGTCTTATACATATCTTATGTCCCTCTCTTTGGTATTTTTGGATACTACTGGAGAGAGGAACATAAAAATCCATGCTTCAGCTTCTTCTTTGTGCCTTACTCTCCTCAATGATTAGTACCAGAGAATTGCTGTGGGTTTTTAAGATGTATACTGCCTACAGGTTCTTTAATTTTGTAATTCATATTGCTCACCTTTGACTGATAAGAGGAAATGAGAAATCATACATAAAGCTGAAAAAAGTTCAACATTTTTGTGTGCTCCTTTCATGGGGAAGGTCTCTCACCTGTTATTTGCAGGTGACTTAATTCTCTCATAGAGTCTCCTGGTAGTGAAACAACCAGAGCACTTTCCACATTCCTATTCTCTTGACATTTTATCTAGAAAATAATTTCTCCATTACATTCTCTCTCCTACTCACATCCTTTCATTTGTCTCCACCCTATTTACCTTTCTCTTCTGCTGATATGAAAGCATTTGGCTGTAAATGGACCTTCTGAAATTGTAACATGCATTCCTGTATTGAAGCTATACCGTCTCCATAAAAATAACAATATAAAAAAAAATCCACAAGAGGGGAATTAATCTGCAACAGAATGTCAGATGATTGAATCAGTGGTGCAAGGATAATCAGGAAAAATGGGAGAATTTGACAAGGCAGAAATTACTATTATCCCTTTAGACATGGGTTCACATAAGGGAATGGACTGATGAGCCTAGAGGAGCTCATCAGCCTCTTGTGTTAGTATCACAATGAAAAATCCATTGTTCCTCTTTGGCTGCAGACTGTTTTCTTTGCATACCCTCCTCTAGCTGGGTGGAGGACTGTCTCCTCTAGGCTAGCCACAGATAGACCTTAATCCTTTTCCAGACTCCTTTTAGCATGAACTTCATCCAATAGTTATACTCTGTACATCTCTGAGGGAAAACTCCAGGCAGCAGTAACAGCAGGACCACCAGTAGAATTTAAAATAACTTCAGTTGTTCCTTTAACTTGCAGCAGATTTAGCTGGAAACTCATGAACTTCGTATCGTTTCAGAATGCTGACATTATTTGGGAGAGATTATTTCATATTGGGAGCTTAAAAGAGAGATACACCAATATATCTCCACTAATCTTTTTCCTTCAGCAAATGTCCAAGTTAATTTTTTTAGAGTTTCAAAAGACAGGTGTGATTCCTAGGAAGTTTAGTTTATAGGTAACTCTACCACTCACAATGCACAGAGTGGGAACAGATGGTTCCAAGAGAGAGGAATTTTCTATCCCATCACAATGCACATTAGTACATCAGAATATTGAGGCCCAAAGAGTTAGGAAGTCAGGGGGGTTTTTGCAGACGAATAACATGAAGTACCTCACATTTCATGGTTGCAAAAAGCGTGTTCCATGTGTGCAGAGAAGTGTTACACACACCAGCTGCATAAGCAAAGCACCAATTTACAAGAGAGGCTACTATGAAGCTGAGAATCCAGCTGTTGATCATTTAAGTACAAACAAATAATTTCAGTGGAAAAAAAATGCAAACTTCTTTGAAAGAGGGACTGAGGTAAAATAAATTGAGAATATATGACACATGCCATTGTGCAGATATAAGAACAGAGGCAGTACTGCTCCAGAAGATTAAAAATGTTTTTTTTTTTTTCATTGTTCATGGAAGTAAAGGGTTTTTTAGTAAGAGTTTCTGAGGGATATTCTTTGGTTCACAAATGTTGGTTTGTCAAAACAAAATCATTTAAAATTAATGTAGATATTCTAAGTTCACTTGAACTTTGAGTAGAACTGTAACACAAGAACATACTGTTGAAATGGTCCATTAATATTCTTCCAAACTAAACAGTTTGGATTTCTGCAATAAAATTGAAATATACATGAAATACAAAAAATAAATTCAAATACAAATTGAACTTTTTAATTCACCAAGACTGAAGTACTTCTGTAAGTGAAAGACTTTGAAGGAACATTAAGATCTGGGTCCCTATTTATTTCACAAGGATGCTTGTGGGAAATAGTAAAGGAAAGAAGACTTATTAAACATACTACCCTTCAAAATAAAGCAATAATAAATTTTCTTTTACTAACACATAGACATAAAATGTTCAAAAAATTGAATTGTATAAACTTATCTAACCACTCTAAATCCATCCACAAAAACATACAAAACCTAAAAAATTTAACATCTCAAATTAAAAAAAAAGTAATTAAACAATTTGTTTAAAAAATAAAGCTTTACACCTTAGTTTAAAAACTCTACAATATAAGTTTATATATATTAATTATTGTAGTAATATTAGTAATAGTGTCTTATATACTTCAGTATGTTCAAAAAATAAAACTCTCAAAAAAGGTTTTATCATACAAAAAAAATTCACAAAAAGTTCTCAAAAGCTTACAAAAAGTAATGAATACAAGTATAAACATTAAAAAACTCTTTAAATTAAAACCTTAAAACAAGCAAAACTTATTAAAACAAAAAATAGCAACTACTACCAAATCTAACTTACGTCCTTAGAACAAACCAAATCTTTTACATTGGCTAAGATAGACTTTAAGACTGCAGAAAAATATCCCTAGCAAGATAGTAGAAGGTTTTAAGCTTAATAGTGGAGTATGGTGTATTGTTAATAGAAAGCATACAAGCAAGCATTGTTTGAAGCAGCTGTACGTGTGCTTTTAGTGATTGGCTAGAACAACTGTCTGTAAGCTTTAGCAATATGCTGTTGGCTGGAAAACTGTTAAAATGCCCTGTAACAAAGAGATCTTTGGCTGCCCATGGCAGACAAGAGCAAGTACCATCTCCTGTATCTCTCCCTGTAGCCAAGACTGCTGCCTGAATAAAGCTCCTGAGGCATCACACAGTGGTCCCGTCCCGTTTGTGAAAAGTGCAAACAGATGCTGAAATCACAAACCTTTCTGTCAGTGATGCTCTACTTCCCGCACAAGCCTGCTCTTTGGGATTTTCCCTTCAAAATGCAAAGCTACTAAATGGAAGAATAAAGGTGTGTTTAACAGAACTACAGTTCTTTTATGAACTCAGGAAATTTAAAGAAAGCATTTCTTGTCTACATAATTTAACTTCTATAAACCAATATCAGAGATCTTTTTGAAGGCAGTATAATGTACATTACTCCAATGACAAAAATTCTGATTTGAATCACTTTAGTACTCCTGCCTATTATAAAACTATGTAGATGCATGGGTTACACATGGCCATACATATTATAGATGTGAGTGAAAATTAATTTTTTTTCCAGACAACTCTGCCTAAATTTGAGATTGGTAGTTTAATTGTTAATAAGAGGAAGAAACCTGATGAAGACCTTAGAAGTTGCAAAGCTACACCAGATGTGTTGCATTACTTTTCAACACAGAAGGAACATTTGGTTTATCTTTCTGCAGCATGGCAAATTTAAAGATGGTATTCTTACTTCTATGCTTCTTAAAACAGAAATTCAAGTAAGATTTTAAACTTGTGGGGGAACACATGGTTTGATCATTCTTGTATGTCTTATTAAGTTAGCACCTGCTTTTCACCCATCCTTACACTGACTACAAATACTGTATTAGATAATAGATATAATTGAGGCAATGAACAAGTAGTTAACTGCTAGTGGATTTTAAGACATGCTATAGTTGGCATAAGATATCACTTATTAACTAACTGCATTTCATCACTGCTTCTTAATTATAGACAGAAAAGAGGAGGGAGAGAGAACAAAATCTTCTCTGACAGTTTTTGTTACTAAATGCTTAAATTATACAANAAAAACTCTACAATATAAGTTTATATATATTAATTATTGTAGTAATATTAGTAATAGTGTCTTATAAACTTCAGTATGTTCAAAAAATAAAACTCTCAAAAAAGGTTTTATCATACAAAAAAAATTCACAAAAAGTTCTCAAAAGCTTACAAAAAGTAATGAATACAAGTATAAACATTAAAAAACCCTTTAAATTAAAACCTTAAAACAAGCAAAACTTATTAAAACAAAAAATAGCAACTACTACCAAATCTAACTTACGTCCTTAGAACAAACCAAATCTTTTACATTAAAATTACTATAATTTAAAATAACAACACCTAAAACAAGCAAAAAGGTACCTTAAACAAACAAAAAGCCCATTAAAGAGTAAAAACTTTAAATTTTACTAATATACCTTTATATAAAAAGCTTATAACACTATTTTACTTAATAAAAAATACATATAATAAAACTATATAACACAAAATAATTAATAAAGAACAAAATTTTAAAAAGTTTCTCCATAGTTGTACCAAGAGGAGAATTGCANTTATCTTTCTGCAGCATGGCAAATTTAAAGATGGTATTCTTACTTCTATGCTTCTTAAAACAGAAATTCAAGTAAGATTTTAAACTTGTGGGGGAACACATGGTTTGATCATTCTTCATGGTTTGATCTATGTCTTATTAAGTTAGCACCTGCTTTTCACCCATCCTTACACTGACTACAAATACTGTATTAGATAATAGATATAATTGAGGCAATGAACAAGTAGTTAACTGCTAGTGGATTTTAAGACATGCTATAGTTGGCATAAGATATCACTTATTAACTAACTGCATTTCATCACTGCTTCTTAATTATAGACAGAAAAGAGGAGGGAGAGAGAACAAAATCTTCTCTGACAGTTTTTGTTACTAAATGCTTAAATTATACAATATTTTGAGACAAAGTCATCCTTGTTTTCATTCATGCCTGTCACATGGTCTTTGCAGCTTCCACAGAAACATTGTTTTCTCAGATTGTCTTTATGAAAAGGGCAAAAAGATTAAATACAAGTACAGTAAAAATTAACAAAGATGCCAAGTTTGTAGGCATTCCCCCTGTGCAGCCTCATGCCAGTGGGATGACAACCTCTTGGAGCTGCCATAGGTTTGGAAGTTTCAAATTCATTAGATCACACTTTTCAGGTTTCACCAACAGACTTGAGCTACTGGCCAAACATAACCCCCAACTTCACCACCCCTGTAGATCTATCTTTAAATGGACTTTGTAGGAGTGCATTTGAATTACCTGAACTTCTCTTGAATCCGTGGTATGCAAGCAAGACCTGAGTTTTTGTGACCATCTACAAATAGCAGCTTTTCTCCATCAGGTTACCAGGCAGGGAGTATCTAGTTTTCCTAGTGGGTATTTATGAATATGGTGTGTGCATATATATATATATACACACAATATTTGTATTTGTATTTATAATTTATGTTTAATGCTTTACTTTTACTTTTCAAGTGTTTTGAATAAAATACTGTCTCTCACTTATTGGATCTTAATTTTGTTGTATTTTAGAAACAGATGGCTTTCAAGCAGAGGATCATAAATTCGGTTTCAGTAGAAGCTGCTTTACAGCACTTTCATCAAAATTACTTCTGAAAACCCTATAAATGTGCACAGTTATCTCTAACGTTGTCATAAACTATGTGATATCTTTCTCTGCCCAGAAGAAAACCCAGATTTTTGATTTACCTGGATGATACATTTCAAAGGGTCAAATAAAACCCCAGCTGTGAGAGATACTTAGATATCAAGTCAAAGAAAGAAACATCTCTTTTTTTCTAAAATAAATTATTTCAGAAAGTACTAACATGGATACAAATTTTTACTTTAAAAGTGTGCTTAAAAGCCTTTCAGTGCACAAAAGAGGTTTTCTGAAGTTTAACTTATGTATGAATTGGACTGATTGTAGAATTCTATTCTTTTACAGTAGCAATTTCCTCTGTGGCTAGTCAGTAACTGCAGTTAAGTCTAGACTAACACATTTTTTTCAAATCCGGAAAGGTTCATTGGATGGAAGCCCAGAACCTTGAATAAGGTTGGCAGAACTTCTGAGATGTTGTATTAAACCTTCTTTACAAGGACTAGTCAGTGCCACTGCTTCTGGACCGACAAAGATGTCCAAAAAATTAGAGGTCCAATTTCTTCCTAAATAATTGGCTGCTAAATTATGTTTCCCTCCCTGAGGATAAGTAACACACTATCATCATAACTTCATAATTTTTAAGATTCCACTTTGGTAGCTTTCATACAGAAGCTTATTTGTTTACAACAAAGTAAACTCTTTGCCCTTTGAAAAATTCAGTAAAATTAATTCTTCAAATAAATGCCAGATAGTTCAGATGGAAGAGTAAGTGTGTTTGTTTGGATATGCAAAATGTATATTTTTGTCACAATCTCCAGGACATCACACTTTTAAATAATCAAGCACTACATTTGGAAAAATAGAATAAAAGTCTATTTTCAGAACTTCAACTGCAGCATGTTTCTTTGTAATTTATTGTACCCATTGGAAAAAAAAGAGAGAAATATTACTCCCCATCATCGTCTTCTAAACTGGAGGAAATCTGTAGTAACAAACTGAGAAAGTACTGCCTGCAAGTTTAAGAAAAAAAAACCCAAAAAAAACCTGAAGTAATTTTCTCTGTATTCATACTAACAGTGATTTTAAAAGAAAAAGGGCATTAACACATTAGAAGAAATTTTGACAGAGTTTACAAAATTCATGCTCAGGTGCAAAGATAAGTGAATATGAATAAGGAAAATATGAGGCACAGCAAAAGAGCTCTATCAACAGTATAAAAGGAGAGATAAAACGCAGCCTTCAGCTGCACTAGGTTTGCTGGATATGTCTCAAAGAGGATGGCAAAGTTAGAAATATTCTTTCTGGTTTCCTTTAGAAACCAGAAACAGATTGAAAAATCAAGTTATGAAATAGCTGAAATTTATACTCTTTACAGCAACTCCAAGGCTATTTAATACATTAATTCATAGTATCTAGTTGCTTTCTGAATCTTAAAATAATTAGTATATTTATTATCTAGAAAATAGGGCTGGCATAGAGCAAAGAGAAGTTTCAGAAGTGTGTCCTATTTCCTATCTAACAATGTGTTTAAGAGGATACAAGTTTTCCATGTGATTGTGATGCTAACAAGGTTGACTTCTGATGTGGTAGTAATTGCAACGCTTCTATAAAAGAGAAAAATACATGCCAATAAGTAACAAAATCAGTCACCTTTGTGTCACAGTAAACATATAAGCATCACCTGCTACACAAGTATTTTCTTTAAAAGGTTTGTCTTGTGTGTATAATGCACATAACTTACATACCCGATTCAAATTATTTCAAACCAGTGGTGACTTTGTGAAACAGACTGTATTTACTTAGGGAGGGCACATTTCAAACCCTAATATGTATTTAGAGAGATTCACAGAGATTATGGATGGCAATGAAAAGGGGTATGGTTCTGAGGAAATATTCATTTATGACATACGTCAAATACATAAATTACTACAAATTATTTCTTTCATTTGGCTAAACAAACAAACAAAAATCCACCAAACCCATTACTAGCTTTGAGGCAAAAGACTTTGTTCTTTGCAAGAATGTGTCTATGGTGGAACATACAGTTTCATGGATCTTTCTCCCACGAAAGGTTACACCAGTTAAAAGTGTAAATGATATTAACATTACCTTTGTGGAATAAGGTCTTAAGCCATTGTTTAATGGCTACACTACCATAATACAGATTTCTGTATGAAAGCCTAATGTAGCCATTTTTGGGCTGTAATCACAACCATCAGACTTCATAAAGGACATGTTCTTTTTGCACACCTTTGATAAAGCCAAAAGTTTGGAACAAAATGACAGCAGCAATTTCAATAAAGGCACAGCACAACCAGAATTATGACTACCTTTCTTTTTCTTTTCTATAATCACAGTCACTTTATTTCTTCCTTAGGTGCAGTACTTGTATTCTCCTTTGTCTCCTCTGCTTCTTTGATATCTGGGCTTCAGATTTTCAACAGAAAAAAGAGGCAGTATAACAGTGAGACAAAAGATTTTATTCTGTGCTTTGATTGTTTTCCAACACTGTTTCAACAGAGCAACATGCTCACTGCAACATCCACAGAATTCTATACTCTTTAATATATCTAAATTATTACTTTAATTTTCTGCTCCAATCTCATCTCCTAGTACCAGTAAAGACAAACATTGACCAAGCTCTGTGCAGCTTTCCTCCCCCTCCCACTACACTCTTAATCCTCTCAGAATTACTAAGAGGTGCAAGAGATCCTATTTCATGAATTACACTTTTTAACTGCTACAAATAGTTGTTAATTTATTTGATGGGGGGTGAGACAAGCTTAAAGAAAAAATCCATTCTTACTCCATTGTCCAACATGCCATCATACTGCTCCAACCCATTTACATCATATGCTATGGTACTATGGTGTATTAAAAACTTGTCTTACCCATTTCTCATTCAAATTGAAGCACGCATATGTTTTCTCACATTAGCAAGAGACAGTGGTTTGAGAAACTTTACTTAGTACTTGCTCTGTTTAATCTTTTTAAGTACCCCCAAGTCTTGCCCAAAGTAAACAACAGAGATGTGAAAGCCAACAATTTTGGCAATTTACTACCACAGTAAAACTAGAAAATACAGACATAGAAAATGAAGAGTAAAAATTGGTAAAACATCAATTCTGACATCATCCTAATTTTGTCCTTTTAAAAAGTTATTTTCTATGAGTTAGTTGTATTTTTGACTAAAAAATTTAGCAAGCAATTCCCTTGAATATGCAGTGGGAAAACTGATAACCTGTGTCTCACTACTGTCCACTATGCTGACACTATGGATCACGTAAAGAATTGCAGTATTTTACAGTCTTTAAGTCAATTTAATACTCTATCCACTTTAAAGAAACAGAGGAGCCTAAACCATGCTGTGAAATAAATTGAATTCTCAATAACATTAACAGCATTTGGAGGGTTTGAGAGCACAACAGGATGAGAAAATGCCTTACAGCCATCTTGTTTTATTTGTCTGCCTTGAAACCCTGTAATGGAAAATTATCCTCCCATTAGAATGAACTTGCTGGTTCACATGCCCCTTAGTACTTTTCCCCTTGACTTGTGGCTGTACTAGTTCCTTTCCCTGTTCCTTGACTTCATTTTAAATGATGAGCCAACAATCCATATGGCTATGGGAGGGTCAGTAAGTTTGAAGGAAGAGTTGACATTCACCACTGTGAGGAGATCTGGGGCTGGACACTGTTCATCTCACTGGCTGTAAGTGTACTGTAACAGAAACATTATCTGCTTGAAAGCTGTTCCCTTCCCCAGTTGCTCATACACATAGGATTCAAGAAGGTATTAAGGACTGCTCCACGTCAAGCAGTGTGTCTGTTCCAAGACACTGGATTTCCAAACCATCCTCTGGGGAAGGTCGTGCCTCCTATCCCCAGTACTGGGCTCTCGCTTGTGCTTACACTGCTGCAATTTGGTGTCTTAATGCAAGCACTAGAATAATCCTTTCTCCAAAGGACAATGACATCCAGGCCAGCAGCTTACAGTTCAGTTCCTTTGCCTGGAATCACAGTGCATGAAGTCTCTATCAACTGGGATTTTTCCAGCTCACATAGGGTGAGCAAGCTCAAATCTGCTCTCAGAAGGTCTTAGCTCCTGAAGCCTTAACTCCTTTTCCTTCACCTTCGCACAGAAAAACAGACCATGATGAAAACTCATGATCTTAAAGTACGTTAATTAGGAAAATTTAAAAAAGGAAGTAGCAATATGAACAGCAATACAACTTTCTCCAGTCCTCAACTTCAGCCTAAAGTTTGGGGAGTTTTTGCGAGACGTGCTGGGTATACTGTACACTAGATAAGACCACTACATCCTGCCATCTCAATTGAAAGCATTTGTAAGATGAGAGAAAGTATTTGTATACATTTTTGTGACAATGTTTTCTTTCACCATGAAAAGTGTATTAAGAGTCTTACTTTCACAATTAATTTTTGAATTTAAAATTTAACTAAAGTGCTATTAAGCTGTTACTGGCTTTCCTTCCAATTTAATTTATGTAAATTGTTCCTTGGGTTCCATTGTCTCATTTCAGAAATCAAGCTATAATCAAAAATAACTCAGCTATTCCCCTATTCTGTACGTGGATTAACAGGATAATAACAAAGATACCAATGAATATAAAGAACGATCCTTTGAATGTAACAGATCTCATGTCCCTGATACAATGCAAAATATTGCAGCCCAGACCTCAGACCTTGTAGAACCACAAGAAACCTTACCCAAATATTCAAGCATGGACTTCCTTATACCTCTTCTACACTAACTAAAATATTTTTTTACTGGAAAACACCAACTTCGGCTCTGCCTCTCAAACTTGTGTACAGTGCACAATGTCACCTTTGTAACAGAGCACAATAAAAGATGCAGTGTAGCAGGAGTTACTACTACCAAGAAATACAGTTGTCCTTCAGTGTAAATAAAGGTTTCTGTTCTCTGTACAGCCCAAGATTCCACAGATATTCAGATACAACCTGCATTCAAAGCACTATACATGGTTCATCTCCTGGAATTCCTGAAAAGAGCTGCCACAGAGAGGAATGTACTACTTAGAGCAGGCTGTAAAACTTCTGATTAAAACAAATTGCTCCTAATTAAGGTTAATTAGCAGCTTAGGCCTCATCTTGTGCTTTCTTTCCTGCTAAAACAATCCACACTAGCCTTATGCTGAAGCAGCTTTATCTCGAACTGGTGTGAGGGGAGCGCCAGGTGTACTTGTCCAGAGTAATGAGCACCAATCAGAGCGGACAAGCCAGTCCAGGTTGTTTCATTAAAACCACGTGAGAAGCTTTAAAATGAACTCCTCTAAAATACCAACTATAGTTAGGTCCCCAATTTGACGTCTTAACTCCAGAAGCATTAATTAGCATTATCACACATTTGCATTCTAACGAGGTATGGTGAGTACATCCTTTCAAAATGGCAACATAACAAAATTGAAGTCGGAATCACAGAAAACATTTTTTCTTATAAGTACGCTCATTAAATTAAGGACAGAAATAGTAATTCTTTAAAAAATCTGCCAATTTCTAATCAGCATTAGCCCCAAAAAGTCATAAATTGGATTTTTTTTTTTTTCTGAAACATGCTTCTTTTTTGGATCAAGTATCAAAATCTGAATTTGTGGATGAAAATTTTTCCAGACTAGTTTCAAAATAGTCTGAACCAAACATCCTCTCATCCATGATTTCACTGTGTAGAAACAAAATGGAAATTCCACATTTAATGAGCTCTAGTGGATGATGCCTTATAGTTTATGCATTGATGTACTAGGCACATGAAGTTCAGAACATCACACACCTTCTAGCTTTCATATAAAAACAATTTTCAAATAAATACCCTGATGGATTTTACCTTTTTTTTTTTTTTCCAACAGTACTAGACAGCATTTTTGCATGAATTAACACATTCAGACTCACAAACACTGGAATTTAATGCAGATGAAAGACTGGCATATGAGAATTATAATCCTTAAATATTATTTCTTATAATATAATTTCTTACAAAAAAGAACAAAGCCTTACTGACAAATATTTATCAGTACCACCCAACAATTTCTGTCACTTACATGTAGTTGTATCAATCACAAAAAAGCAGGCACTTGATGAAAATGGCCTTATATTAGATTTTTATGTTATTACTATGGACTCTGGTTTTCAGTTTAGCCATTTACACGTGCATTTTTATTACTAAACACATGTATTGGGACAACTAGTGTCTTAATACAAGGTTCACACTTGAAAATTGATGTCTCAAAATTACAAGGTAAGATTTCATATACCACAGGAATGGACAACTAGTTGAGAAGAGTTGTAGAGATGCTAAAATTATTTGGAGGGGAAAAAGGGAAAAAACAATTTTCTAAGCACAAGGCAAAAAAGAGCTTGTCTGAATAGCAAAACTCCCAAAGCTATTTCAATGTTTTTACACTAGACACACAAGGAATGCTGCTAAAACAAAACACAAGGGAAGGCCATTTGTAATACTGATTTGATATGACACATTCACAGGAAATCACAAAAAAAAACTACAGAAAAAACCACAGGGTTCATAGCTATTTTAATAATCCTTGAAGTTCAGCCATTATAGAACCATGTTATAGCATCTTCTTCAAAGGACAAAAGAAACATGGCTACAGATATAGCTCATGTAAATATGCATGATTTAGTAAGGTTCTAAATATTAATGGTTTTTAGGGTAGCCTAAATATTACATGTTAATAAACAAACACCACTGGACGCAGAACTTTTAACAGAAATTCATCCCAAATTTGGAAACAAAACCAAAACATTACTTGCAATCAAATCCTACCCTTGAGCATCCTGTCTTGGCAAGCCCTTGATTAAGAGAAAGCAATGCTGTTTTGGCACAGCCATACATTTCACCTAGCCTGCTAGGAAGGAAAATTGGTCTTTAGAAGGAACCTCTCCACTACACTACACTACAAGAATCGTGTCCTTCCACTCCATGGTGGTAGATGTGAAGGAAAGCTGCAGTTCACTGCTAGCAGTTCCTGCCTAATCATTTGTGATGGAAACCCAGCAATCCTGCTCTGGGTATCCCTAGGCAGTGATTCATGGCATTCCAGGAACAGCTGCTGACAACAAAATGTTGAAAAGAGACGTATCTAATTCACAGTACATGGGTACCCTACAGCTGAATTGTGCCATGACAGCACTCATTCCAGGTGTTTCACACAACCCACAGAAATGCTTGACTAGTACACTGGCTGGACTTAACATACTCATGGCGAGCTCTAAAACCCTGGCTTCAGGAGCTGTCAATACCTCCAACAGATCTGAACTATTGAAGATGATGTTATTCTTTCAGTGAGGAAACTTCCCAACTATGACCAAGACAGGCTGGAGAAGAAAAACAGAAGTTCCTGGTAACTGCCATGGAAGAACCCAGTATCTTTCCCAAAGGATCACCTTAGCACTTAAGCAGCAGAGAAACTAGACAGGTTCTCCGGCCTGCAGCTCCTGGCACAGCCTAACTACATATGACCAAGAGCTGTTTGATGGAAATCTGCCAGGGGAACAATGAAACTAGGCTTTTCCAGCAAAGCCATTCAACCAGGAGAAGTTTCCATCAAGTGACGAAAGTTACTTTTCTCAAAAGAAATAATAAATAAATCATCCAACATAGAACAAACCCTGCACATGAGCAGACCAGTGAGATCACAGTCACAAGGCAACTTCAAAAGATAGATGAAGAATGGACTGTAACACAGAAGTCTTAGTAAACTCTTCACTTACAGGAACAATCATTTAAAGTGACTGGGTGTTTCATATGCATCCATCCCATTCTAGCCAACTTACTCTTCATCCATATTATATAAAAGTAGTTGTGAATAACCTAATTTCGGTTTACATAGTACAACATTTAAAATTAGAGCCATTAACAGTGCTTACCTTAGGCAGAAATTTCCAAGTAAAAGTTGAATTTGATAAAACTGCAAAGGTCTCTTTTTAAAGTAACAATTAGTGCACAGATGTAGGTTTTCAGTTATCCTATTGTCTTTCAAAAAATAAGCCTCTCCATTTATTCTGCTTTAATCATAAGAATAACTGTTTGCCACTGCCAATTCAGTATTAGTCTTCAGTCACAACATGGTTTGGAGATATAAGGCATTTTTTTGTTTTATGTATTTCAAGTGAGCCCTGACAGCACCTGATATACAGGAATCTAAAGCTTTTTCTTTTTCTTTTATTTTTCAAATTATTCAACAACAATTTGTTGAATCATGTATTTGAAAAACAATATTCAACCATCTCTAAGTATTAATAAGCTGTATTTTCTTCTAGTCATGAACACCTTTTTTATTGAAGAGGCATAATGAATTAAAAATAGGCATTTCAAAGTTTTCTGTGTATTTCTTAAAAAGACAAAAAAACCAAAACAAAAACAAAACCAACAACAAACACACACACAAAAAAAACCCCCCACCCACAAACAAACAAACAAACAAAAAAAAATCCCACCACAACAACCCAAGCTGTGTTTTGCCCAGGCACACCAACTGCATTTCATTCCAGGCATGCAATTTTAAATACTGAAGGAAAGTATGCACAATACAACAGACTGTGTGAGGGCTGTGTACAGCAACTGTTTTCAGTTTGTTGACCACCACTTCAGTAAGATACACCCTCCAGATCATAAATTCTTGATAAATACTTTATCCATACAGGCATGCTTTTCAGTCTTGGCAGAACATGACAGAAGTTACATCAAATAAGCTTATTTTAGTAGCATCTTTAATGATATTTTATGTATCTGCTGAAAGACAATGAGGGTCAGGAAGTGAGAGGATCTATCCTATTAACTGCTTAATGGTAAATATTACATCCTTCAGACACTGCACAGAATATCTTTTACTAATGATCCTTCAGTTCAATGACCAATTGATTCTCTATTCAAGACCATTTACAAAAATAAGTTTACAGATATTTAGAAATAAAACAAAATCAGAGTCACTATTATTTTGGTATTTTGCTTCAAGGAAGGACTATAACTAACGTGGAATAAGTTAAGGAAACTATGACTAGGGTTACATCACTAAGCTGTGAGAAAAATTATTTCTACCCTACACCACCTTGCTTCAGATGGGTACAGAATTGTGTTTATTCCAGATTTTCCTTTTAAACAGATTATCTACAAGATTTGGTATGTAATTGTCACTATGTAGCTTTTAGTAAGTGTTCATTATTATTAACAGATATAACTGTACTGAAGAATTGCAAAGAATTTACTATCACGCTGTCAAGTTACATGAACTGTTTTTATTACAAACAACAGTATCAATTTAAATATTCCAATAAGAGAAGAAAGCTGTATAT
The DNA here is from genome assembly GCA_013399915.1 of Illadopsis cleaveri. NCBI lineage: Eukaryota > Metazoa > Chordata > Aves > Passeriformes > Timaliidae > Illadopsis > Illadopsis cleaveri. The sequence goes on along the minus strand of VXBB01004054.1, from coordinate 390,223 downwards.
CCCATGAGACACATAAAGAATAAACATGTGTTTCTGCCAGCTGTTCTTTTGCTAATGATTCTTTTTTTCTTCTTCCTACTATGCTTAAATCCCAATATATATGGAGAGTTTTGTCTGATTATTCATGCTTGTTTGCCTTTCTAATATAAAATCCTTTCTTTTTCAGTGGGTATGAACATCTATGTTGAGATATTTGAGCACACTATGCCTATCCAATTTTTATTACTCATATGTTTGGACAAGTAAAACTGGAGGCAATTTCTGTTTTGATGTAAAAAAACCAAAGAAATCTGAAAAAAATTACAAAATGCAGATGAGTGATAATTCACATACTGTAATTATTTACACTCTAATTATACTTGAAGTTAGATTTTTTTTTCCTAGTTCTTTTGATATTTTTATTTGTTTGCATGCAAAACACACAAATCTGATTATTGCCTTTTTTAAGACACCATTTCATAACAGCTCCTTAGAATGTATCTGAACTTTCTTTCCTCTGGACAATGGAACACCGATGGGGAAGTTCCCAGAATATTCACACAATCACAGAATAAGCAGAGTTGGAAGGACCCAAAAAGATCATCAAGTCCAGCTCCTGGCCCTGCACAGCACCATGCCCAAGTCATACCATGTGCCTGAGATTGTTCTACAAACACTTGAGCTCTGTCATGCTTGGTGCTGTGACCACTTCCCTGGGGAGTCTGTTCTGGTGCCCAGCCACCCTCTGGGTGAAGAACCTTTTCCTGATATCCAACCTAAACCATCAGGCCATTCCCTCAGTCCTGTCACTGGTCACCACAGAGATGAGATCAGTGTCTGCCCCTCCTCTGCCCCTCATGAGGCAGTTGCAGACTGCAGTGAGATCTCCCCTCAGNAACCTAAACCATCAGGCCATTCCCTCAGTCCTGTCACTGGTCACCACAGAGATGAGATCAGTGTCTGCCCCTCCTCTGCCCCTCATGAGGAAGTTGCAAACTGCAGTGAGATCTCCCCTCAGTCCCCGTCAGGCTGAACAGACCAAGTGACCTCAGCTGCTCCTTATAAGACTTGCCCTCTTTGAGGATCCTTGGATGAATCCCATCAGACCCAGCACATTTGTGGAGATCCAGCTTAAGCAGCAGATCCGACACAATTTCAGGGTCAACTGGGAGTTTATCATTACCACAGTCATGCTTGTCCAGTTCAGGGCACTGAGATGCCCTTGGCCGATCATCTGTCTTGAACAGAGAGGCAAAGAATGCATTAAACACCTCTGCCTTGTCCCTGGTTATGAGGTGACCATCCTCATTCTGTAACAGGATGGTGTTATTTTTACACCATCTATTGCCATTAATATAATTGAGAAAAACTCTTTTTATTGTCCCCCACAGTTCTGGCTAGTTTCAACTCCCATTGAGCTTTGACCACAAGACTTTTCTCCCTACAGTGGCAAGCAGTGTCTCTGTATTCTTACCATGTCACTTCACTATTTTTTGTGTTTGGCCCCTTTTCCTTTATTCAAATGAACAGCAGCAGAACTAAGAAGTTTGGTGAATATATCAAATTTTATATTTCACAAAATATGAACAGATTAAGCTATTATGCAATGAGAATGGAAAGAAAACAAGTCTAAAGCATTTACTTCCTGGCCTCAGATCTGCATTGCAAGCAACACCAGCACTCACTGGGGACAGCTGGTACCTGCATGGGCTCCAGAAATACAAGGCAATCTCACTGTACAGTGCTGTTACTGTTTCTGAGAGGCCTGAGGAAGGTGAGAGCCAAGGTCATTGCATGTTCCTAAGTTTGTGCTGCTCCAGTGCTCAAAATGGCTTTTGGCACATCTAAGGTACAGCAGGAAATACCAGGCTCCCCTAGGTAGCAGGGCTGTCCAGAGCTGATGTGCCAGAGTTTGCATCTCCATTTTTCCTGCTCCTGACTTCCCTACATTAGCATCAAAGCTGTGAAGGCAAAAGAATACTCCACTAAGCCCTCTCTGTGGTCAAAAGCTTTTTACAAGTCTAAAGGACAGAGTAAAGATAAATCTGGAACTAAAAATAACAGAAAGATAATGAGGTCTTAATTCAAATCGCTGGTCAAATGGTAGAAATGCTAATTACAAAGTTCTCCAACAGACTGTAATCTGTGTTCATTCAATCTGGCTGTTCTTGCCAGGATATCTCAGAAGTGTGACAGGTTGCTCAAAAGAGATCTTGGATCAGACCCTAAAGCAGATCATTAAACATGCAATACAACAAACTTTGTATCAAATATGACATCTAAATCTCAGTAAATTTCATCACTACCTGGACCAGAAGTTGAAACAGTTTGGCTTTGAAAAGCTGTCTGCTATTTACTCAGAATACAGAAGTGTTTACAGAAACAGAGAAATAAACATTAAAGGCTGCTAGGTGTTCTTTCTTGCCCTGCTTTATCATGTATTTCCTACAACCATACAATAGCACTATAAACTGTTTTATGAATAGAAATTCTCCTTCCTTCTGTAGAATAGAAATTCTCCTTCCTTCTGTAGAAATGAACACTGATATTTGTAACAAAAAAAAACCCCAAAAACTAAACAAACACTCCAACTTGTACTCACATTGATTTTCCCTTCACTTTCAATTCTAATTTAAGGATATATCAGATACAATCATAGATTTCCATCAGGGTGGAGAACTAGGAACTTACTTCCAGGTTTGCTTTGAGCTCTCTGTCAAGAAAGAAACTATTATGTTCAAATTTCCCTTCCTGTTCTGAGTGTCCATGAGAAGGCATCAAGAAACAAAGACGGAATGGAGCCTTCACCATTTGGTTGAAAATGATTCTGCTATCAAAGCAGAAAAAACAGTCATGTCCCAGAATCAGAAGAAACACTTCTTCCTGAAACTCTCTAACCATTTCTTGTGCACACAGCAACAGTTTTTAGTTAAGCCTTCCCACCCACACTCACTCTTGAAATTAATTATTGGTGAGAAGTGTCTTAAACACAAAGTGAAATTACCCGCCAGTAAATCAAGATGCAACCTGATAATACCAGATATTGAGATGCAGATTGAATGCAAGAGAAAACAAACCCTTAAACTGAGATACAGCAACATAACAGAGACTACGTAACCAGTAGGGGAAAAAAAACCCAAAACAACGAACCTCCCCCATAATTTCCCTTGTGCATTTAACTGGGAAAGTAGTTGCTTGATTCGTAATGCATTTATCTTCCATAAGGAATGATGTTTCTTGACCTCTTTCTCAAACTGCAGTATTAGAAAGACAGCTATCTGAATTACCAAATAGAATTCTATGGGGGAGTCAGTGGAAGCTGACGTTTAAGCATACCATGATCCAAAATGCCCCTTGTGACATTCAACATCTTTGAGTTTCATCTGAAATTATTTCTCAATTTTGAAAGGAATTCTCCACAAATTTCTGTGAGTTTATTACTTCTCTTCAAATTTACTAATTAAATTATGTTTCGTTGCTGTAAGAATAAAAATTTGTGCAAGAGTTGATGCAGGATCATGTAGACTACTGTTGCGATCAATATTGTTTTCTGCTAACTAACATTGCCAAGTTAAATTCCTCTTGCTATCTTGACCCACTGCCCCACATTAATAGCCCATCTTTGTTGAAGAAATCATCTCCATGTTCACTGCAAAGCATTAGTAGATGTCAGTAGTATCCCTAAATTTGAGAGCAAACACATATTTTTTAAAAACTTCCCAGGGCACAATGAATTAACATTACTAAGGATGAGTTTTTGAATACTTTAAAAATATTTTAATATTTTTGATTAAAAGTTTGTAATTTTGCTGTATGTCATCCTATGAGCTGGATTCCCTACTGCAAGTCTCTGTGAGCAAACTCCAACAGCTGTGCAAGTATCAGCCACGAGGTACAGGCATGGTGCCAAACAGACAGCTACCAAATAGGTGAAAACATGGCATCTTCACTGAAATTGTTACTTACCAGCAAATTCTAAGTACTCACATGAACAATACCATCTCAATTGTTTAGAGTTCAAAGTGACTGTTTAGACTCGAGAAGAGAAGGCTCCACAGGGCTCTTACCAATGTGTATATTTACTGAAGGAGAATGTGAAAAGGAGGTGCAACCAGACTGCTGTCTTCAATGCACAGTCAATGAACAAGGGGCACAAGGTGGAATACAAAAAATTCTGATTTAAAAAAGTTTTTAAAAAAGATGTAATCATGATCAAACATTGGAACAATTTGTTGAGAGCAGTTAAGGAGTGTCTGACCCTGACATTCAAAACTCAGAACTTGGACTTGGCCCTGAGTAACCCAGAGTGACTGGAGTACATTGTCATCTGAGATCCCTTTATCCTCGACCATTCCACACTTTTTGATATCAAGTAAAGAGCGGCTCTTTTTTCACCCTAATCAATCCTCAATTTTATGAAAAAGAAAATTAATTTCTAGGAATCAAACACAGGTAATCACAAACTTTTGAACTGGAGTTCAGAAACCTCAGCCTTCAAAAATCAACAACCGAGCTTTACAGAAAAGCAAAAACCATTGCTTTTATAGATGCTGTGGTTTTCTATAGCCCTTTTTGTAGTGAAACAGATGCACGATAAGGAAATAAAGACAATTTTATAGTGAAATGAATAAAACTCACCTTCAAATGTTGTGATCTACCCTAAGTATGAAAGAATTACTGTAGCATACCCATTTCATTTATCAGTGGGAGGACTACAGCAATACACACAAAATACTCAAACCATAGTGGAGCCAACAACTGACAAAATTTCCATTCTATTCCCCCATAAAGTAAAACAATTTACAATGCTGAATGGGTCATCACAGGAAAATATGAATATATGAAACCACTTCTAGGTCTGCAACTGGTGGACAAAATTACAGGCTTAGAAAAATTCTAGATCATGTGTCAGTGTTGCAGCTGTGACTGTCTTAAAAATTGAAATCTTCCTGAACAATCTCTCAGTAACAGGCTGCTTGCTGCTTTTTTTTTTTCTTTCTTTTTAAATTAGATGGGCACATGCAGAACATCACAATAGTGCAGCCATTCCAAATTCTTCCCCTCTTACAAGCTGCTTACATGAACTGTGACTGACTTCCACAATCCTTTTTTGTTTTAGATGGTCTTACAAGAAATTCTCAGGATTTTGCCTGCCTGGTGTGCAGTCTATTCCACATCAAACTTTCATATCTAACACATTAAAAATAAAATAATTACATCAGTCTGTTCAAGTTCAAACATATAGTCAGGCAAAACTGACAATAACATCAATACATTCTTAGAATGTTGATAAATATGCATTTTCCTGATTAAGTGCAAGAGGTTGATTTATCCGCAAAACTAATGTACCAGGAAATTTTGAGTAAAACACAAGAAATAAAAAAAAAATATTCACCTCATATAGACATGTTTTTAAAAAGTGGCAATGTGAAACATTTTCCAAGGAAGAAACTTGGTTAGATTTACACACAATATTAATGAGCAAGGCCAGATGCAATCTGAGCCTCTCTCTTCTTCTTTCCCTGCCCAAACTTAAATTTTCTATATTTCAGCATACATCAGTAATGAACACTGTCACATAAACTCCTCATACCACAAAAATGAACTGACAGGACTAGCATCATCTACTGATACACGTCCATTTCGTGTGGCATTTGACATGGCTTGCCTTTGCTTTAGTGCCTTCCTGTTCCTAGTGGTATGAGAGGGGCCTAAGGGATTTTTTTTAAAATCATATCATAAATGAAATGGAAAATAAAGATTTAAGTGGCTTTTGGAGCAGAAGAGTGCTACTCAAATTCCTCATCTCAAATGAAAAAGTTCTCAAACTCACATTTACTTCCTATCGCAGAAGAAATAGGTAACATAATTATATAGAAATTATTAACTCTATACAACAGGAAATAATGTTTTAATGTTGTTTCCAGAAAACTACAACGGAAGAAAAAGGATGCAAATTAGGAAAGTTAATTTCAAATAAGGAGTTGAAAACTTCTTAAGCTAATTTGAAATGAAGAGTAGATTCCCAATGAGAAATCTTAAATGGGGCACAGAAGAACCAAAGGACATACACTCATCCCAATTCCCAACTTGCATCCTATTTCCCAACTACCATGGTTAGGGGATAAATCTTAGAACAAATCTACTGGAAAGAAGTCAGCCTGGAGAATAAAAGAGTTACTGGAAGACAACACACTGTCATTCAATCACTGGAAAATACAAGAAAGAAGGGTAACTCCTGAGCCTGAAGCATTTAAAGCTGAGTTAGATGATTCAGAAAATTTTAATTGACAAGCATGATATAGAATTATGAAAGGAAAGCATAAGGTAAGTTCAGTTTCTATGAAAAAAGCAAACGAAAACAAAATCCAAACCATCAAATTTTTCATAACCAGGAAAAAGTTTTAAGTGTCTCCCATTGTTTAGTTAATCTTCACTCTATACACAAAGGTTCAGGCTTATTTACCATTGCTTTATGAAATCTTGTTTTATACTATAAACAGTATCTCTTTCTAACATAAAATACAGAACAATTCAAATAGGAAGGAGGGGGAGAAAAAAGGAGAGAGAGACACAGCTGATAAAATTATGGATCTAGTGAGCATTGATAGGACAAAAGGGGTCAATGCAGTTTCCATTTCTTAACTAAACACATTCCTTGAAAAAAATCAGATATAGATCAGGAATTTTTGCACAGCTGTATGCATGACTGCAGAGGGGGACAGTTATTTCTTTTAAAACTCACATTGGCAGCATCAAAACCAGCAAAAGCCAGAGGAGTGGCACATACTGCCCTCATATGTATATGATCATCCCTCACATCCTGTTTAGAAGGCAGAACACTGGATCAAACTGAATTCCTACCAGTAAGCCAGGAATACAGGCAACTTGGATGTTTGCTTCTGAGTCTGTCAGTGCAATTTATATAAAGAATAATTATATATAGGAATAATTATATTATTCCTATAAAATCTGTATAGCTGCATTTATATTCAGGGAGGGGTAAGGGGAGAACAGTGCAAAGCCAGTGTATGACATAGCTGAATTAATTACTTCATCTGCAGTGCAGTTTGCATTGTTTTTATCTTACAGTAGCCAGGAAGCTCCACTGCTCATTCTGCACTTTCACTGTTAATCTACACTCTTAAGACTGAAAGCATAGACACATTAGTTCAGAGTTAGTGTGAATAGACTGGAATGGACTACTGGGTCAGAGATTCTCTCAATGGAATTAGAAAAGAGACAAAGCCTCTCACAGTCCAAATCTGTTTCTAATTCACCAGGAGGGAAGTATACTAATGAAGCACGAAAAATTTCTTGATTAAATGAAATCAAATCTGAACAGTGAAGAGGCGCTGTACTAGACAGCCTTTTCTGATTACCACCAGAACCTCCTGCCTCCTTAGGACTGCATTTCTAAGGTCTGTCTGGTTCTATTAGCACCATACTAATACTGTTCCTATGGTTAAAACACATTGCCGTCTTTCAGAAGAGATACACTCACAATAATTTATCTTTGTTATTTATTTGGTAGCTCTGATCTAAACAGATCCACATCATAGTTCCCAATTTAGTTAACTTCAGTTAATTTAGTTAACTTCTCTTCTGAGTCACCAAATTGGGCATGGTTGGCATGTAAATATGGGAGGAGGGACGTATGACACGTATGGAATACACTGGCAGTTACAAACTGTATGCTTCTTACAGGGCTTGGTAAGTAAGGTAACAAGTGTCCTTACTCTCTGATGGCTTCATGATCTGCTTTTCTGCACGTCAGCGTACATCACTCTAAAATTTTTACACAGAAAATTACATTTCAATGGTGATTGCACCTTCGAGACAAAAACTATCAGTGATAAGAAGAAATACTAAACAGAGCAACAACATGAATGATAATCTGTAATACAGTTGGAATGCACTAAAGAATGTGGTAGCGAGTGAGGGAACTCATGCACCTTTGAGAAAATGCTCAGCATTGAGTACCACGAACTTGGATACTGCAGAGCATCTCCCATGTAGCTTTTTGCTTCCAGCCAGCATAGCATAACTTGAATATGATTAAATATTTAGTATTTTTGCTGCATAAGACTTCAGAATCTATGCAAATATTATGTCAAAATGTATTAATTTCAGAAGGTAACAAAAGAACCAGGTTGTAATTTGTGTCATTTCAGTGTTGCAAGGAAGCCGGAATTCTTCTCTTGTGTAATAATCCCAGTTGCTTCAACAAACAAAACTGAACTTCTGTGTCATCTGTTTAGACAAGTTCTGGCCATGATAAAAATCTATGTTTCACTGCTGACGGATAGATTTGGTGCTTCTAAACTACAGTGAAAACCAAGCCATATTTAAATGTGCAGGAAGAAGGGAAATAGAACACTCTATATCTCATGACAAATAGAATGATAATCAGAACTATTTCAGTATAAGAGAAATAAAATTAAGCTGCACTCCAGTGTCTAAAAATTTATCAAAACTAGCATGCCTTATGGAGTCAAAACTATCAGGCAATCTCAACAACATATACTGCCACCCATTGCATCTTTAATAAGGCAAACTGCATTTGAGGCTGCACCTCAAATCCTGTGTCCAGTTCTGGGCCCATCACAATAAAAGAGACATTGAGGGGCTGGAGCATGTCCATAGAAGGGCAAAGAAGATAGTGAAGAGCGTGGAACACAAGTTCTATGAGAAGCAGCTGAGGGAGCTGGGATTGTTTAGCCTGGAGGAGGCCCAGGGGAGACCTTATCACGCTCTACAACCCAATGAAAGGAGGCTTTAGCCAGGAGGTTGGTCTCTTCTCCCAAGTAACCACCAATAGAAAAAAAGGAAATGGTCTCAAGTTATGCTCTTGGGAGGTTTAGGTTGGATATTAAACCAAACAATTTCTTCACCAAAAGGGTTGTTAAGCAACAACCCTTTAAGTTTAAGAGGCTGTCCAGGGAAGTGGTCAAGTCACCATCCCTGGAGGTATTTGAAAGTCACATAGATGTGGCACCTAGGGACATGGCTAATGGTAGAGCTGTCAGTGCTGGGTTAGCAGTTGGACTCGATGACCTAAAATGTCTTTTCCAATCCAAATGATTCTATGACTTTATGATTTAACATTCTACCTTTATCCAGTGGGTTTAGTAATTTAAAAGACTTTTTTTTAATTGTTGAGAATGCATTATCAATCTCTCAAAATAAAAATTTTTAGATCTTTTAGGTTCAGACCATAAGTATCAGAACAACAATGGCAAATCTCATTTGCTTTTATTAAACTGAAGTTTTGATTTAATGTTGACCGCCATGGCATAAACAGCACAGTCTGCTGGCCATTCTTCTTTCCTGAAACCAAAGATTCTCCTGTGGAAATAAGTCTGTTGTGCTTGTGGGTATGGGCAGATGACTAAAATACTACTGTATTTGAGGAAGAACACAGTGTACATTTCCTGATCCAAGTGAAAAAAAAACAGATAAAACCAGACTGTAATTAAATATGTTCGCAGCTAAACAGCTGAATGACCACAGTAATTCTTATCAGGGATACGTTTTAAGACATTGGTGTGCATACAGGTAACATACATAAATATACAAGGTCCTTGAAAAAATCCTCCCACAGTTAAAGAACTAACAACAGAAAACAAGAGGATCCAGGCTAATGAAGAACCTCGGGTAAAATGCTACTTCTTTTGATTTTGAACACTATTGAGTATTCTCAGATCACTGATTTATAAAAAACTAGCTATACTACAAAAGCTACCTCACAGGATCTGAGGAACAAATTACCATACCTGTAAGTCCAATATGGGTTTTTTGTTATTTATTTTTATATTATCTTGTTAAAGCAAGGAAAGCAGACAGCTGGAGACAAAACAGTTCACTTTCTTCCTCTTAGTAATTCTGTGGATAGCACATCACTAAAACAAGAATAGTTCAGACAAACTAGACATCCCATTGCTTTAATGTAATACACAACAGGGAAAGAATGAAGGAGTTTGTCACTGAAATAGACAATATGCATTCTCCTGATCATGGAGATCTGACATCTTCTGCAGTTGTGCAAATGCACCTTATCTGTGCATTAAGATAAAGGGGGAAGAATGAAATTAATTCAAAAAAATTTCATTCTTTCAAAGAAAGAGGGGACAAGAGAAGCTAGCAGAGAAAAGAAGCTAGCAGAGAGGAAAGAAAACACCACCTGTGGATCCAGGGATGAGACTTGATTGTTGCACTTAAAATGTTCATTGGTCGAAGTGATGGTCACAGTATTAACCTGTAAGGGGTAGGGGAAGCCCACAAAACAAAGACTTCAATGACTTACTACACATTCAGGTTCAGGGGGGAANCTCTCCACCCAGGTACCTCCCCTTGGGGAGAATTTAACACAGTCTGTTGCAACACTGTGAATGATCCACAGGCCTCTAGTGGAAGGGCCCAGAAATGAGAGGCCCCAGGGCACTTCAGAGGCTGCAGTGGTTTATGATCCTTTCTAAGACATAGCTCCTGTTTCTCACACCAAGGTAGTTGAGCCAGTTATGCCCCATCAGATGCAATCAAAACCTTCAAGCTTACACATGAATGTCCTGATGCCTCCCCCAGAGGAGAGNCACTTCAGAGGCTGCAGTGGTTTATGATCCTTTCTAAGACATAGCTCCTGTTTCTCACACCAACATAGTTGAGCCAGTTATGCCCCATCAGATGCAATCAAAACCTTCAAGCTTACACATGAATGTCCTGATGCCTCCCCTAGAGGAGAGTTTCACACCTGAGCCAGTTGTGTAAAGGAGGACATTGGCAGGCCAGAAAGTATTATCCCTCCTCACAGGATGTTTCTTTTAAGGCCTTATCTGTCTCAAAAGCCAGCTAAACAAAGAAAAAGGTTTCACCCAGAGGGTGGTTGGGCACTGGGACAAGCACCAGCCTGAGAGAGTTCAAGAAACACTTGGACAATACTCTCAGGCACATGCTGTGACTCTTAGGGATGGTCCTGTGCAAGGCCAGGAGCTGGACTTGATGATTCTTGGGGGGCCCTTCCAACTCAGCTTAGTCTATGATTCTGTCATTCTGAGAAAGGTTGGTTTGTTGTGGTCATCCTCTGGTGGTGGGTGCACGCCTCCTGTGTCTTACAGTTTCACCACCACAAAGAACTCTCCTCCTCACCTTTGGCTGCGAGTGCAAACCTGGCCTCAAAAAAGCACCTGCTGCTTTTGCAGATAGACAATGCCTTGAGTCATTAACCATTAACATTTCAGTCTCCCACAGCATCCCACATTTCCATGATGAAATAAAGGAAAACTAACAGTGGTTTACTTTTTTAGTACAAATACCATCCTAACTTCATCACTTAAAGTTTTGTATAGCTACAGACTTTTCAGTAAGAAAAACACTTTTCAGAAAACAATGACAACAAGTTGTTCTGGTGATACATTCAACTGAATACAAATTTCTAAAACAAACAGATAAAATAAAATGTAATAAAATGATCAGAAATAAAGTTTAGAGTTCCTGGTCTGCATATCAGATTAATCACATTTCTTACATTACTTGATTTACTAATATTGGATTCTTTTAAGAATAAGTTCAAACAATAATGTGCTGTGATCTTAAACATAAATAGCAGCTTAAAACATAAAATTTCTTTCCCTTTCATTTGTACTCTGCATTTACTATATCATCATACAAAGCAGTTACCTCACATAGAGCTCTTATCCAAATAAAGTTAATGAATGAGATTGTGTAACTTAATGATGAAACAAAACACAATTAACAACTTCAGAAGGCATAGCACATATTTAAAGAGAATACAGCACAAAACTGTAGAATCTGCATCAGCTCCAAAAGGACATTTGAGTGCTCACTGAATTATTTCTAGCAAACTATGTCCTGAGTACAGAGCAAATGTTTTTTCTAAAAAAGCACTTGAAACTATGCATCAGTATGCAAAACCTCCAGTATTTTATTCTTTGCAGAAATTTAATCTTAGCATACACATGTAACTAAAAGACTTTTAACTTCTTCATTTGATATTAAACATTTCTTTGAAAAAAGGAAAAGAGGTGATACTAGGAAAAAAATACATGTATTTCTACAGGCTATTGGTAGCAACCAGCTGTCACTGCTTGACTAAAACAAGGTGCAACCCAAATACATTGTGTCCAGGCTTACAAGAATTAAAGAAATGAATATGACCTTTTTGAAGAAATGAAAAATTAAAGGAGAGACTAACAGGCTTTGAAAGTAATATAAATTCAAGAGTGTACAAATATCCAGAGCATTATTATTAGAGGCAAGGCTAACAAAAGAAATAGGCCTATCCTGATACCACTTTTCTTTTTCTAATGAAATTCTTTTCATGGGTAGAAGAAAGTAATATACTTCTGATTTTACTGCCACCAGTAGATAGTATGGTATCAGAATTATACATGTTTTAGACCAACACAAAGGAGTGAGATAGCCCTACAGAAAGTATTCTGACTAGTGGTTCCGAACAGAAACTACACTTCATCAAGATTTTGAATCACAAGCTTAACATAAACCAAAGGAAGACATTGGTATGATAAATATCATGCAAAAAGGGAGCTGAAACTTAGTTGTAGGTAATTTGCCTTCCCTGTGGAAGGAGATAAGAAGTTCTTTCTCTAAGTTAGAAGGTCACTTATAAAAGCTTGACAGAATGCTGATAAAGATTCCTCTGGGCTTTACAGTTAGCAAGATCAGAATAAAAATATTCACTCTTAAAACACAGTATTGTGAATTTATACCTGAAAATCATGCCTAGGAGCTTTTATTAAAAAAACAGAGTAACTATAGTTAGATCAGCATGGAACACTGTTAAATTAATCTGAGCTAATGAAAACATCAGCACTGCTACAAGAAAGCAAATCAGAGATGAAGGAGAGAGCACTAATGCAGGGAAGTACCAAGGAAAAAGTCTGCGTTACTCACTGCTGAGGCAAAAGCGCGACAATGCTGCAACATTGTCCACCACCTCACCACCCCGTAGACCACAAGAAACTCACAGCACCACTCCTGGTGTATTATGCAGACTTCAGTAACCAGTGCCATAGGAGTCAGCAGGGAATTTTACTCTACTACCGAGATTAGAGTAGCTATAACCATTTTTCTACCACTCCTTGTTATTATTCCTGACACTTTCATGTGACTTCTTCAAGAAAAATTAACTTCAGGTGTTGCAGAATCCCACTTAGAATCTCCTTTCTTTACCTGCAAGTAGACGGAGGGCAAAACCATCCTGCTGATAGTGAAAACCATCTGATAAGAGCTTCGCTCCCAAGAACTAACTCATTGGGGTCAACTTCTTCCCTGGCACAAGGCCACAGTCTGTAAGAGTCAGCCCACCACACCTCTGCCTGCACACAGCTGTGTGCCTTGCCAACTATTTGCTGCCTCTGGCAACCACTTTGTCATTGTCCTGTTTGATGTCTCAGATATTTGATGTCTCAGAGACATCAAACTCACTCAGGTGTAGCTAGCCAGCCCTCTACTTCTTCACCTTTCCAGAACATGCAAAACAACTCTGTCAGATGCAAGAACTCTGTTATCTCAAACTTAAAAAAAATAAATTAGGAAAGCACTTGTGATTTTATTCCAATTCGGTTCTAACATTGGTTCTTTACTCCATCACCAGCCATGTGTTAATTTCCACTAGTTATTAGTCCTTCATGACATTTACAGACACTGCTTTTCTTATGCAAAAGAGCTTGCAAAGCAAAACATATCAAAATTTTCATCTGCAGTGGAGCATATTTATATCATGTGCCAAAAGCAGTTTTACTAAGGAAAAAAGAGCATTTAGTAATGTATAATGTAAGGGAATCTGCAGATAAGTGTGTCACACAGCAGCTGATACAGGCTTAAAAAAATAAATCAATAATCTAAGGAAAAAAAATGCCCAGTGAGGCTGAGATACAAACCAGTAATGTCAAAGATACCTCTGCTCACTTCTTTTTTGTCAGCTACTTCTATACTCAGTCTTAAAATGAGTAAAATTTATCAAATCAGAAACATTTTCACTTCTCAAAAGATCCAAGATAATAATATAAAATCAATAAAGTAACCAAACTATCAAAGATTACTTAATTGCCAGAATCCTTCTTTTTAAACTAGGCAATTTTGTGTCTCTGGAATAGGTCATGCTCCCATTCCACAAACAAACAACACGAGGCTGAACACTTTGTGAAGCTGCTGTTTCTATTTATACATAGGGCCACGGGATTTGCTTTAAGCATACATGAACTACAATGGGATGACAGGAGCAGGGTTTGTGTGAGGCACATTCTACTGCTTCCCTGTCCCCACACTGTGTTAAAAACGTGCTGTTGAGAGAACAGCATTATTTTATTAATACTGATACATAATTTATAATAGAGAAACAAAAGCAGCTGAATAGGGAAACTTGCATACTGATTACTGTATCACACATTAATAAATTCAGGGCCCTGAAACCAAACTGATAACAAAGCAACAGCAGAAAGAACCAGTGATCCACAGAGGTATCATTTTGCTCATTAGGGTTTTTTAAATTGTTTTTTGTTTTGTAATGCTCTAAGTTGTGCCTTTAAGTATCAGTGTGACTTCCTTTCCGTGCTTGGTACTTTTACTGTCCTTCCCCTGTGGGCCTTTGTCACAGCTCTTCCACTTCACAGCATGTCAACTGCATGTTTGATGTTGTGCCAAGAAATATTAGTGATGGACCACACTTTTGTAAAATCTCTCATTTTACAGAAGCTTGCCGAGCCCTTTAGACAAGCCACACCATCTTTACTCAGAACTTCAGAGTCTGCATTTTTATGATTTTAAGCAGATGAGGAAATGTAACACAACCTTTTGGAAAGAAGTTCAGATTCAACCTTTTTGAAAGAAGCTCACGTTCATTTTCCTACCCACAATGTATCATCCTAAACAAAGAAACAGTTGCAAGCCTACCCTGATTTTCACTCACATAGTTGCTAAGATACTAACTGCATTTTATTATTACATATGATTTTCTATTAAATTCTTTTCACCAGAATATTGGTATTATAGCAGGTTTTTTTCTATTATTTCCAATAAATTACTTTTATTCACATACAGACTAATTACACACAAAAATAATTTTCATGATCACACAGTGTTCACAGGCATTCTAAATTTTATGGTTAACACACTTCTTGTTTACTTTTCCCAGTGTTATCTGCACTACCATAACACAAGATCCCTCCTAGATTTAGAGTTTCTTAAGGAAAAAAATCATGTTTAATCATGGTATTTCACCATCAACTGCAAACTTTATTACTTCAAACAGCCCCTTTTCAGTTGCAGTCTTTTACATTTCTATTTTCAGTACCTGAAAACACATATTATTTTCCATTCTTTCATTTTACATAAACTGTCTTCATTAAGGCTTTTTTACCTCTATGTTCAGTTAAAACTTCATTTGACATAACTTTGAATTACTGCATCTTCCTCCTACCTTCCCGATATTTTGAAGCAATATGCTTTTAGCTACAATGTAAACTTTTACTGAGAAACCATTGAAAAAGGCTGAAATCTTCAGTTTTAACAAGGAGCAGCTTAGTTTAAAAAAAAAAAAAAAAGGAATCGACCAAATTCCTTGAAAAGTCTCCTTAGTATCTTACATCACCTTACAGGTCTTGCTAGGAAATGAATGAGTCCATTAAAAAGTAGAAATGTTATCTCTGTATCTGGTTTTTTTTCAGACTATTGTTAATAGCAATTCATCCAACAGATTATTTTTTTACTTTTAAAATATCCTTTTAGTACCTTAAATACAGATAGTTTCAATAGGTTTGAAACGGAGAGCTTAACAGACTAGCAATTTTGAAATAAAAAAATTCCAAAAAAATCTCAAAATATTTTTTGATGCATTTTGCATCAGCATCACATCTGATTTAGTGACTTCAGTTCTTCATCCTAGCCTAGAAAAAAGAGATTTACTAGAGATGAAATTTTAAGATTTTGTTGTCCTGTTTTCTGGTTGACTCTGGTGATCATATCCAGCTTTTAAGAAGATGGTCATATGTTTCACAAATTACATTATCTGTTCTGTACTACGACATTCAATTCACAGTTACTGTAAGCCTAAGTCTATACTTTCAAAGGCTTTTTGGAGAAACATATTAATTCACCAGAGCTCTATAGTGGTAACAGTCCAGTTAGAGTGTTTCCGTGACAACTGTGCACATATATATGATAGATTTACATACATATTCCTGATACAGACTTCTCTCTCTAGGAAGAAGGAAGACTTTCTGAAGAATTTTGCATTAGTCATGAGGTAGATTAAGTTTTTTGATTGCTTTATTCTTTTTAGTTGGTTCTGTATCATGTCATTATTACTAGACAAAAAAATCAGGAAAACAAATTCAGATGAAACCAATCCCCATGATTAGATTTAATTCACAGGAAACTGCATTCCTTTAGTGAGAGCATCATAGGATAAGTGACCTAAACTGCAAGCAATTATTACAGAACAAAAAAGACCAATTTTCTTTTGAAATAAATCCACTTAGAAGAAACTTGACAGAGTGCAAAGTTACATATATTTGCATAGCTCTGCCTAGAGGAGATGAACAGCATAATATACTGTGCTCTTTCTATGACCTCTCATACACAATTCAGCATTCAGTTTTGAGCAGCCTGAGAAGCCAAAAAATAAATACATTCTCAACCAATTATACTCGGTTGGCCAGCCTGTAGGCAATAAAAAAAATAACATCTGGTACTCTAGAAACCTACATTTTATACCAGGATTGTATCTTTCAGCATTAAAGCAATGAAGCAAAATTACAGGTTTTTAATTTCTCACAAAACAGATGATGATTAGATGGAAATCAAGGTTCCTTTACCAAGAACTTGCAGCAGTGAAGGCTGCTGGCTGCAGAGACTGCAGCTGCTGGACATTCTGAGCTAATTACTGGCACAGTGAGGAGCATTTACCTAAAGCCAGTGAGGGGAAATTTGAGGCACAGGGCCCACAGAGGAAGACTGGTGGTTTGGATAACAACTTGGGTTATGCCTAATAGTAACTTATGAAGCTTAATGTCCTTGAGGAATCAAAGGTATTTAGGCAAAAGATATGTTTAAGGACCTGAGCCATTTTTCCTTCAGTCAGGGTAAGTAATAGGAATGCTCCAGATGCCCCAAAGAAAAAGGGTAATCTGTTCCACTAGGACACAAAGTTGCCTGGCTGATGTATGCCCCGTCTGACTCTCAGGTGGAGCAGCAATGACTGTGTGAGCCAAGTAGGTTAATCACCCAGCCTCTCAAGTGATTTAACCTGTACCTGTTTTCCCATTTATATTTGGAAGCTGACAATGAATGGGTTATGAACAATCTACTGTATTGAAAGCATCTTTAACAGTATCACAAAATCTGTTTTAACAACCTCCTAGAAATTATTAAGAATTACACAACTATTAAAATGCAAGAGACTGCTACTTAATAGCATCCTGTACCTTTGAACTTTAACTAGACAGACTTCACAAATATAATGACTGAACTCAAAATGGAATTTTCTATTCATTCCAAAAGGGACAATTTTTTTATTATGGCTGTCACATTAGAAGAGTGTCCCACCAATCTAAAATCCTCTGAAAGGAAGGGGAGTCATTCTAAAAGATTGAAGTACACATCAAACATCATTTGTAGGGATAATAAGACTTTTTTGCCTCATTAGGATTTTGGTTTTTGTTATGAAATGAAGTGCCCTTTTTTCTGTACATTGGACAACCACTAAAACCCTGATATAACAACTGTAAAAATCATAGGTGGTTTATAATTGACCATATCTCTTCAGTCAATTACATGAAGTATCTCTGTTATAATTAAAGAACATGTCCAGATCATTAAGCTCTAAACCACTAGGTAAGATCATCTGTAATAAAGTTCAATAGTATATTAATGACTAATTTATTTCCCATATGAGGAATTTCACGAAATTTTAGTTGAGAAGTAATTTTGTTGTAAAATCTCAATAACACCTGTCATCCCTAACAAACCTCAGCTGTAACCAATTAGGTATTGATAACAAAATCCACTAATTTATACTGTTTTGTCATTCTGACATATATAATTAGGCTCATCACATTTGTGCTAGCAGAGTTTAAAAAGAGAGTCAAATGACTGTTAAATCTCTGTGGGACAGAATTCAAGTTTTCATGAACTTCAATGAATGTTACTTGTCTGAGATCTTCAAGGCCCCCTTCTTCTTCAAAAGAACTCTGCCTTAGCAGGTATTTGAATCCTGCTGAAGTCAAATGGGCTGAACACCACTTTCTACAGCCTCCAAGATCATAGTTTTTAAATGTAACTGTCAGAGTAAAAACTGGATCAAGAAATTCCTTCTGAATTACTCATTTCAAATAATAAATGCACAGAAAAAATCAAAAAGCATGAATAAGTAACATATGCAAGAAAAGCCTTTTCACAGTTCACAGTATAGGTGTACTCTCACCTCTCCCACTCCTGGCTGGAGGTGGTATGGACTCTGGTGCCAGGCCCTGCCTCCACAGATCCCTGAATCCCCAAGAGCCCCCAGCTCTTGTTGCACCTTGGCACTATATATCCATATGATAAAAAAGCATTTACTGCATTTTTATTTATAATTTTTTAAAAATCATAAAGTAGTTAATATCTACAGTACACAGCCACACTAAATATTGACTGCTAATATTTAAAATATGAAAAATGCAGTATAAATGCCACAAGTATATAACTCAAAGCTCACTTTTATTTTTTTGTATTATTCTTGCATCCTAAGCAAAACACCAGAAAACTCTGGCAAGATTGTGCATCATTGCAATTAATTTCTATATTAAATACACCCTTCTAATAGCAATGCAAATCACTTTCCCATGCAGATTGGTATTAACCAATGCTGCTAAAGCACTACAGTTGTGCTATTTCAGTATACCATATATGGGGTTCTTTTTACTGCTTTAAGACAGCTAGAAATTTTACACACCTAAACCTAAAAGTAAATGATGTTCAAAAAAGACAGCAAGCAGCTCCCTTTTTTTTAGGACTACGGTCCAATATTAAGCAAAAAAATTTAAAACATCTAAATGGAACAGATACAAGATGTAAAAAGAAAATACTTTTGCAAAAAGACTAAAATACAAACTTTTTTTTCTGAGAAAGCTTGGTGAAAGGAGGAAAACTTGGTAAGTATTCCTTAGCTATCTCATTAATAGTTTCCACACCATAAAACTTACAGTGCTTATTTGCCTGTAGCATAAATCAGAAGTTTCAGCTTCACTTAATGTCACATAGACTTAGCATTAAATCAGCCTGGATGGTGCACAGGTTATCATTCTCTTATTGTTAACACTAATTTGCTCCCACCTCCCCTTTCCAAAATTGCTTAAAAGCTTCATTAAAACAGGCTTCTTGATTAATCTGTGTTCCTATGTTTGAACAAGAAAGGATACTGAAATCTCGTATGAGAATGTCCTCATAATCCACTCCAAAATCCATCTCAAAGTTTCAATTAAAACACTTTTTCAGCCTAGTATCGAAGAGAAATGTGGATATCACTCTGCTGTTCTCTTTCAAAGACTAACATAGACCTGAACAGAGTTCAATACCAAGAAATCAGAATAATGTGTACCATGGTGTATGGACAGCTTGTGTTTTCTTTAGTGACAGTGGAAAGGAATGAATGACCAGATAGATTAAAGCATGGCCTACATCTGAGAAACCTTAAAATGTAAAGAAACTGAATGGAAATAATTTCATAGATTTGATAAACAGCAAACTTAAGTGACTGACCTATGGCTTCATAAGGCATCAGAGGCAGACCTAAGTACTCCTGAGCTTTTCCAAATCACAGATGAGTGTATTTTTCTACAAGACTCATTTCCTCACTGTTCACTTACATCTCATTTACAGATTCCCAAGCATGTAGTTTCCAATTTTTCATTTTGTATACATACTTTTGTAGAATCAATTAGTAGAAACAAATGTGAATATTATTCCTCATTGCTCTATTTAAATTCCTAAGCAGGTAGTTTGAAGCACAAGATTACATTATCTGTAACTTACTAAAATTGTGTGTGCATTTTTATCCCATAAGCACAAGTTATACCTCTGAAAGAGGGCTGTTTCTTTCAAAATATGGCCACTCTTACTTGTAATTTTAAAAAAAGTAAGTTTTCTAATAAGGTTCCTGTCTTGTTACAATCACTTTCAAAATGAGTATCATTCAAAAACTAAATAAAAATGATGCGACAACAGTTGCATGTTGGGGGTGGTTTATGCATATAACACATGTGAGATGTAGGCTTCAGGCTATCTAAGACCTTTTTCCATTAAAAGAAAATGAACTGCCTCACTGTCTTCAGCTTCACTTTACAGGAGACAGCTTAGATCAAGAAAAACATATGTGCAGTCTACAAAGGCAATTTGTTCATCATTGACTGAATGCAGTTGTAAGATTACTCTCAATTTTCCTGCAATGTTTTCACCAGCTGAGTGACCCTGAACAAAGAAAGTAAAAAACTACCTACAGCAGGTTGTCTCCTCACTCCTTGATGCAATTGCTCCTTAGTCCTAAGAAATACAGATTAACTTCTGCAAATATTTTTTAAGCTTTTTATTGAAAGTAAGGATGGAAGCAATGTCTCTGTTTGAGATAGGAAAAAAATACACATTTCTCAGTTTTTCAGAGGAGACAGTAAATTATGAACAAAAAGAGACATCATCTACAGAGGACAGATAGACAGATGAAGAATTTCATCATTCAGAAGCATTCATACCAACAAAAAAATAGAGTAAACTGCTCTGTAGAAATATCACGATTATTTTCCATAATTTTTTAAACTGGTGTATAACACTGCAGAAGTATAAAACTTTGTTAAATTAACTTAATATTATATTTTGAGATGTAAATTGACAGCTTGCTTCAATTAGTTGAAACTAAACTCTACCAAAATGCCATAAGGCAAGAATTTAGAGACCATCCTGTGTGCTAGTCTCAATGTACTCCAACCACTTCGCTTAAGTTGCAAACCTTTCAACTACAGTGAACTTTTCTGTTCACTTTCTTTTGCCTCCATGTGCTCAGTAGTACTGAACACCTTATAGGTACTAAATGACAAATAAGGCTGTCAGTTCCTACTATGCCCAAAATGTGGAAGGAACTATAAGGTACTGCTTTAGTTCGCTGAACTCCAGATTAACCAAATGTGACAGAATAAGCTTCAAAAGATCTCTATACAAAGCTTAGTAGGAAATGGCCTTATTCAGTTCCTGGAGGTCCTAAAGGCCAATTATCTCAGAAATCCTAAGCAGAGTATTAATTAGATTTCCCAGCCAAGAAGTTTGTATATGCCATGGTAGTAGTAGAAAAGATATTAGACTTTGACTCAAAAATAAAGCCACTAATGTGAAATGCAGTGTATTAATTACTTTTGGAGACAAGTGGTTAGGAGACCAGACTGCTTAGATGAGAACTCCTCTGCTGGAGGTTTCTTACATAAATCAGGTGCAAAATACCTAAATATTGGCAATTTACATGGGCATATAGGCCGAGCTATTTTTTTCTTTTAGAAAGAGGATTTTAAACTACAAAACAAGAAGTAATTAAATAGAAGCATACCCTTGTTTTTCCTAAATACTTTGCCTTTAAGAAAAGAATTAACAAGACCAAGCCACACCATAGTATTTCCTCATCTTTCTTCCTCACAAGTTATGAACAGAGACAAACATAAATAAAGTTGGAACTGGAATTTTTGTGGAAGGCAAAATAATCGCCATGTGTCCTTTTACTAAAACAGAAGAGAAATGAGCAGATAGAAATTTTTACACCTACATGAAATACTGATGAGTTTTGTATCTCATAAAAAAAGACAAAAACCCCACATACGCGGACACTGACCTAAAGTAATAATTACCAAGAACTGGAGTGAATGGCTAGCCAGAGTCCTAGATGCTCCCCTTTCTAAATCATCATATTTACATAAGGAAGAAGAATTTAGTGAAATAGACAATGGTAAGTAACAGACCATATTTATGCTGATTTTGCTGTTTTGAGTGCTTAGCAATTAACTGTTTTAATTTCGAATAGATTGTTTTTACCTTCTACACTACAGAGCAGATTCTTTTATGATTTCTTTGACAACAAAAACCAGAAAAAAACCCCAAACTTTCTTTTCATTTCAGCTGCAATGTTTTATTCTAGCTGAAGGTGATTCTTTTTTTGTTTTTACCTAGGCAGATGACTATTTATAAATTAAAACTACAAACATTTCATTAAGATGTTAAAAAATGTTTCAATGTCTGTAAAGAAATGTCTTTAACTCTTTTATATTTTTTCTTAACAAAAACAATAACCTAGTCATGACAAAATCTGAAAAACAGGTCTCACTGTCAAAACAGAATTTTTAGACAATAATTTCTTTCTTCACAAAATGAAGCCTCTGCTGCCAATACTGAATTCTAAGTTTTTACAGTTTCAAAGATGTGTTTGTATTAAATGTTTCCAAAATATTCATCTAAAACTGTAGCTTTAAAGACCAAAAATATTTTAAAGAGTTTCTTTCATGGAAAAGGCAATGTATTATTTTTTTTAATGTTTTAGATAACTAGTAACATTTTACAGTTTGATTATGCAATGACATTAATTTTGTAACTTTTTAAAAATAAAAATCAATATAAACTTTTCTACAGAAGCACTTGAGTTTTAATAGAAATTCTTGGTTATCAGAACATGTGTTATTACTGTAAGAACTCCTCCAGCAATGGCAGTTCATCCAAGACTGGGCATGCTCAGCCATCAGTGCTTTATCTATATTCCATGTAAACCCATTCTTAAGGGTGATTAAAACTGTACCCAACAAGTGTGTGTGTGTTATGAAAAAAACTTCCTTTTGGAAGGCACAAGCTGCAGAACTTCAGCATGTACAGCATCATCCTTTTCAAAACTGAAGATATCACAAACCATTTAAAATTCTGCTGATGTATAACCTTCCATGTAAATATTCTAACAATATCTACTGTGACTTTGACTTATGTCACAGTTCCTCATACACAGCACACTTTATACTAACAAAATAACTTCTGGAGGAGGATGCACAGCAATCATGAGTCACAACTGACTCATGGAAACAGACAAGGTAGGCAGGTTACTTTCTTTTTTTACAATCTAATAGTAACTTCAAAGTAACTTTCAAGGATATGTTCTTTGCAAAAGTAACAACAGAAAAATTTTGCAAGGACAATCTACAATTTGTACTTACTCCTCTCAGAAGCAGGGCTGTTAAGAGAACCTCAAAAGTATTTTTCATTCGTTAGTATCAATATCTTTTAATTCTTCCTCCTTACTTGGGGAAAACAATTGCATTTATGAGTCCACTAAATGAAACTTAATACTGCATGTGGTCACATCTGTTTTCAGATTTTTAAGTGCATCTGAATCAGTAGCTTGTAATTAATTAGTATCATGTATGTTTTCTTATATTTATTTCACTGCTTGCATTCAGACAAGACATTTGTGTACAAGACTGGCATGTTTACGAATATCTAAATCCTTTTTTTGTTGTGGCTGATGTTTCACATGTGTTAGGTCTTCCCGGAAGTGAGGATATCAGCTGGTGATATCCTAAGGGATAATTTTTTTAAAAACCCAAAGAACAAAGTAAGTGGAAAAGGCTCAAAAGTGACTAAATCAGTTTTGGAACACAAACATTTCTATTTTAGGATTAGCATATAAACTGAAGTTTAAAACCTGCCCTGAGCTGCAAATGACAGAAGTCTGAGAAAGCACTCTGGAGATCAGTAAAGGGCTTGTCCTTTTCTACCTCCTTCCATTAAGCTCTTGCTTTAATAATTCTTTGTGAGCAGCTGGTATGTGTACACTCTAGAAACAAATTTATGGGGTTATGAACTTGGAAACACTTTCCTGTATGTTATGCCTGAGGTCATTCTGCCATCTCTGGAAATTCAAATAAAGAATTGTAAAGCTGTATTAGTTCTTAATGTATAGGCCTAGAAAATTTCTGCTTTACATTCAGTTCAGTGCCATATGAATACTGTTTATTTGTTTAAACAACCAGTGAGAAAGAAGAATTTTATCCTCATCTGGATTTCATCTTTAAAATAGATCTAAAAACATCTGTAAGTGTAAAATCTTTCCTTTTTCTAAACTATGAGTAGATGAAACACTTTTGTGACTATTTTAAAGGGAGTCCTAGCACATCATTAACACCATGCCAATTAGGTAGCAAGGTTATTTTGAAAAACAAAGAGACATCATGATGTAGGACTCCAAAATGCAGTACTGGATTGGGGCAGGCAGCATTTCATATCTATCTGCTCATATTCCTCTAGAAGTTAAGTATTTTCTGGTTTATCCCGTCCAAGGCAAAATTGATTCTATTTCTATAATGCCTGAGAACACAAATAACGACCAGCAATAAAGAATTTATTTTTCTGTATCTTCAAACACAGATCAGAACACTGATTTTTTTATTACATTAAATTGCTACTGATCTTCTTCTAATGCTTGCTATCATAGCACTGCAATATGGAAGTAAGAAACCAAATTATTATGGATACATAAAACCAGAAAATAACTATCAGTGTATGGTTCATATTCAAGCATGACTGTATTAAGAAGAATTGCACACAGCTGAAATAGTGCAATCAGAAATTTTATGACAAATGTACACATTTTTGCAAGTCTGATTTAGGTTGAGATCTTGTGTAACCATTTGGTTTGGAAGTCCAGTTATCAAGTTTCATACTTAAATGCAGGTTTCCAAGTAATCTTCACTGATACTTAGTAAGTATGCAGAGGTTTCTGTTTTGCATGAAAATACTGCCCATGCACAGTATTATTTCCAAAGAATTAATCTGAGAATTTATAAAGGCACAGTTGTTCAATTTGGGAAAAACTGTGCTGCTTCTTTAAAGCATTTTTTGAAAATACAATTTTCAGTCAACAATACCTCCTCAGACCTGTTCATACCATCCAAATATTGAGCCTATGTAGGGAATATATACAATATATGTGAGTTACTATTAGATTGTTGACTGCATGCTCATAACAGTATGCCGCAGTTGTAACAAGAAGTAGTAGCAGATCACCCTGAAAATCATTACAACTACAGAAAAATAAATAGATTTCTTTCTGATACAGTAGACTTTTAGATTTGTATTACAGCTAAGAGCCCAAGTAGAGTTACACAGAAAGGAAAATGAGCTACTGAAGGTAGTCGAATATTCAATAAACAAGATAAAGAAATGGAAAAAGTCAGTTGATTTACTCTCCACATATACAGGGTTAGAATTTTAAATGTGTTTTGGCTGACAAAGTTTATGCTAGTTTACAGCAGATACAAAGAGCAAATTATAGCAGAGTATCTGAATCTGATATGGATGTGAATCAATTACTGAACAAGAAGAAATTCTCTATCTTAAAATCCACTTTTTCTTGGAATATTTCTAATAGCAATATTTTAGTGCTAATGAAAAATTTATTTAATGGGGGAAATTATTCATGAACCTACTGTTCACCAATTCAGAGGTATTGTCTTTGCATGTTTTGACCAAAGATATACAGCAATGGGCTTATGCACCAATTATATGAAATAGTATTCATCCTTGACGTTTGAGAAAACATTGCAAATGTGTTCAGCATATCTTAATGACTTGGACAGTCACGATTTCCCATGTCAGCCTGATATGATTAAGCAAAGGAAGTAGAAAAACACAAACTTAAGTGTATAATCTCCAGCTTCCATCTCCAAAACACATTTTCCCAAATAGCACTTGTATTCATAGTGCTAAAGAAAGCTGTTTTGTTTTTTTTTTCCCAGGACATGAAAAATCTTATTTTTTGAATGCTGTAATTAACCCAGTGTCCAATACCTATAAAGTGTTTGTCATTATGACAGGAAAAAATAATATAAAAATCAGAATTTTGAACTTCATATTCAGATACTCTCATAGGTCTTATTTTGATAGTGAGAGTGTCCAGGAGCACTTTTGATCACAGAATCACAGAACAAATTAGCTTGGAAAAGACCCCTGAGATCATCAAATCCAACTTACGACCAAACACCACCTTGACACCTAGACCATGGCACAAGGTGTAAACTAGACCATGGCACAATAATCATCTTGTTCTAATGCCTGACCACTTCAGGGCTGACCAAGTTAAATAATATTGTTGAAACCATTGTCCAAATGCTTCTTAAACACTGAGAGGCATGACTATAATTGTTATGAAAACTAGGAAAAATCCCATGACTATGGCTGTTATTAAAACTAGAGTGTCTAATTTTGATGGCAACAGCTTAATTTATAACGACTTGGATAACCATCTGTGCTCCATTCTGTTGACCAGCACCCTTATATTTTTTTTCTCATATTCATTTGTGTGTCTTTTTAAACATTCAGATAATGAGCCATCAATAGTTAATGTAGCAGTTGATGTACCCGGTTCAAGCTAAAATAATTGATATCAATGTTTATGAAGCAGATACAGAGTGAAATGGGAGTACATAGTCTTTCTGATTGCTTCAGGCATCCACCACATGTTCATCTTCCTCTAAATATTTAAGTTTCTGCCTTTTTTTCCCCATATCCCATTTTATTCCTCTGCTGGATTGCCACATCAGTCTTCTTTAGTCATCAAGTACTTATTAAGAAGTACAAAGCTTTTAAGAGAAAATCTCCTGCTTATAATTATTTACAATATGCTACTGAATACACAGAACTTCACAACAGCAAGGAAATAAACTCATACTTGTAAAGAATTCAAGTTGTAACTTGTATGTATAATTGTATCTTTAACTGTGCTCTGTTGGGAATATGACTGTGGTTTTAAAAAAAGATATTCCAGAGAGCATCCAGCTAAAGCACTGTCTTACTTAAACCATAGACACTGTCACTGTATTTAATCAGATAATATTAGTTAGGAGTAATCCACCAGAATAAAATTGGTATTTAATACTATAAAAACAACTTTCATTCAACTTTATGTGGTAAAAGAACTGCCATGTGCTGCTATGTGTTGTGTTACTGAAGAGAGAAAACCTCAAATTTTTCCCAAATATTTGTTAGGTTGGACACAACTAATACTTCAGCACTGAGTTGCACTTAAACCATTGCAACTTTATGATGCCAAGTTTTCTTTGATTTCCAAATGCTCTGTCTCTCCTCTATACATTTAAATCCTGTAAAAACATCTATTGCCATATTTACTCTATGAGAACTAATAGTTATGGTTAGTATCTGATTTTTTGCATACATCTCAAAATGCTCCCCTCAATGTTAATGTCTTGAGACAAATAGCTAAGGTAATTAGCAAAAAAGCATAATTCCAATTTGTTTACAAAAATATTTTTGTTATTTAGTAATCTAAACTGATTTTGCCAGTCACAAAAACTTGCTACTTGCATTGATTTTAGTGGGATCGGCATGGATTCAGAATACCTGAAAACTAACATGTTTATATTTAGTAGCCCACAAAACTATAAAACAGAGGTAGAAACAAACACTGGGTCAAGCTTTAGTTTTTACACATGAATACAGAGTGCATCACTGGATTTTTGAGACAGAAAACATGGAACTTTCACCTCAGACCCATTTCACTCAGATCTCCATTTCACTGCTTGGAATTCTTTTGAAATTATTCCCTGGAAGATCGAGAAAAATGCAGAATCTTGCAGGATAAAAAAAAATAGATCGAGAACTTACAGAAGTCCTTCACACAAGATGTTTTTAGAACCTCAGAAAAAGTACTGATTATTCATTCAATTATACAGGATGCCATTGGTACTTTATGTTCTTCAGCACAGCCAGAAAGAAATAAATAGTGAAAAAAAGCCATCATTCCATCTTCATCATGGGAACAAGAGCTGTTTTGATGACAATACTGTGGGTCAAGCTATTATTTTCACCCAAACAGCAAATGTCCAATCTTAAATAAACAAAGTCTATTTTAATTATTACTGTTTAAATCTGTGTATTTATTTCGGTTGGGATATTTTGTTTTTGTATCTATATGTGTATCTGTGTGATGCCAGTATTTTGTATCCATGTACTATATGCACACACAACTAAACAGAAAACACAACCTCAGAAAAGGCCCTACTGACTTACTGTCATCTCCCTATACCTTTCTTGTCTCTGGCAATAAAAAATTCAATGCTCACTGTATTGGAAGAAACTGCAAATCAACAAAATTCTCTAATCACAATCCTATTAAAGGTTAAGATTGATCAAATTACATAAACTGGTTCAATAAAACAAGGTCATTACATTTCCCTCTTTGGATTTTCCCTTCTATCATGCCTCCAGTAAGCATTTCTAAATGAATAGTATGTTATTAGATCAAATAAAACCTTAATGATTACCACTATATTTCTATTATTGATTTTATTACTGAATTATTGTAGCTAACAATTACAATTTAGTTGAAATCTATGGAGTACCAGAGGATATCAAAGGATTCATTCTAGTATTGCAGTTCCACACTCAAACAATTCCACTATGTATATCCAGAAAGATTTGCAAACAGTGCTGATAATAATATCTATTGCAGAGAAAAAAAAAAATTTTTGCAGCATTTGAAAGAATTTAAACTCAACTAGAACTAGGTGTTTAGATATCCACCAGAGAGATTCACTCAAATCACAACATACTCAGATTTGCTCGAAATAAACAAAATAAGTTTTAAAAAATAAAGAAAATAGAGATCCAATGGTCTCTCTCAGTATAAATTATTCAATGATCTCTACCAAAGATTAACATATCTGGACTGCTTTAGTTTTAAAAAATCTGTTTTAAAGACAGGAAGTTTATACCCATGCATAGAAGAATTCAACTCATTTGAGTCAAGCTGTTTAAAACCACGCAAACTGCACACTGTGCTCCAGCCACACCATCCCAAGTTGCAGAAGGCAAAGGTGTGGACTGGGAGAATGCAGAACCACTCACTGAAGAGCAGGTTTGAGATTATGTACGTCTGAGGAACCTGAAGGTGCACAAGTTCATAGCACTTGATGAGATGCATCCACATGTCTTGAAGGAACTGGATGAAGTGTCTAAGCCATTATCCATCATATTGGAGAAGTGCCAGCCTTGTGAAGTTCCCACTGACTGGAAAAGCAGAAACAACCTTAATTTTTAAGAAGGGTAAAAAGGAAGATCTAAGGAACTGAAGGCCAGTCAGTGTCACCTCAGTGACCAGCAAGATCATGGACCATATCCTCCTGGAATCTATGCTAAGGCATATGGAAAATAATGAGCTGACTGGTGATAGCCAATAGTACTAAAAAAGAAAGGTGCAGATTCCAATGATCAATACATAACAAGACTTATAGCCATTTAAAAAAAAATCTGCTACTATAAATGATCAGTAAAAATAAGGACTTTGTGGTAATGTAATATTGAAGAGACAATGAACACAAAAGGAAACACAGAAGGTTTCTCCTGCACATCAAGAAAGACTTTTACTTTTTACAGTAAGGGTAACTGAACACTGGCACAGGTTGCCCAGAGAGGCTGTGGAGTCTACCCTCAGAGATATTCAAAAGCCATCTGGACACAGTTCTGGGCAGCCTGTCCTTAGCAACCCTGCTGCAGCAGACAAGCTAGACAAGGTGACATCCAGAGTTCCCTTCCAACCTCAACTATTCTGTGAATAGTAATTTCTAAGTAAATCACTGAGCAAGTACATTATCAATGAACAAAATAAACTTGACTAGAGAGTGGTAACTTATTAACATCTTCATATAAATAATATCTTCCATACCTTGAAACTTATTCTTGAAAGGCTAAAGGAAACAATAAAACAACCAAAAAACAAGATTTGTTCAGTATTGTTTATCAGAGTACATTTATAACTCGTATGATTCTATGTGTCATTCGAAGTCTTACAATTACATACACTGTATTTTACCAGTTTGTTTACACGGTAACTAATCAAGGTGATATATTCTAGACAATTTAGCTTAGAGAAGATTATGGTTAAATTTGCTTGAGAAAGTTTTAACTGAACATTTTCCTCTTTCTAGCACTCAGAAGGGGAGTTAGAGTCCCTAACCTTTTTAGCAGAACGCTTTCTTATGCTACAGTAAAAGACCTAATTTTACTCCAATAGAATAAAAACACATCAAGTATTTAGATCATATGCTTCCTCATTACAGTGTAGTTCATTGGATTTAGCATTTTTTTTTTCTGGACTCAAGAGTCATGACCTAAATGCAATAAATTCCTGTTGTTGGGGAAAATGCAGTGCAGACCCAAATACACTTTCCTTAGAGGTTTCCACTGTCAACAGGCAGTTTTGGGAAGAATAAACAAGATTACTTGTGAACTAGATTATGACTATCTCTGCAACAAAGTCTGAAATAAAGAACCTGAAGGGGTGTTCTGGGTCAAGTTCACAGGTTAACCAAAAGTATTATGACATATAATGCCTTTTATATCAGCTTCGTCTTGAAAACAGTTTTGGGTTTTCACCACGTCTTTGCCTAAGAAAGATGCCATTCCTTCATAATTCAAGACCTTCTCCTGATGAATGATCCATCTTTATTCATGGTACCCTATAATCATTTATTCCTTCATCAATATTATTTTTGACTGAAGACATTTCTTCCACCTTCACCTGTTCATTCCATCTTCCTGTCTCTCCAAGAAAATCTATGAAATCACTCATAGTCCCTCTCAAGTCAGTTTCCCCCAGAAATAAGAAAAGTTCAGTTAGTCTTTTCAGGCAGAAGGTGCTACTTCCTCTTTCCTCTAGCACTGTTTTTCTTAATCTCTTCCAATTTGAGGCTGACACTCAATCACTACTGAGTCAAAACTCAGATAAATAAGGTCCAAATCACCCCTTGGTTTAACTGCATTAATATTTGCCTACTTCACACAGAAGTCTCTTACATAATACATTTCAAAATGGTACCTTTATTTTTTACATCTACCTCCCACTGGCTGCCTACCACCATTGTAAACCATATATTATCACTCTTTACTACAGCCACCTAAAAGGTCGTGAATTTTTATATTACCTGCTACGTATAAGGCCCTCATCCCCTGGTACCATGAACTACCATCCCACCTCTGTTGCTCTTGTTCTTGTGTATTATAATACTCCCTTAGCTGACTATTCAACTCAATTTTGTGTCATCCGAAATTTCCACTAGCATGCTTCTTATGCTCAAATTAATAAAAATTGATCTCAAAATTCATTAACTACTACTACACTTCTTCTATCTTGTCAGTCACTTTACTGTAAGTGAAAATTTTTCCTCTCTCTCTTTTATTACTAACCTTACTAATTATTATATTGTTTTTCCTTACATACCTCCCATCTATTAGTAATTTAAATGAGGTGACTTCAAAAGGTATCATTTTAGGGATACTGTAGTTCCCCAATTTAAAAAGTCTGGTACCAAAGAGTCGTGTTGAGTTACTTTGTATAAAGATAACTTTGATAAACCTTCATATTTTTAAGTTCACTTTTTGACATATTATTAGATTTTCCTCCAAAACAAGTTTTAAGGTCTTCCCTGTTATTTTATTTAGACTAGCTTATCTGTTATTGTCTGATCACTTTTTCCCTCCTTCCTTAAACACAGTTGTTCAGTGGCACATAGATGTTCATAAATTTAAGACCGCTAATCTAATGGAAATAAAATTTATTTCAGTGATAGCACTTAGCATGACAACTGTATTTCTGTAACTCAGACTTGAAAAACATAGTTAATTATACATTGTTCTGTTGCAGTGCAGACCAGTGTAAGAACCTAAAGACATTTACAGTCATTGGCAACAGCATTAACAGCTGTTAACATTGGTAACAGCATTAACTAATAACATAAGCTTCCTACTTAATGTTATTTATGATTTCCTATTTCCCATCAGACAAGATTTTTCAACAGCTGAGTTTTCATGCAAGCATTTTTTGTCAGGTTCTATTTATTATAAGTGTAATGATTTTTCCAGAACATATTTTTCACTGTAAATAGTTAAAGAGACAATAAACAAAAACAGTGTCCTAACAAAAATGCTTTGGAATATAACTGTGTCAATATACAGTTTCTACACACAAAGCACTATGTAAATACTAAGAAATAATTTGATTTTGAAAACCAGTCGAGGGGCCAAGAACTAAAAGAATAAATTCTGATAAAGCGAGACTCATTAGATGCCACATTGTAACTAAACAATAATTATCATATATATATCTTATATTTATATATTCTCCTCCTAAATTGAGTGAAGAGAGAATTCTTCCTCTCCATTAGGTAGAAAGTCCTAAGTATTATTTTGTCAGATGGCTGTAACAGGCAGTTAGAAAGGCAAGCTTGCCATTCATAAAATCATAAACCAAAAAACTGTAAAAGTACTATGTGGAATATCTCAAGTCCAGAATTGAAACTAAATAGTATGGCAATGATATGGAAATCATATTCTGGAAAAACTCTATTACTAGAATGTTAACATTACTAAGCCAATGTTCTGCACTTACAAGAACAGATTTCTAGAAAATTTAATTACTTACATGAATATCTCGGTAACATATTTGATGGACAAAAAACCTGATTCTGGTTTAAAGTGTAAGCAGTGTGTCACACATTTGCTCATATGAGAAACCTGTATCTGTTTTAGGTATAAGGATGAATGCTACAATGTGTGAAACACACATTCTTAATGGTACATGGTAGACCAAAGTGTTCACCTGACAAATCAATTGCTTTTAGGAGGTGTACAGCTATCATTCAAAACTACATAACAAAATATAATTTTATTCTTTGTTTCTTACTAGAAGAAATAAAGACTAAAATACTATTGTGATCCATTTCCTTAGAATTTATTTTTTTTAGGCTCTGTATGACATTTACGCTGAATATTATTTTCCTTAGCTAGTCTCCCGTATTTTAGCAGGAGTCCTGCATATGCAAGACACAGAAACATTAGGGCTTAGACACTTGCTAGTGCTCAACAAAAATACCTCACTATGGGCTCAGTGGAAAGTGCCTCTGCACACTGAGCTGCACACTGAATGGGACTCCACAGACACAGAGCATTCTCTTTACTTTGGATTTCCAGCAGTAAATCTTTGAATAATGGATTTATGCTGTCTTTCACTTGCTCTTTTCCACTCTTCCATGGAGAGACATCTGTACAAAAGCTCAACTACCCACAAATAAAGAGAAAAAAAAAGAAAAAAGACCCAACCTTGATTTTACAGTATATCAAGATCATTGTCCCTCCTTTTTGTTTGTCTCAAGACAGTTGTAGGCATTCTTATTGTCTGGAGTTAATGCTCAAGTTGCTAATGCTGTTCTTCAATCATTACAGTCTCTCTCTCTTATTTAGTCCTATCCCAAAATATTTTCGTAAGCTGCTGAGGTTAGCCCTTGAACAACTGCTGTTCCCTCTTCCAGAGGGTGCCATTTTCCACTTCTACCCTTAAAAATTTTCTTACTCAGTTTCATTCACCCTTATTAATCTCGTTATTCCAACCATACACTGTCCTGATTCCTCTCTAGGCCCTCCTGGTCACATTCCCTAATAAGTGACAGCTGAGAGACACAAATAAAAAAAAAAAACATGCAAAAAACCTGAATTTTGAATCATGGTATCTTTTCAACCTCTGGCCACATACACAGACTGAAGTAAGATCTTTCTTGGCTTTTAATTCTAGTTTAAATCTTTCTTTGCTTTTTAATTCTATAAAAAACAATTATATTGAAATATAATATCACATTAGCATTTTAACTTAAGTAGTTAATTTTGAAGTTCCTAAAAAAGACTAGGGTAACTTCAGATAATGAGGTTTATATAAATATTTAAACTTGAATTAAAATATTAAGGAATCAGTTGCTTTTGTGGGTTTGTGTAGTACCTTATTTAACCTACACAAGTTAGTTTTATTTGTTGATTATTAGAAACTCTTATCCAGAAAAGTGTCTAGAATACATCCTCATTCTTTTTGCTTTATTTCTTCCATTAGATCTTTTATTTAAATGATCCCTCACCTGTTGTAAATGCTAGAGCAACAGCCAAAAGAACCAGTAGCTACAGGCCTTCATATTGCACTCCTTCAAGTCAACTGCATTACTCCTACTCTTAAGTATGAAAAGAGGTCCCATAGAGGTCAAACCAGGTACTATTAATTCAATAGGAGTTCTGCAGCTGACATCAATGCGAGCAAAATTTGGACCTCAAGGAATACATACTGATTAGGGTTAAAGTAAGTGGTGTTAAGTAAAAAAAATAGTCAACCTAAACAACAAAAAAAGAATCTTTATTAACTACATACCTGAGGCAGTGCTGAGTTCAGCTGTCGCTGGAGGGAATCTCTGTCGTAGATGACATCCTGTAGGCGTTGCTGTGCAAGTGACAAGCTTTCCTGTGTCTCCCGAAGGGTGTCAAGGAGACGGTCCCTTTCATCCAGCATGTTCACCATCAGCTGCTCAAAATGAGAATCCGAGTCCGAGCCACTGCTTTGGGACCCCCGTTGACTCATCGGGGTGTCCTCGTTTATCGTTGGCATCACTTCACACATCATTTCTTTAAAAAGAACACAAACCAAGGAACAGGTCTTCAGTAGAGGAAACATTTGAGGATATTTTGTGAGAGAAATAATGGACACAGGAGATTATTGCATTGTTCCCACTTTCAGACTTGTGCGCAATGTTAATCAGACAGTCAATAGAGAAGGATTAAATACAGGGACTAATTCCACAGAGCAGAGACTTTGAATGTGCTTCCCAAAACTAACGAAGACTGACTAGAAGGAGATGGAGGGTTATAGTATACTTTAAATTAATAGTTTTGGAAATAATGCTCTCTTAAAATAACAAAAAATGCTTCCTCTGCAATTGTAGTCTCCCTTATCGTTGCTTTTCTTCCTTCTCTCACTTAATTTCATTGTTGAATTGTTGGTATTGATGTCAATAGCTGCCACTAATTGCCAGATTTTGTCCTCCTCTAGGCAATTCTACAGTACAGCTCAGGCTAACCATTGATCCAGTATCATGCTGCCTTAACAATGCCAGGTTAATCTATTTTTCTATCTAGTTATTCCCTTCCTCAGGGGAAATTATTCTCCAGTGAGCTTGTTCAGTAAGAGGTCAAGATCTAGAAACCCTGCTAATTACATCCCTGTGATATCTTGTGCAAATTGAATTACCAGGAACAGAATCACTGTTTGTTTCTTAACTCTGTCCTGAGCAGAGCAAATAACATCACCTAGTCCCATGCTTCAGCGACAAAGCTTCTTACACAAATCTCAAGCCCCTAGTTCGTGTACAGGGAGAAGCTTTGGGAATCCTTGGGAGAGATTGCTGATGTTAACTGCTTTGTCCAGTGTCGACAGGGACCTTGGGATACGGAATGCAAGCCAGGGGAGCCCGTCTTGCCTCCAGGAACCTCTAACAAACTCTTCTAAGTACACTGCACTCAGCAAGGGGCCATCGCCAGTCTCCACTCAGCTCCCACCTGCAGCTAGCCAGTTTGGGATGGTTAAGTTCACAGCGAGTAAAGGGACAATTTAAAACTTCCAAGGCCATCTGCCACTTGCTCAGTTCAATCATAACTTTTTGGTATGCAGCAGGTGGCCAGAGACCATGGTCTCTGCATGCTCATTCTTCAAGACCAAAGTTAACAACCTGGATTGTCACCGAACTCTTCCTGCCTCACAATCATCATCATCTCACGGGTCACACCTCTTGTCCCTGAGGATTCTCATCGGTGAAGCTTCATCATTCAAGAAATTACTTCCAATGTCCTACTCATGCAGATCAGATTTCTGGTGTGAAGGGCACATCATTTGCTACACCTGCACACAGGTTGTGGCAGAGTGAGAGTGGTACAATTTTGCAGGAACACTGGTGAGTGTGTGAGAACAGGTAGGGAAACCTCTGCGTGGACAGATGTTGCTACCTCAGCACCCTGCATTCGAACTAGATAGGAAATCTCCTCTTAAAGTCATTATGGGGATGTGGGAAGCCGTATATGTAAGTGGTTGTGGGGTAGCAAGGGAATCCATCAGTTGAATGCTCATGGCACCATTACAACATCTTGTCCCTCTCAGCTGTTGCCTTCAGGGAAGGCAAGGGGTCACGCATTGTTCTTATTTTGAATCCCTGGACTGCATTGTTCTGACAGCACAAGTAACAAACTTGGGCTATGACTAAGACAGAAGAGAAGGCAGGGAATGGGTGGGCAGCTCCTGGTGTAGGCAGTTGCTATTTGGAAGTTTTCTCCCACAGCTCACAGCCCCAGGAGAATCTTTAAAAGGTACAGCAGTTCTTGCAGTCAGCCTGGTGATGTACATCGCTTTCTGGAAGTTCAGAGATGAATGCCATTATTCCACTGGAACCACATGCATCCTCTCCCTCCCCCACCCTGAGAGTGGACAGAAATACAGCAAAGCAGTCTGTTAACCTGAGCCAGAGAGAAATGCTGGTAGGGTGTGACAGAAAGGGACGTTTTGACTCTTGCAACAGTGAGGAGCAGGAGATACGGGAATCCTGGACCATGCCCTCACACAGACTGTTTGTGGGAGCCCATGAGGACCCCAAACAACTCTGAAAGAAATCTGGCTTCTCCTGGGTCACCAAGCCACAAAAAAAGGAACAAACTCACAAACTGCAAGTTTGCCGTGGGGCTTCCAAAGAAAAATTTCTTACAGCCTTTCCTGAAAGACCTAGTATGCTGTGCTGTTTGATTTACTATGATTTCTGTCTTCTTGCCTTTAGAAAAGCATTTTTGTTTTCCTTTTTTAAAACTTTTTTGGCATTTACATGTGCCAACGCATGGGATGCTTTCAATGTCCTGAGGCAGCCACCATTTAACACTGTTCCCAAGCATGTGCTGAAGAATAGAGCTACTTCCTCAGGACCTTATTACACCTTTTATTAATTTCCTGCTTGATAGCAGGGAGGAATCAAAATACTGAGAATATTTGAAGAATTTTTAAGTGAAGAAAAAAAAAGGAAAGAAGGCTTATCAAGAGGGACTGCAACAAAAGCTAGGGCAGGTAAAGCAGAGGAAGAACTTTACAGAAAAAGGGGAACAGTGTCAGCAAACAGACCAATCACAGTCTAGTAGTACAAGATTGGAAGCTGAGGACAAATAAAAGGGCGGATATGCATCTGGATCTTTATATAGGAAATTAATTATGTCAGTTACGACAGTTCTTGATGTTTCCTGAGCCTTCTGATGGTGTGTGCATGTATTAGTCAACCTTTGGCTAACCACAGGATGATGCGGTTCACACATGGGGTAAAGACATTTAAATTTAAGAGTCAGCTCCCAGTTCAGCTATCACTGAAAGGAATTTAGTTTGCACACACCAGAAGCACACAGATGACCAAGATGACACATGCAGACAGAAACAACTGAGGGATTCACCCTAAAACATAAAATAAAAATAGTATTGCTATGATCAGTTTGGTCTGATCGCTAATGTAGTGATATCCTGAGTAACCTGAATTATATTTTAAAATTTCCAGTAGGGGAAGAGGGCAATTTCTGACTTTCCTTCTGTGTAATTTGAATTTTAAACCTACATTTGGTGATTAAAAACCTCCATCACCCCAACAATTTTTAGTCTGATTTCATAATATAATCAGCCGAAATATTTCATACAATGAAATTAGAAGAAATCACTCTACCTACCTACTCTTTCCCACTTATCACAGACCATAAATCTGTGTTAAGCTGAAGTATATTTTATACAGGAAGGATTTCAATCATTAAGCACTGACAGTGATCTCTCTAATAAATTAACCAGAATAAGTCATTATTTCTGTGAAAAATATATGCCTTTTTCAATTGTATTTATAGGGGAGACACAGTCACATTCAATGCTGTAGTTCTAAAAGGCTCAAAATAAGGCTGTAGGCAGGCCCACTCCAATCACACTTCAGAACTACCATGCCACACATACTTTTTTCGCTGATCTGTGAATTTACATAACTTTTGAAAAAACACAGATACCTTTCCCTACATCGGCATGAATCAAATCTCATATACACAGGACAGCTGCATCCTGGACTTAATGATACATGTACAGCTCAACACATCCATGCATACACAGCAGGTATTCATCTCAGGCACTCAGTTCTTACTAAACATATAGATATCAATTCCACTGAGAACAGAACTGAACAAGATTAATACAGGACTGTCATTAAGTTTCCTTTTTTTTCTCCATTCTTACTGCTCCAAAAACTGGCTAGGTTCAGAGAACTTGATTTTTTTAAACCATAACTGCTGAATAGACCAAGCACATTCACAAACTGACATCTGGGTATTCCACGTTTTCTAACTGTGTTTATCAGCCTGTCATATGATTGACGGAACACAACCAAGGAATGACCCCAAAAGATCAAAGATCAGAATGAAGACTCCCAGCCCTCTATTCTTTTGAATTGGTTTTATACAGCGTAATAGGCTATTAATTTCTTATTCAACTCTGAATACACACTGAAAATCAGATGCATAAACATCTTTGAGTCTGTGCATGTATTTTAATCTCTCCACTTGGTCTGCACATGCCAGCTCCTATGTTCAGATATTTGTTATCCCAGCACAGTATCCCTTCCCTAATCTGTACATTCCTATCAACTCCTACAAGGTGATTACAGTTACATTTCTTGGATGAGTCCTATTAGTGAAAAAGAATTCAGAGCTGACACTGACAAAAAAGGGAGAATAAGCAAAGACCATCAACAATCTACATGAAGCATTAGAATCCCATCTCTGAGGTTTAAAACAGAAACCTGGAATTGCATTGCCACAACTCTAAATTACAAACCAACTTCT
Organism: Illadopsis cleaveri; assembly: GCA_013399915.1. Taxonomy (NCBI): domain Eukaryota; kingdom Metazoa; phylum Chordata; class Aves; order Passeriformes; family Timaliidae; genus Illadopsis; species Illadopsis cleaveri. The sequence continues at coordinate 351,445 of VXBB01004054.1, read as the reverse complement.
CTTATAAATTCAGGTAATGTGACAAAATCTAAATGTGACAAAATTGGAGTGAATCTGCCTTAAATTCCTGAAAATTATAGTTAATACTGAATCTTCTTTTTATTTTTCAAACATGCAGTGAGCAGACTCATCTTATTTTGCACTTGACCCCACACTGGGCAAGGGGTTATCACCGATGACTTCCAAAGGTACTTTCCACACAGAATAATTCCATGGGATAGGAATCAAATAAATCAACCACCAAACAAATCCAAGAACCCAGAAACATAGACTTTGCTTCTTTTCAAAGGAATGATGAATGGTGTTGAATTGAGTAAACTCAGGTATCTATACCCAGCTGTAAGGAGGCACCTTTGCAGAGACTGAGTAAAATCCCACTGAAGGATTTTGCTATGGATTTCTTTACCAAGACTTGATACCTCACATCCTACTTGGTTATACCAGTGGTGCCTAACCATGCATCTGGCAAGCTACTGCAGCTCATTGTGCCACAAGAGAACTGCAGAGAACTGCAGGCTTTTGCCCCAGAAAACTGCAGAAAAGAAGTTGGGGGAGGAATGGAAGTAGAGGGGGAACAGGTAATTAAGACCTGAACTGACCATCCTGAGAAAGCAGTCCATCCACTTCTCCATCAGGAGAAAGTAAGGTACAGTCCAGGTAACTACAGCAACCCACAGGTGAATGGACAGCCACCTTGCTCTGTCGGGGTATGACAGAATCACTGAATCCTTAGGGTTGAATCTCTGGAGATCATCTACTCCAAGGCATGTTGAGTGGAACACAGGCAGCAAAGAATGAACACTGAGGAAGTTGGAATTTCTTTCCAGTGGGTACTAAGAACTGCAAGTGGGGGATTAAAGACCTCTGTCCCATATTTTCAAGACCACAGAAGTCCATGATAATTGAATAAGCTCTCCTGTAAATCACTCTGTGCAACATTTCCCATGCAGCCAGGACTGCAAAGAAGAGGAAAGAGAGAAGAGAAAGAGATAAACAAGGTGGGCCATTCTTCAACTTAAAGAGGTAGCATTAATAGCTGAATGTGCACTGTATACCTCTTCATTCAAAGGAAGAGAAGGAAAGCTTGTGTTCTTTGCCAGAAAAAGGATGACTTGCCCTGTAGTAATATAACTTAACTAAAGTTATGCTTGACTGATCTAAGCCAACAAAAGTAAGACTTTTCAAATGTTTTTCTCTTTCTTTAAATAGAAAAATAAAAGCTCCATTGATACTGAGCTTAGTACTTCTACAGTACAAAGTTTATCACTTTACCCAGTATCATGAATGTAAGTAAAGCAATCCCTCAATGAAAGACGCATTAAGTCACCAGCATTTCATTGTTAACACATAATCACTGCTCCTTAGATCCATCCTGAGCCACAGAGCAGACATTACAATGCCCTTGGTCAGGGATCCAAAAGCATCCAAAACTTGCAAAGACTGCAACACATGGTGAACCTGTGTAGCACCTGCAACTATCCCAAACCCCCAGAGCGGTTCTGAAGGGGTGCAGGATACTGACAAATTCCTGCTCCCCTTGAAATCCATGTAACACATAAACAGTCCCTTAGAAATAGACTTTTAGGCAGTGTTATAACTTTAGAACTCTTCTAATTCAAAACAAAACCTAGGCTCTTACTTTAGTAGTAGTTCTGGTCCTGAGTGCTCAGGCATCACAGTCATACACAATGGCAGCTTGAGAAACAGTACACTGAAGTTCTCTAAACACATTATCTTTCTTGCCTATCGTGTATCTACTGCACCATCTACTACAAAGCCTTTTCCAGGTTGATTGGTTCCTAGTTCAGTGTTTTCTCCAGTCATTTGCATGGAATCTAATCCAGCAAATGCTTGAAATCATGGAAATTCTATCATGGACTTCAGTGGGTTTGGAGCAGTACAGATGGTTGGAAAAGTCACTAACACAGACAACCCATCAATCTCCTGTCATTTTACTCCCTCCAAACAAAGGCATAAAGACCACAAATGCCTGTTATGCGATACTAGGGAGCATGCTGGATGTTGTGTGACCACTGCCTACTGTATTACCAGAAATCATGAACAGGTTTCCCCTCTAAACACACAACATTGAACTGGCAAAAAGCAATGACTGCTTAAAGTAATCTGTCCTACTAGAGGGGAAAAGAATGTGGTTCACTGTCATTACATTAAGATTTTTCAGGCTGTATGCAAAAATGTCATAGAAAATCTATAGCGTTAGCTGCATTATGTCTCCATCAAGAGTGAACTCCGTATTAGCTCAATTAGGAATTCTGCAGCTCAGTCTAAACATCCAGATAAGAGGAATGGACAAAAAATTCCAACACAGAGCACAGGATATGGCCATCCTTGGTTAAGAGTTATATAAAGCTTCTTTCCAGGAGGGACTCCATTAACAAATTAATTGATAGCAACTCTCTTATATTAACTTCCCTCTGATTATGATAATTTATGGACCAGGTATCAAAGTATGTCCTCAATACTGACTTTCTCTAAAACTACTTGAAATTTGTGGTATGTATCCTATAGAGGTGAAAAATGAAAAAGTTGTCTTCCTTCTTCTCACTGGACCCCACCCTATTTGGCATTTTCTGTTATCTCAATTGTCCAAGAGTCCTGGAATTATTTATTTGAGTATTGTAACAAACACCTCTGCAATCTCATTCAGCCTGGAAATAATTTACCAGATGGAGTTCTTTCACTTGGGAAGCTATGGGAATAAGAAGACACAAAGCTACTTGGCTTCTGCCTTGACAAAGGCTCTTAGACAAGCATTCATTTTGCTCACCTTGAAGGCCACCACCTTAGATGTGAATCTAATTTTAGTCCCTTGCCTTTCTTTCCATAACTGGCTTTAAAAGCTTGTTTTCCTTTTATGCTGGTGTTTGATTTGCACACCACGGTTGAGGAGTCATTTCAAGTTACTTGTAATTTTGCTGCAGGAAAAAGAAGTAGAAATCTACCTACCATACATTCTAGCCTGTCCACAGTGACATCAGCGTGAAAACTCATTTCATTGGATCGTTCCGGGTATTTTGCATTTACAAGCTATTTTTTCCAAATCGTTAAATAGATATAGTGACTGATAAAACCAGATCTTACTGCAATTATGTCTCTTCAGATGTGCTCAGCAGGATGCTCTCAGGCAGCACAGTGTAATTCCAATAAGGAAAATCCTTCCTATTGTCTGAGTTGCATTACATGCATATTCCTCCTCCTAGTTAACTCCTTACCTGCCAGTCTCCACTAAACTATGATATCACCTTTAACAGAAGCATCCTGCCCTCCTTCCACACAGGAGGGGTGGTCAACACAGTACCTTAGAAAAAGGACTCATTCCAACTATCTGTTCTTTATGTCATCCCTCTGACCTCCTACCTCCCTTAACCACAACCAAAAAAAAAGAAGTTGGTTTCACATTTTTTAGTCTGAAATCCCCCAACTCCCATTATAGAAATGCATTTAAATACCACACAAGTACTACAGCAAGAGGCAGGCAGCTAGATTTCGCATTTGCACCTCATCCCCCGAGGATATCGGGGCTAAGGAAGGAATGTCTAACTCAGAAATAGAAGGTTCAGTACCTAGTATCTTTTATTTCGGCGTCTGCTATTTCACTTGATCAATAACAACCGCAGTCTCCACCGGCTTCGAGCGGGGACTCACACAGCCGAGCACTCCTGGACCATCTTCTCAGCAATGGTGACACAGGCGTTGCTCCGAGGAACCCCAAGCCCCCGCACCCGTCCTCCGACAAGTCTCGCTGCTTGGCACCTCAACATTTTCTTCGGTCACTTCGTCAGCAGCCAAGAGGAGAAGCATCCATGGGAAAAATGGCATATTACAAATTTTGCTTTGGGAAGCAGAGCTCGGTTCAGACCATTGTCGGGAGCAGAAGGGGGGGAACGGCTCTTAAAGCTCCAGCAGCCCCTTTCGAGCAACAGCATCTTTGCAGCTGGAGGCAAAGGATCACACGGGGAGGGGGCAGGGCAACAGCATCTTTCTTTTATTTCTTATCTTTTGCTAAACTTAAGTGGTATCTGGCTTCGCTGGTTCTTCGATACTTCCCAGACTAATTATGACTCTGTGCGTGACTGAAGTCCACACGCACGCACGACTGCCTGCATGATCAAAAAGCAGTCGCCGTTTTCTGCTTTACAGAGAGAAATCCTCTGCCCACGGCACGTCGCTGCCTGGCTGGCACATCGCTGCCTGGCTGGCACCGAGCAGAGCCCGCTGTCAGCCGCACGGAGTCGGAGCCGGGAGCGGGACCGGTAGAGCCCCGGCCGGCGGCCACCCACGGCACGTGGCCGCCCCCGGGCACCGCTGCCAGCCCCGCATCGCCCGGGGACACTGGCATCGGGAGCGGCACGACAGCGCTACGCTACTACATCCTGTAATTTAAGGAGCTCAGGCAAACGCCACAACATCTCTTCTAACCGTAGAGCGTAATAAAACATAATTACCGCACATCTGCGGTAATCCGACCGTGAGAAAGCAGAGATAAAACCTGCCATAACCTCAATAGTCCGGCCGTGTATTAACATCACACATTGGGGAACGCCGGGCGCGGCGGGCGCCCTGTGCCCGGGGCCGGAGGGCGGGGTGGAGGCGGAGGGAGCGGCGTGGCGGTGCCGGGCTGGGTCCGCTCCTCGGCGCGGGGACTTCCCCTGGAGCCGCTGCAGTGGTTTTCACCAGTCCTTAAATAAATTCTGAAGTAATCGCGTCTGCCTCCTCTGCCTCACGCACGCGGCTCCCCAGATGCTGCCGCTGCTTCGCGGCTCGCTCGGCACTAATTCCCTCACGCCCACTCCTTAAAAAGAGAAAAAATAGGAAAAAGGGGACACCAGGGCGTGACCTGGATGTGTAGCGACGCTGCCTCCAGCCCTTACAATTCCTTTGNGCCCCGCACGGAGTCACAGCCCGGCAGCGCCGGCACAGGCGGGCGGGAGAAGAGGGGGGGCGAGGGGGGGCAGTGGTGGGTGTCCGTGGAACCGGGCATTGTGAATGAACGAGTACCACCCGGCGTTTTCAGAGTGTTTGTTTGAAATTAGGTTCAGCCCAGTTTGAGGATGATGATGTGCATGTAGGAACTACTAAAACTTTATTCTTGCAAAAAATATTCAGTATTTGTTTACATTTCTTCCTCACAGAACTGTTTCATCCGTGAAGGATTGACTATGTTGCTTCAGAAGCCTGAAGTCTTTTCTTGTGCTGTGGAAATGTGCTGGAGAAAGGAGAGAGCCACAGCCAGCAGCGTGCTGAGAGTGTGATGCTCGCTGCTGAGCTGGGTTCACAGGAGGTGTGACACCATATCGTGGGAAATATAAATGCACGGAGGATGCACATCCTTACTGTAAGGCAAATAGCTGAGAAGAGTTGTCAGCATGGACATTTCAAAACCAAGTGCAAAGAAAATACTGGTGCCATGACAGGGTGTGTTGCCAGAGGCTGGGCTTTCAGTGCAATGCATCGGTGAAAAAAATAAAAAAAATAAGATAACTCTTCCTCTCCACCTGTTCCACTATTCCAAGTGGCTTTTTGTCATTTCACCTGGTCATTTCAGATCATTATCTTGGCTTAATTATCAGCATACAAACCATTAAAGCAGTGGCCTGATAATCCCACTGTAGCTGGGGGCGAGAGCTGTCATCTGTGAGAGTCTTCTACTGCATGACTATCACAAATCTGAGCTTTGAGTTAGGCAAGTAAGGAAAAAGTAAGAGACTCAAACAGCACTCATTGAGAGCAATCATGCTCAGGAGACACCACCCAGGCTGGCTGGTATCAACTTCTTCAAAGGAGGACATATGTGATGGGGCTTTTTACATTATTTGTTCAAGAGGTTTTTTTCCCTTTCTTTGGAATTAAAGATCAGGGTTTGCAGCTTCAAATTCTCTAGAACTCACCACTGCTACTTTTTATAACACATCTGTAGACATGGAAGTATCACTCTTTTCTAAATATTGATACAGATGGGTGGTACAGATACAGTGATGACATCCTGCCTTTTTCCCCCCTCTCAAACAGCATTTTCCTGCATAAAGTGTTTGCCAGACATATGAGAGATCTGTCCATGTTCACCCAAGGTGACTGTTTTCAGCACTCACCTTGGAAAATATTCCCATCCTTGTCCCATGTGCTGGAGGAGCAATTATTCGCAAGCTGTATAACAGACAGACCTCCTTCACAGCTGTTTGATTTACAAACATTTGTAGGATAGTTTTGGAAGTCTATTGGCCCCTCAGCTCCTCATGCCCATCCTCCCTACTGACTTTCAAACATTAAAGCAAAAACCCAGCACAGAAAGATTATTACTGCTACTCAAGGTATTGGCATTGCTACCCTGTACTAGTCGACTGGCTGCCCTTATCTTTTGTGTTGCAGATTCACAGATGAGTAAGTGGCTGAAGTACTGTGTGTCACAGCGCTGGGGTTACTGCAGAGTGCAGAAGCTGCCAGTTAGCACCTGTGCTTTGTGGCACCAATTTAAACAGGAGCCTCCTTCTCTTCAAGCATGTAGGGGTTTGAGGTCAATAAGATGGAAGAAGAAGGGAAAACTCTAAAGAATGGGAAATGAAGAACTATGAAAAAGCCACCAAAACTGGGATGGAAAAAGATATTTGGGCTCGGTAATAATAAAGTAATTCTCGCTACAGTAGGGGACATCTTTTGGTGAAACCTAACTAAGTGGAGAGTTTTGATCAAGAGCATGTGATCAAGAGCGTATTTCCATATTCCATGGAAACTCCAGTAGTGAAAGGTATTTAATGTACTATTTAATTATGAACTTAAAAGCCCCTTGAAAGAAATTTGACTATTACATCTCCAAAACGTAGTTTTGCTTATCTAAGATCCAAATATTATATTAATTATATTTTCTATTTTTTATTTTCTATTTTCTATGTCTATTCTATTATATTAATTCTAATAATTCCATTAATTACTCCAGAAGTATGAAATGTGCTGTTGCCCTGGGAGGTTCTGCATTTGTGTATATACGTACTGGCATCAGGTGTTTGAGTGCCTGGAACTTATAGCTGATAAAGAAGGTGGTGAACACAGGTAGGAAGAGTACAGTGAGACTGTATTCTTTGTTGCCTTAGGAAGTCCTCCTTACCATTTGCCAGGTTACTTTTAAAAAAATGTATAATCTTGTGTCAGAAAGACACATCTGAAAGCTGTCTTCCTTCTCTCTGTCAGTGTTGCCGTGGAGCTTTCTCATTTGCTGTCTCCAACAAAGGTAAAGTGGAGAATAATGAAATCCTTTGCTATGAACAGGGTAAAAGACGACACCACCACACTGTCAAGGAATAACTGATCATATAGGGAGGTGAAGACCAACTTGGAAAAGATTTACTGTGACTTTGAAGACATACAGTGCAAACTGAGGGGCAAGTAATGGTGGGAAACTTGTGTGATTCAGTCAACAGAGTAAGAGTGGAAAGTGATTCCTGAACCATACCCAAATCATACTAATGATGCACCATTTCAACTTTTAAAGCCTTTTAATAGGTACTACAGCATGTTGAAGGCCTGAATAAGGTTTCTATATTAAAATGGAGAAAGGAAGATATGTCTTAGAAATGTTACATAGGAAGAAAAAAAAAAAAACAAACAAAAAATGAAGCAATATTTAGAGCTAGTCTTCCCTTGATAAAGAAGCCATTAGAGAGTAAGAGAGAAGCACAAAAGTAAAGTTCAGGAGATCTTGGCTAAGACTGGGAAAGATGTAATATTGTGTGAATAAATTACATTCCAATGTAATTTGAGTAAGAATTCCAGTTATACTTTACAATTACATTCATGCTTATTTCCCAAAGGTTCTCTGCATATTATCATAGCTTTGAGGGTTCCCCTGTAGTTCCTCACTTTAAATTGCTTACCTATTTCAGCTGTGAACTTGATTGCTGCATTTTACTAGAAGATGGTCATAAACCCTGTTTTCTCTCTCTCTCTCTCGCACACACACACACACACACACACAATCCATATGTGGCCTCAAAAATCAACGTGACAGCCTTAGAAGTCTCTCATTGCAGACATTTGATGGGGAGGGAGAAAGTTCAAAGCAGGAATATACCTTTAGCTTAGATGTGACTTGTTCAAAGCAAATTAAAGGTCAATAAAATACAAGCCAGAGAGTTTTAATGCATAGTTAGCACTTTCTGGTACAGATGAAAGTCCTTAGCTGGGAAAGGATAGTTTTTATTTCTCTCTCAGTCTGATCTATAGGGCAGGCTCTAGTTTGCAGCTACAGGATGGCTGATTTGGCCATTGGAATTTTTTGGTCTTATTGCTCTTCTTTAGTGTGATTTAAGGGCTGGTAAAGACCCGCTTGAGTATCCCACTTACTCCCATACTGTTGTACCTGAGAACCTGAAACTGAACAGGAAATTTTTTTTTTGTAATCTAAGAGTGGGTTCAAGAACAATCATTTTGTTCTTTTTCCACTCTGTCTCGTGTTGGCCAGCTGAAGTATCACACAATGAAAGTGGTGTAAGATATGAGTAAAAATTTTAATTCAGTCCACTATTGAAACACTTATGCTGTAATAGAAAATTTTACTTTACCTAATTACTGTAAAAATTGAAACGTCATTCAGCTGCATTGAGAATAGATAGCTATGCTATCTGATTCTCAGAATACAATTTATTTATTATTTTAATTTTCTTCAACACATAAGTTCAAGCAAAAGAGTGCATGAAGACATGAAACCTCTTGTATTTCTGTGTCTAGTTTCATGTTTTTTACAAACTGCCCTAGATTAGGCTTTGGCAATGATATGGAACAGATCTGAGTGGGTAACAGCGATGTCTTTAAAAGCTCCTGAAATGAAGATGTGAAAGAGAAATTTGTGTTATATACACACTGTTCAGCTATGGAGCTTCCTTTTAATCCAGGAAAATGTAAAACATGCAGACTGTCAAAACAGCAAGTCGAATCAAGAGGAATCAGCAAAGAATAACATGACACATAACTGCTGCTGAAAGATCTTGTCATTAAGAAACAATCCAATCTATAATACAATTGATGGTGAAACAGACATCACAGCCAGCATCACAACAAACTGACACCACTAGTCTGTCTGTCCACACCTAGATTCTTGCACCATCACAAACGAAAAAGTTTAGAAGGTGAAGACCAATAATCTCCCCATCTGGAAAAGTCAAGATGTTGAGGCACAGCCCAGGTGTTTCAGGTCATGCCTGGCTCCTTCACATATACATAAATAAACTTTGTTGGCACTAAACCCACTTAAAGCCTTGTTCATGTCAGAATTTCCACACTAGATTGCCAGGTAACACTATCTCAGCGAGATAGCTTGAGATAGTTAGATTTCATCATCTTTCAGTTTTGCTGCAAAAGCACCATCCACTTGGATGAAAATCCTTCAATGACCAGGAAACTGCATTTCTGCATTTTGGTGCAATTTTGCTCCTCAGCTAGACAGGTTAGCCAGAGAAAGCCAAAATACACACTCCACTTCTTGTTCCAGATTTTATGCACAGAGAGAGAGAGAATTTTAAAACAAGTCCTGATTCTCAATGTTTTCAAATATTCTATGTCTGTAGTTTAAATTAATTAAAGTTTAGGGGATGACAGTTAATGTTCTTTTATTACAAAAGAATGCTTCATTATTGAAAAATATCTCATCTGCTCAGCAAAAATAATAAAATGAAGGACTCTCATAGGATTTTCATAGCTTCTGGGCTGAATGCAGCAGTGTATAAAGATGCCAAAACAAAGATACACAAGAAAATATGCTGAAGTAAGAACATTCATTGTACACCACCTGTCTGTGAAAAGATAAAGTTAAAAATGCACAAGAGATGCTAGTTAAAACAGATGTTAGGGGTAATGCTTTGTGAATTACTTGAAAGTAGTATCAATGCTATCAGAAAGAATAGGATAAAGGAACCATAGGTTAAATGCATTATCTGGAAAGTTACACAAATTTTCATTTAAAAAGTATCTGTTTATCTTTACTTTAAAAATGTCTACGCATCTTTTAACCTTTCACATGTAGCCAAAGCGTGTCTCCTTCCACTTTGGTGCAGTTAAGAGAATGATAATTTCTGGTGCTATGAAAGAATTTCGTAAAATAATTGGTTGCCAACAGAATAAAGCCTTGCTTTGTCAATAGGCAAAGCCAATCGTTTAGGAGATTCCAGCACTACAATCTGATATCTGCTGTTGTTCATTCCTACTGGGTGTAAAAAGCTTTAAAGAATGCTGAGTTGTTCATGGGGCTGTGTTACATCTGGGAAATCTTCCTCATAGACATGCAAAATAATGTTAATTTTTTTTTTCTTTAAATAAAATACTTGTATGCTTGTATACAAAAAAAGTAACAATACTGTTGTAAATCTTTCTCCAGCAAGGTATATTTTTACATTTACCATATACATGTACTGGCTCTTTCACACTTTTTTAAGGTTTGCATTGTGAGTTTTTTGGTTTATTTTGGGGTTTTTGGTTTCTTTTTTTGTTTATTTGGTTTTTTATTTGGAGATTTTTTTTGTGCAAGTTGTTAATGAAATTACATCGAAGCAAAAGAAAGTGGTTTTCTTGATTTCTGGACAATGTAAAGTAATTTTGTTGAGCACATAGGACCAGTTACAAAACCAGACCTTTAAATAAAAAAGAGAACAAGAAAAAGAAATGGAATTATTTATTTACTGTGGAGTCCAACAGTCCTGTTAGACCTGATAATACCAAGTACTTTGGAGAGATTTTCAGTTTCTTTTCTAGAAAAAGGAGACTGACTTTGGGAGTTACACCTGTACAAAATATTTTCTTAATTCATGTAAAACTGAGGAACAAAAGTCAGTATATGGACCATAGCTCTTTGTGGCACAACCTTAGATTTGCAGTCATCAATGAGAGAAAACCAGTGGAAGGTGTAGGAGTACAGAAAGTCACTACTAGTTTGTTGTTTTAGTAGGCCATGTGTTCACATGTGTTTTCATACCCAAACCATTTTATTATGTTCCTGCTGAGTTTGCTGCCCTCAAAATATAACTGACAGAGAATCTCAAATAGCAATAAAAAATGACTGACAAGAACAAAACAAAACAAAACAAAAAAAAGCGAGGAAGAGAGAGAGAGAAGGAGAGAAATTGAAGTAGCTGGTATGCAACTGCTCCTGCAACCGGAAGTTTATTTAGCAGTGTGGTCCAAACAGCATTATCTGCATTGCAAGAGGGTTGTTAATTTTCAGCCTCTCCCCTTGTCACACTGCTCACCAATACAGCGCTCTTGGCTTTGCTCTTTTCTGTACATGGACACAGTAACATAAATATTCAGCCACCTGTGAACCAAGAACTATGACTGCTTGTGTTGCCATTAAATATGTAGCATTACAAATTTTAATTTACACTAAACTCAATTATGTTGAGCCTACTCCTTATTTTGCTGTCTATATGCTAGATTGTTATGGATTACTTTAGACAAAAGGAAGCTATTCTACAACATATGTTGCATTGTATATTATTGTCAAATATGTTACTTTTGCCTATAGGTTCTAGTGCTAGTTAATACTTGTTATATTTAATTAAAAATATAAAAATGCAAATTCTATGTTTTTCAAATTCTAGGTTATGCCTATCTGAAAGAAAAAAAAACCCAGAAAAAATAGTGATGGTCTAGAAATTCAGTAGTAAGGAGAAATGTATGTATTTGTAATATTTTTAAGTCTTACCCTTCGAGTGAGTCATATTTTCTGCTAATTATATGCATTACTGCTAGCAATTTTTTGCTTTCAAACTATATTCTGTCATGGCAAAGATTTCTTAACATCTGTATGTATATGGCAAACTTCACACTTCTCCTACCATTAGCTAACAGAAGGGGGGGAAAGACAAGCAGAAGAGCAGACATGAACAAAAGCTCATTGTTTGCAGTATTCCAGATCCCAGCTGAAGACCTGACACATTTCATGCACATGCACATGCTTGTGTACCCACCCAGCAACAGATTCCCAAAAGAGTTTTTTAAAAAAAGCATGCTTACAAAATCTCAATGCAATGAGAAATCTCCACAAAATTACCAGATAAATTTGTCAAAATCACAAATATTATGAAAGTATTGAAAATGAGCAAGTCTTACTGTAAAATGTGACCAGTAGAAGTTCCATTTTGGAATTAAATTTTCACACACACCTAGGAAATGATCTTTTGTTGTTCACATTCTTCTTCTCCATGTCTACATTGTATCCTGTAGATTTTTTTCTTCCTACTTTTTCAACATTTGTTTGATTTTGGCAAGAATATTTTTCCAGTTTATTATGGGAAAGCTGACAATGACTGTTAACAGCTATTACTGATTATTAATCATTTTCTTAAAGAGCTACTCTACCTTTTACTTACAGATAGTCAATTTCTGTTTGTCTTCAGTTGTTGAGATAAAAGCAAATGAAATCTAATACATGTAGATAGCTATCATAAAAGATAAAAATCTGTCAAGCGATAGGAAAAAAGACTGTCTGAAATATTCGAAGAGGAAAAATATGCATTTTAAAGTAAAAAATAATCTCTGTACAAGGAATTATTTGAAACACCAGACAGGATGGTAAGAGAGAGATGTAGCTAAACAATGAGTACATTTACCTATCATTCTCAGGAAGAAAAAACAACTGTTGTCATCATAGGGTGATTAATACAATTAGTCAGTTACTTTGAAATTAAATTGAAGCTGTGTTCAGAAGATGAGTATCATACTACTCAATCTGCTAAGGGGAGACAAAAATAAAGACCATGACCACCACCAGCAGCAGAATTCAGGGGTCAAAGTACCCACAAGGTATAGGATGCCCATCCACTGATTTAATAAATATTTATTGGCAGTCTTCATCCCACGATGCAGTATGGCCATTTAGAATAATAGACTAAACCCTGTTTTCCTTCACAGCTTCCTTTTCATGCATACTCATTTTCTTGTGTGACCCTTCTCAGAAGCAGTAGGATACCTCTTCATCTAATGCTTAACTCAGGCCTAAAGTGTAGGGTAGGTATAATTAGATCTTAAAAAGCTGAGAAATTCCCTACTATGGAACTTCAGTGCTACAGATGAAAATGGAGGAAAAAATATTCAAGTGTACTCTTGTCAACAAAATTGTTGAAACAAATATTGAGTTTGGCATAGAAAATATTTTACTGATAAAGGAAAACCTATACTTGTAGAACACCCACAAAAAATGGGGTCTTAATGCCAACCAAAAGTAAATTATATACTTAAACTTGGAGAAAGGTTTTGCAGATCTTGAACTTAAAAATTCATTAATAAACCTCCTGAACAAAAAAGTCTGTTCACTTTCTTTAAACATCAGACCTATTGAGTTTAACTAACTAAAGTAAGAATGGTTTTTAGACCTGCAACTTTTCTTGAGATAGGTTTTAATACAGAAGGGCAACACCACAAAGTGTCTACGCTGTGTGCTAGATACTGGTGTAAAGAACTGGGATGAAATTCTGGTATACATAGTCATGAATTTTAGCCTCAGCAGACTTGGGATTTCAGTGGTTAGGTGCTCAAAAGTATCATTCATTATGTCTGTTTAATTTTTAATTACAGTTGCAAAAACAACTGATAATCTCTTTTGTTCATATTTTTTAAAACTTGATGTGTTTGCTCCCATATTACTATCTGAGCATAGAAAATTATTGTTGTTTTCTGAGTCTTTATGGAATTTGAACAAGTGAGGAATCTAAGCAGAAGTTACCAGCATTTGTTAGTAGAACTCTCAGGGACCAAGTATATTACAAAGTATTTGCAAACTTCTGTAGCCCAGTGCAAGAAGAGGAATCCTGTTACTTCATAAACTCATCACATCACAGTACTATCAGCTCCACCTTGGACATATGTGATGAAGTTTTCTTTCTGCGGATTATAGAATATCAGTTACAGGCTTCATTTTCTTAAAGTTTAAATGGGAATGTTTGTAGATACTTCTCTACCCCTTGAAAGTTCAATGAACCCCAAGGCACCATCTCTCCTGACTGTGTCTCTCCCCTCCCTGACTTTCCCCCACCCTGCCTGGGACACAGAACCCCGTGTTAGCCCACAGGGGCCATCAGCCCCTGGCCCAGCTGTGCATCAGCAGCTCTCCAGCTCCACACAGCCCTGCCCTGCCTGCCCATGGGCTCACGTTGTAGCCCAATGCCCAGGGCTGGGGCTGCACTGGAGTGCTCCAGCTATCCACTTCTTGTTGGAGGTGGGATGAGCCTTGGCACCAGATTCTCTCTTGGCCCCCACTCTGCCCTGACAGTCACCCTATGTGTTCTTCCCTATAAGGCATTTTCAATGAATCCTTACTGTTTATCATTTTTCTTGAAGTACTATGTTGCATAAAATGCTAAACATATGATAATATAAGAAATGAAATTTTATGGCAGCTCTCCTAAATCACTCAACAGATTGCCCATATTTTAAACTGTGCTTGTCTGCCAATTTACCACATATTATTTTTACAAATAACTTCATACTGACTGTACACAAAGACTGAATGCTTTAAATAGTGAGCCACATAATTAGGGAAGAAGTTAAAGAATAGGAGACTGAAGTACATGCAGCTTTCTCACTTTTTTGGTTTGTTGTTGTTTCGAGTGAGGGTTCATTTGAGGTGACAGAGCTCTGTTGGGGAGAAGCGTAGGTTGCTGCGCTGCGGCGGGCAAGGTGTCACCGGGTGTGCCTGTCAGCCTGTGAGGCCAGTGCTGTGCTGCAGCTGCTCTGTGCTGCACAAGTCAGGGCTCCTGAAGGACCCCTCTCACGACAAGATAGGCCTTTGCTTGAGGACATTTTTCCCCTTTCCACCTCCAGAGGTGCATCTTGTCTTCTCCTGTCACTGCTGCCACAGTGTCGCTAGGTCCCCAGAGCAGCTCGTGCTGGTCATGTACTGAGCTGCAGGGATCCCCATCTGTGGTACGAGCACTGTCAGAGCACAGTGTGGCAGAGAACACAGGGCTGTGAGGTCTGAGCTCTCCTCTCCAGCTGTATCTCATTGTGACAGATTTCAGAACTTGAGTTTCAGGTTTTCTGCACATATAGCTGTATTTGTTACATCTAGCCACATTTTCAAGACTTCTTTTGCAGCATTATGGAACCCGAGAGTTTCATATTTTGTTTAAAAATAAACTTGTTCTCATGCAATCTTATGACTCTGGGATTTGAAGTGATAGGCATGTCAAACCTGTAGTTTAACTAGGACTTCTGAGCAGAGAGGATGAAAGAGACAGAATAAGGACAACTAGAGTGATGCTTGCGAAAAAAAATCATTGAGTACATAAGTATCTTATTTCATATTGTTTCGTTTTTCTCTTACACGTGGATTAGTGCTTCTGAACCTAGAGGAAACTGTTCCAATGAGACTGAAATTGTGAGCTCAGTCTGGAAGAATTAGGGAAGAAGGTAAAAATAACATGAGAAATCTTTAATTCTTTGTCCTGACTTCTCCACATAAATGGCAAACTCCAAAGCTGGTAGACTGGCCTGAAGATACATCATCTGTGTGTTGTTTAACATTACCTTCAAAATGCAAGTGTTAAAAAATCAAGAGAAATACTTCTGTCTGTCCATTTGTCTCTCAGTGGTTCTGAGCTCATGTAAGCTGTTTGCCCCATAGCCCAGATCTGTTTTCCAGATGATAAACAGGAACTCCTGTGGGAGAATTTCCAAATGCTTACATTACTTTGGTAGAGTCTGTCATGACTTTTATTGGTATGTATATAAAAAAGACAAAAATTTCTTACTCAGTTGCTACCTTGACTATGTTTCAGAGAGTCAACTCATAAATCATGAAATTTATACATAAGTTATCATATGGATTTTAAAAATGTGAATTTGTAAAATATTGCTTTCATATATATATATATGTACATGCATGCTCCATGGCTTTTTGGTCTTTATGTCTGAAATTTCTTGCCTGCTATGTGCTTGAATTTCCAGCATTCTTACTATATTAGATTTGATTATCTTGTTGTCAATATTTCTAGGAAATAGAGATGTATTTTTGTCTGTTTATTTTTCTTCTGACAACTTCCTTTTCTGGTTTTTACTTTTAATTCTGTATTGAATTAATCCTTTGCCATTGTATCTGAAGTAGATGTTTTCTGTGGGGATTAAAGATGAAGTGTTCCAAGTTCCAGATAAAATTTCAAGAGGAAAAGAATTATCTTCCAAACGTATTTAATATGACTTGCTATGAAATGTCTATTTGGGAATAAACGTAGTTAAAATTCCCTAACATGGTTAATCCAAAACTGCTTATTAAAGAAAATATTTGATGAACATATATGATACTAATTAACATACTACAAATTATCTGTGTATGTTGTTTTATTTTATCTTTCTACTTGCATGAACCAGTCTTCATAATTTCAGAGTATTCTACAAAGTATCAAGAAATCAGTAGACATATAATGTTTTCAAGTATTTGATTTTTTTTTTTAAATTCTGGAATGTTCTAACAATAAGGAGATGTGATATTTATCTCTCATAAGTCTTGTGTTTTCCTTATGAGAGACATTGTGCCGTGTTGGATTCAAATCTGTCTTACTATCAGAAAGACCTGGTGTTTCCCTTTTTGCATTTAAAACTAGGTACTAACAATAGAAGTACTCACTGAAGAAACCATGGTTACAGTGGGCATAAGTTATATCTGAAGGCCTTTTCATTTTTGTAGTGTCCTTCATTGTAGACATGTGCAGCATCTCCATTAGTAGCAGATGCTCTGGTATTTAGAAAAACAGAGAGTGGGAGGGCAGCAGGAGCAGACAGGGACCCTAGCTAGGGTCTTCCTTCTAGAAAAAGAATTCAAGAAAGAATTCTCAGTCTTCAAAATTCTAAATACACCCTTGTGATTCTTCAGCAAGTGGAAGAAGAGCAGGGAGAAACATGCTGACTTGAGATCACTCTTTTTCAAATGACGTATCAGTTCCTTCTGCATCACTGATGTAAAGCAAAACCAAGTTGAAACACATACTAGGCACTTTTCTCCCCAGAATCAGGGCCAGACTAAAAATCAATGAAGCTGTTCTCAAGGTAAAATAGTAGTCAGCAGAAGTTTAAGTGTCTTAGAATAGGATTCTA
The DNA here is from genome assembly GCA_013399915.1 of Illadopsis cleaveri. Classification (NCBI taxonomy): domain Eukaryota; kingdom Metazoa; phylum Chordata; class Aves; order Passeriformes; family Timaliidae; genus Illadopsis; species Illadopsis cleaveri. The sequence continues at coordinate 334,357 of VXBB01004054.1, read as the reverse complement.
GATGGTCAGCAAATAAAGCAAAGGATATATCGCTTTTCAAAACAAATTAATCATCTCTTCCCCTTATATTTATATCTTCTACACCAAAACAGTAAATAGAGCAGAAAACAAAATCTTTCATATTAAAATTTTTCCTAACACAGAATGACATTTACAGCTACAGGGCTTGAATTTCATTTGCATATGCTGTTATATCACATCTGCCTTTTCTTTGCACCATGTTTGGACATTCTTTTCTGAGAACTACTTTGGCACCCAACTTGAAGACAGTGAGTCTAATTGTGGATTACTGATATGTTTAGAATTCATCAATTTATAACCAACTTGGTTTAGTTGTGTGAAGCTTGGATTAGTTGGTCTGCTTGGGAGTGTTTATGCAGGGGAAAACAGAATATCCATTATCACTTCTAATTTTTACATGATACTTACTGTATTTTTCTCTGTGGAGTTGTTTAGGCAGTATAGTAGAAAAATAAAAAACAAACACTCCTCTCCCCCAAATTAAACCAGAACAAAAAGTGAGCCACAAAACAATTCCCAGCACAGCTGTACAGGAAGAAGTTTCCTCAGCTCAAAAACCTGAATGAACAAGCCCCTAAAAAGATCGAGTTCAGACTTGTTTTGGACAATTGAGGGTGCTGCTGCACCTGTGAGAAATCTGTTTGTGCCCATTCCTTTTCATTTTTCTTAACTGCCATTGCAATTTTAATTGCATGTCTTTATTCATTATCCTTAATGAGTGGTGGCATGCACTGTGCTAGCATAGCATTGAAGGTATTTTGATCACCACCAAACCCACCAAATCAGTAACACCAGCTTGTATACTTAAAAGGAAATTCAGCAATTTGCAGGATGATGTCATCTCTTTTGGAAGAAGAGGTTACATAATGAATAGAAAATTTTTAGAATGGATCAGGAAAGCTGATTTTAAATAATCATAGACAATCCAAATTCATCCTTACCGTGTCTGCAAAAATGTCCACAAAAATTCTGTCCACTGTGAATATTCCTATCTTTTCTTCTATCTCCTGTTTTGTGCTGATATATATGGTGGAATTGTATGAGTACTCACTTGAGCTGAGGAGACAGCAGTGTCAACTTTCTTGTTGCTACACCTGCAGAACTCATCTTGGATGACACCAACTATGTGTGGTCAATATCTGTGGGGATGACGAGAGGATGGACTGGCAACAGAAATCAAGCAGGATGCAAAAAAAAGCTTAATTGTTTGAACATGAAAAATAGAGAATTGAATTGAATTGCCCAGTCGAAAAAGACATGAAATAAAAATGAACAGAAGAAAGAAAAATGGAAGAAACTCTAGCAAAGGAAAGAAGAAACAAGTTAGTGTGACAACATGAGAAGGCCTGTTTCCTAATCCAGCAATAAAAGTGTTGTGAGCATTGAGCTAAGATATTTTACTTCATAAAAGTATCACCTCATTCTTTTTAAAATCATCTATCTTTAGACAAGATAATTTGGTTGTATATAGCAAAAGTGAAAGTAGTTTGATGCATTTACTTTTTGCCTGAGATGTTTTAGTATTACTTGTTTTCTGTAGTCTAATATGAGTGAAGCATTTACATCTCAAAGTGGGACTTTTTTTTCCTACGCACCAAAGAAAAGCTTTTTAGTTTTGCTGTCGTCATAGAGTAATGCAGCCATTGTTGATCTGTGATGTTTTATTCCCTTAGGAAGATAGAACCTTAGGTTGCAGGTATGAAAAATGCTGTTCATCTTTAAATCCAACATCAGTCAAACATCTACAGAGTTTTTTATTTCTTTTCCTACCCTGTGCATGCATGGAAACATTTGATCTCAGGTTCTGAAGAAAATTTTGAAAGAGCGCTAAGGAAAAGTTTTCATCTTTGGAATACCTATGCAAATATCTCCTGTCTCTAGTTTACTTGAGGAAAAATTGAATTTAAACTAGGAAAGCTGAAAAAGCTTGATTTCAGAACAGGAAACACAAATTACAATAAAACTAAAGTATCTTCACTAAAAGAAAATTATCAAAAATAATATCATTCCGTCAAGAACAATGAAAGTAAATGTAAAAGAAAATTACTTTTTTAGAAATGAGTGAACTAATAACTTGTAATTCAGGCAAATTTTGTAACCTGTTAAAAAATGACCAATGGTCTTGCAAATACCTATGTAAAAATAACATTGTAGATATTTCATTTCTTGTCGCTGCTTAATATCCCTTATCAAAGGAGCAATGCTTGAAAACTGGACGGTGTTAGATATGGCTGGAAGGAGAATGAGAAAGCATGAATGTTCTCACTTGGAATTATAAGCAAGCAATATCTTCTTGAGTCATGCTACTACCAATAATAAATATTTAATAGTTGGAATTTAACAAGTTAGCCTTGTCTAGATACAATATTTGGATAGTTTTAATTGAAATTTTGTTTTATATCTTGAGCTGAACAATACAGAAAATAAGATTTTATGAAAGGCTCTTAATACTTGTGGCTGTAACAAGACTGGATCTAAGAATAAATCTTAAAAGCAGTCTGAAACAAAGAAGAAGCTATACCTGGACCAAAGGAGGAAAATATTTCTATGTTAACACACTATGATGAAGAATTTTTTCATGACTTAAAAATCTATATATGGAATTTGTGGGTTATGAGAGAAATTTTAGGTTTAAGTTCTGTTACCAAATCTGTTGAAGTAAATTATTTTCTCATGTTGGTATACTTTAGAATTATACCCAGGAATGGATATCTTATTCAGTAGGTAGATCACATTAGCAAGAGTTGAAATAAAAAGGAATTTGGCTCCATGTGGTTTATGCTCACATGCAGCCAGACGAAATATAAATCTTAGTATAATCTGCAGTTCAAAAAATCCAGGCAGTTCTTTGCAGGATGTGAGAGTGATTTGGAATAGAAATCAGAACTGCTTAGTAGATGTTTTAATCACAGAAAAACTGTTAGTTATTTCAAGATCAATTTCCTTTCTACAGTGTTTCGTGAATTGTACAAATGGGTTTATTTGGATGTATTTAGTTGTCATTTCTGATGTTAGGAATGTGAGTGGTGGATGATAGTAAGACTGAAGCAAACCTCCTGTTGTAATTTACAGAGGCTTTAGGAAATGTCCCACTGTTGTTGCTATTATTATTATTATTATTGTTATTTCATTGTATTGGGAGACTGTGGTGTATTACAGAATCATAGAATTGTTAAGGTTGGAAAAAAGTGGCATAGCAGTTCCAGGTCCACCCCTAAATCATGTCCTTATGCACCACAAAGTCAACTTTATCAACAGAATTTAAAACCCATTTCTGATTAAATTATTTTTGAAACTTTCCCATAAAAAGGCATATAACTTTTAAAAAATCATTTTCCTAATTTTATATTGCATTATTTAAATAGAATTATGCATGCAAGGCCATACCTTCCTTTAGATCATTTAAGGATCCAAAAAAGAAAGTGTCACTTAAGTGTAAGGCCTTAATATGTCCTCTATATATTAACTTAATAGGACCTATTGTGTTCTAGATTATGTACTAATAGATTCTGGTGGAGCAACACCGTTCACATTGATTGGAATTGGATTTCATATTGTTTTTGTCAAAATCTAAAGAGAGGTGAAGAAATGGCAAAAAGTACTCTGAGATGCCTGTCCTCTGCAAGCCTAGGAATAATTTCAATTTATGGACAAGATTTACAGAACATTAAGATCTAATTTACATTTCAAAGCTCCACCTTGGATTTATGCCCCAGTGGCTGTATGTCAGTGAACAGATGAGAAGATCACCCAAACACTGATGCTGTCCCACAGCCAGTTAAATAAAACTGATGGCACAGTTCTGCACTTCTGAGGACCAGAGCCCGGTCCTACCAGGACTTTGTCAGATGTGTTATTCACCAAATGCAGCATATAGGAGAGAAAGCTTCTGGGCAAAAGCCTGCATCAATTATGAGTCTGTTTGAGATGAGTCCATTTTGGATCACATTCCTAGTCTGCCTGAACCGGTATTTTGGGCAAATGTCCTAAGCTAATCAATGGGAAAGTATAAAATCTCAGTCCTACATGTTCAAATTCTTCATTTTTCTGCAACCAACCGATTGTTCTTTGGGCCAGTACTGTAACGTAGAGGCTAGAGTCCTCACCTGTGGTGCGCTGAGGCCAAAATACCTCCTTGCCTCATTTGGATCTAAGCTTACAACACTAAAGGAGTACAGGTAGAATGAACTCTGAAAAAAGATTGTCCTGTTCAGATCTCCAGTAATTTTCACACTGACTTTGGCGATGAACCTTTGCTTCAAATAGGACTTTTGCACTTTCACATACCTGAGGAACTTTAACTGCTAAACCTTTGGCTATTCTGTTATACATAATGCTATTTTTTTCAAAACATTTCTGGACAATTGATAGGAGAGAATTTCTATCAAGGTATCTCAGTCAGAAAGAATCACCTATTTGGCTAGATTTAGACATTGATCTTGAAGAGTAGATGCTTAAGTTTTCTCAGTCTTCTCATTCCAATTCATTATTGGCTTAAAGGGATAAATCATTACTTCCAGATTTTCCCCTTAGGCAAGTTGTTGCATAATTTGGCAGGCTGCACAATCAAATCAGAGTTGGCTATTTTGTGAGATGTCAGGAAGTTTGAGATCGTGGTACTCGGAATTGCAATAATTGCATTTGTTTGAGTGCTTAAGTATAAACCGTAAGTTTCTTTAATAGCAAACATTTTCCAGTGAAACCTGTCTAAAACTTTATGACGAAACCTGAATCTTGGTCTGCTTTTGCTGATTTCAGAGATTTTAAACCATATCCACAGGCTTATGTCAAGGCTGAATGTTAAAGGTAACAAACTGGTCTGAAAACCTGTATGAGGTAGAAGTTCAATGCAAGTTTGCAAGATGACTAACAATGACGCTGTATTATTCAAATTAGTATTATTACTGCAATGCTGAATAATTTAGATGACTCATTAAGACATTGTGAAAAATAATGAACTGCTAATGGAAGAAATGTAAATCACAGTAAAAAACCCTCTCACAGTAACATCATAAATTTATGAAATGCAATTTTACATTTTTATTTGCATAATTAACATATAAAGTTAGCATGGCTATAAGTACATCTAATCAAATATAATGCCTCTGAAATTCACAATGGAAAAAGGAGTACAGATAGAAGTAACTCTGTAATGGGAATGCATCAATGAAGTATAATTGGGAGGAAAATTCTTCAGAATGCTTTTTACCACCTTGTCACCTCTCTCATGACTCTCCATAAGGATTGTCTAAGTAGTGTGCATTTGGATTTAGTCATGTGCTAAATCCTGCCTAATTAGGAATTTGGTCCATTTCAAAATTCTCTGGTTTATGTAGCAATGCAGTTCATTTACTTCCCGGGATTCTCTCTATTTTTTAAATAGTTCCCTTGATATTTAACATTAGTTGTCGATACTTAAAGGAGGCTGCTTTGGACAGAGTAATCACCTGCCTCACAAGTAGGACTCTGCAGATAATGAGATTTAATTAAAAAACAATGTTGACTGCATCTTCATTGCAGAAATTTTAAAAAAGAACGCAGCTGTGTTAGATGTATTGGTGAGTTGGATTTGCATGGAAACAGGGGTGGCTTCTGTGAGAAGCTGACAGAAGCGTACCCCATGTTCAACAGAGCCAATGCCAGCCAGCTCCGGGATGACCCCACCCCTGGCCAAGGCCCATCAGCAATGGTGGTGGTGCCTTTGGGAGAGCAGATTTAAGGAGAGGGAAAAATTGCTGGGCAACAGCAGCCAGAAAGAGGAATGAGAATATTCAAGAGCAATAACACTGTGGACACCAAGGTCAGTGAAAATGGCAGTGAGGAAGGAGGTGCTCCAGACATGGAGCAGAGATTTCTCTGCAGCCTGTGCTGAAGACGACGGTGAAGCAGGCTGTCGTTCTGCAGCCCACAGAGGTTCATAGTGGAGCAGAGATCCACCTGCAGACCATGGAGAATATGCCTGTGCTGGAGCAGGTTTGCTGACAAGACCGGTCACTGTGCAGGGAATCAGTACTGGAGCAGTGTGATCCTGAAGGACTGCACCCTGTGTGAGGGACCCACGCTGGAGATGTTCAGGGAGGACTGTGCCCCATGGGAGGGACCCCTCACTAGGGTAGGAGAAGAGTGTGAGGAGTCTTGTCCCTGAGGAAAGAGGATCATCAGAGGAGGGTGATGAACGAACCACAACCCTCCTTCTCCATCCCCTACTCGTCTTGCTAGAAGGAGGTGAAGAAAATTGGGATTAAAGTTAAGGCTGGGAAGAAGGGAGGGATAGAAGCTGTTTCCAAGATTTCGTTTCATTTGTTATTGTACTCTGTTTTGATTGGTAATAAATTAATTTCACCAATTCAAGTGCATTCTGCCCATGATAGTATTGGATGAGTGATTGATCTCTGCCCACCCTTCCAGAAGCCTTTCATTATATTTCTTCTCCCTGCCCAGCTGAGGAGGGCAGGAATAGAGAAACTTCGGTGGGCACTTGATGTCCAGCCAGGGTCAACCCATAACAATTGGATCTGCTTCTGTAGGTGGTCGGAGGCACTTTCTCCATTGACTGGGAATTCAGACAAGCTGGATCAATACCTTCCTGGAGCAGTCATCTGTACTTCTGGTGAGACAATATCTCTGTTAGTTCCCAGCTGAGACGGAAAGGTTGTTGTGAATCTGCAGGTACTGGTAATTTATATTGATTCTTATCTTCTGTTAAGTGTTACTGTGCTTTTGTGTCGTCATGATTTTGTACCAAAATTCATTCTATTTCATAAGCTTTTTTGTGACTCAGGTCCTCAATAACCTTCCTGTTGTAATGCTGAATGAAAAAATAAAGAACCATAGTAAATTCTAAGAGGTTGCTTAATTAAAACAGTCAGGGCAAACTCCAGGCTATTTTCCAGGATGATGTAATAGACAGAAATGGTTGTGGTAGGGTGAAGACAAGAAAAATTTCTGGAGCTTGTATTTACTATAATTCACTGAATTAAACACAGATATAACACTAGCAAACCAAACTTATCACATTTCATACCGTTCACCTTCCCACTCTGAAACAGTGTTTTCCACTACTCGTTCCAACAGCTAGGGCGTCAAAGGCTTTTGCATGTCTTAGGCTTTTATAGCACCAGAGTATTTGTCAGCTTTGTCAGGTGTGAATAGTGAATGTCAAGTGACTTTATCTGGGCATTCAGAATAATTCTTTCATGTGCTCTACTTTCAATTATAGCTTCAGTTGACTCATTTGCCATGTTGTGCCATTTTTTCCATCAAAAATGAATCAGTCGTGCTTAGGGGTAATGAGCCGAACTGTGTGGGCATGTCCTCACCAGCATATAGGGCGGAAACCAAAACAAGGTTCTCATAGCATAAAAAATACCATTTTATATGTTTTCTGGCTTGCCACCCACAAGTTAAAATAAGCAGCATATAGATCCACTACTAGAAAAAAAGGATTTTTAAAATAAATATATTTATCTATTTTAACCAGTTTGAAAGATGACTCATTGCCTACTATAATTTTTTAAGTAATATACTTAACAATTATTTTTGTGTTCCAGTTGAGTTTAGTCTGGTCAGTGGCAGGAAAGGAAATACTTCATTTGGAATTTACATCACAATCTATTCACATACTTCTATAGCTTGCAGAACTTAAGCATAGTTTCTTTAATAATGTGATAGCTATATTAAAACAAAAATGAAGGTGCAAAAGTTTCTACCACCTTAAGCAAGAAAAGGAAACTATGCCTTTAACTAGCTATAGTGCTCCAATAAACACTATAATAAGTAGTTCTGCCTGGAGTGGGTGAAATCAATGCCAACACTATAAGCATCAAATATTGCCACAGTAGTAGAACCTTCATGTACTCAAAAATATGTCATTTTTTAAAAGTAACTTGCCTACAGAACAGGTTAGGTCCGAAAGAACATCTTTGCCTCTCCCTATAAGAACACACTCAGTTCTCCTAAACACACTTAATACATATAAATATTGATCATCTATTTTTAATGCATGAATCATAACTAGAAAATATTAAATGATAACCTAAAAGAAGACAGGACAGTTTGGTCACTGTATTCAGCAGTAAAATAAAAATAAAATGCCAACATGATACTTTGTGATTGATAGGTTTAGTCTATTCTTAGTTTAACCCCAAATTTAGAAATATTGCTTAAAAATTCTAAGAGCATGGTGAATAGAAGGAAAAAATACATATTACTCTGAATGTTTATACTTGTACTGTTGAGATCATGGAAGGCTGTGAGCAGGAAAAGTGAAAGAAGGGCTTGATAAGCAGCAGAACTCCAGTGTTGCATTCTCATTTACTCAAAATAAGGACCTGCAGACCAAAGAGTCAATGGGAAAAGGATTCAAACTACAAACAAAGGAAGAGGGCATAGAGATGCCTCAGTATGATTTTTAGACTGTAGCAACTCATGACAACTGGAAACTCTAAAATTAAATTGTGTCTATCTGAGGGATTGGGGGAAAGCCAAGAGAATGAGTACACACACATAGAGATCTGTTACTTTTAATTCCTTTGAGTGCTGTAAATCAGAGGCTATTTGGAGGACAAGCTGCAGCATTGAGCCATATTAGTGTTCACAGGTCATAAAAGCAAACTTTTGCAGGGCTAAGGACTGTAGTTTGATGAGTGACTAAGTAGAATGCAGACATTCAGTCAGAGAGACTGTGAATAAATGAGAAGGCATGGCCTGGAAGAAAGGATTCATCTGAAGAACTGGAACTATTTATAAATCCATGCAGTATATCCAGTAATACAAGATTTTTTTTGCAATGTATTATTAAAGATGGAGTACTTGTTACAAAAACAAGGTTATTTTGCAGGTTGCATTCTTCTATAATCCCTCTCTCTACTATTAACTTCCTCTGTCATCTTTGGAAATCACTGAAGCCCAGATCATCAAATACATTTTGAGACCCATACATTTTGGTAAGTCACTGATGCTTACATTTCTTTAGAATCTCATTATTATTAGGACACAATCCTCTACTTAGTACAAAGGATTCATGGTAGTTTTTGATGTAATTCTCTGAATTAGCTCCAGAATCACAGATACAAGTGGAAGATACATGAGTTTCCCAATGGAAATTCTTGGATCAGGCAAGTGTAGAAGGAAGCCTTTCATAGAGTGGTTCATTGCAAGGACACTTTGTAAGTGGGCTGACAACCACTGAGCAGCTCTCAGATACACTGAATAATCTTAAAGACTCTTGGAGAAAAGTAGTAGGGCACTATGTGCATTAAATTTAATGAGAGAGGTGTGAGCATAGAGGAGTTTGAAAGTTCTGGGAAGGAGGAACTTGGGGGTAATCTCTGGAGCAGAAGCTCTGAAGTTCTGGGAGAGATAGAGGCCTCAGAGACAGGAAGTACTAGGAGCTACTACAGGCTCTGCATGGGATCTGTGGGTGAAGATATTGATACAATCCTCCTATCAACCTTGCAAATTCTTTCCACGCTTTATCCTCTCTTTTTTTTCCTAGGATGAGCTCATTGACTCAGGCTGTGCTCTTGGATCTCCATGCCTTCCAGACTTGCTGGTGCAGGCCAGCTGGCTCAGACTATGTGTTCAATGAGCCCATCTTGTTCTACATCTACCTGCATAGAAACGTTCCCTTAAATTGAAACCAACACAGAATATCTGTTCTGTTCATTTCCTCTAAGTTCCTTGTTTTACTACACTGTGTTAATTTCACAGAGGACCGAGTCATGTTGTATGAGAAATCTGGTTTCATCACTAAACATCCAGGTGATCCTCAAGAAGCCACCAATGATACTTTGGTATCAGTGTTAAAGTTTTTATAACTCCTGCTCATATCCATTTTCCAGGGGTGTTGTGTTTCCTGCTGGTGCTTCGAGTAAGCACTAGTTTTAAATGAAACTGACATTTCTAAAATAATTGACAGTGAAGAACAATATTTTACCACTGCAAGGTAGTGATAGCAACACACACACAAACTAGCCTTTGAAAGTGCATGAAACTACAGAAATTGCTCATAGTTTTGAATATCTGTAAGGAGCTAATTTCTTTCAAAGACCAGAGTGCTTCTTACAAATATGGGGTTTTTCCAGTGAAAGGAACCTTTGTAAGTTTAACTACTAGACAAAGGAACCTAATATGATACTAAAAAGTCCATAAGGCTCTGTGAGTCTCATTCAGTCTCCATAAAGCCAGATAATTTCTACTGACTTCAGAAGATAATGGACCAAACTCCTGCTAAACATGACAACATCTGTCACCGTGTGCATGTGCATGCAATATTGTTGTCTTGTTTAGGTTGTTCATTATTTTTTATCAGCTTACCACTCTGTATAAATTAGTGTGTTAAAACATAGATCCTTTTTAGTGGTTCTAGATGCCTAATAAATCTCCACATCTGCATTTGGGGTGAAGTTTGTCACACAGTGTATTTTAGGTTTTAAGTTAGGTGAATGAATGCTTTAGACTAAGTCCTTTAGCCTGAAGTCCTGTCTCACAATAGAGGTCAAAAGGCTTTTGTACCCTATGCTTTTGAATTAAAATAAAGATGCATGTCCTAGCTTAATCTGTCTAAGAGATAACATGTATCTTACTAATACACATCTGTTGTGAAGCTGTATAAATATTATGTAGTAATTAGAAGCAGACTGTTATCAGCTTAGTTTTTGTTCTTTGAAGAAAAACATTGAGGTGCTGAAAGCATGTAGAGAGGAGGGCAACAAACTGGTGGAGGGTCTGGAGCACAAGTCCTGTGAGGAGTGGCTGAGGGAGCTGGGGGAACAGAGGCTGGGGGGGACCTTATCCCTTTCCACACCTGCCTGAAATGAGGCTGTAGCCAGGTACCTGCCTCTTAACCCAGGCAGCAGTGACAGGACAAGAGGAGATGGCCTCAAGCTGCCCAGGGGAGGCTCAGGCTGGATATTAAGAAAAATTACAGAAAGAGTGGTTAAACATTGGAACAGGATCTCTGGTGAAGTGGTGGAATCATCATCCCTGAAAATTCTCAGAAAGGGAGTAGATGTGGCTCTCTGTGTTGTGGTTTAATGTCCATGGTGGAATTCATTTGAAGGTTGGAGTTGATGATCTTGGAGGTCTTTTCCAACCTTGATGATTCTATGACTATATTCTATGATAAGTATATTTTATTAGCCTCACATTTTTCTATGTAATAGGTATGATAAAAATGCATGAAACAAGAAACCAATGTATGTTTTTCTAAACTGTCTCTGAAAACAGTGAAGTTCTTCTATTGTAAGTTCTTCATTGTAAGTTCATTGTAAGTTCTTCTATTTATTGCAAAAGCATTTTTTGCGTGTATTGTACTGCTCTCCACATAATTAGAGGAGGGAAATATTAAAAATACTGTATTAGTACATTTAATTATATAAATTCACAAATTAATGTGACTACACCCTAATTGTAGTGTCAGATATGTTTATGCATTTTGTGGTATGAAAAATCATGAAGTCAAGTCATTCAGATTTATTGAGGACAAAAGGAAAGCAAAAGGCATTTTTCCCTGACTTTCTTTTAAAGATATGTTTTCAAGATGAAGTTCAAAGTTGTACAGATGATTTGGTCTGTGGCTGCCTGAAAGTGTTGTTTTAGATGAGTTTCTTGTTTTAGCATCTCTTTTTCTAATTTAAAATAACTTTTTTCCCTGCTTTCTCTTTTGCAGAGAGAACTGGTGTAGCACGACCAAAGACCTTAAATCATGTTGAACCAGCAATCCTACTGTGCGGATTTAGTAATTGTAAATTACCTGAACCATACCTGAGAAACCAAATGTATTTGACTCTCAGCATTTGATTTATCTCTCCACAGGAAATTTTATGTTTTGTCTACATTGCAACTAGAGGCATGATTGCAGCAACCATAACTATATTTAAACTTGCTTGCATCCAGCTAGCTGAAGCAATCGTTGCACAAAAGTCATACCTGTAGTTAAGTTTCTGAAAGTTCTCACAGGCCCACAAGGAAACCTGAGCTGATAGCTTTTGATTTCTTTACCCTGCTAAATTTAATCTATATTAGATATAGCTTTTTAGGCTGTGCTCACGTATCTCATTTTAAGTGTTAGCATGATCCTAGATAGATAGATCCCAAGAATACTGGCATGAGGGTGATTTTAAAAACACTTATTTTATAGCCATAATATTTCATGTTTATTGCAATCAGAATGGAAGTAGAATGAGTAAGGGAGATTTTTTTCAATTTTAAAAAAGAGAAGCTCACACTTAAAAAAACCCTGATCTGTATCACTGCTATTATAATAATCATACTGTAGGAAGACATGCTTCAGCAAAGGCATTTTTTTTCAAACCAGAAAAAGGGTGTTGGGGGAGTCATCTTGAAAGATTATTTGAGGAGGCGATGACTTTCTAATTTCCGGTCAGGTTTTAGCATTACTCTATGGTATAACTGGCAATAAGAATGGCATGTAGTTATGGTTGTGTATATGGTTATGTATATGGTTATGTATATGGTTATTTTCTCTGCTGAAGACACTTAGTAAGATGTTGCATAATGTAAGAGTTATTTTCATATACTGTATCAATGATAGGTTAATATATTATGATGAATGTTCTTAAAGCAATGACTTTTAAGACATTCAGTTTCTTCATCTGAAATAATTTAATTGTCCCTGTCAGGACCTAACACAGATTCTTTTATTTTCACCATTAATAGTGTGATTTTTTTTTTTTAATGTAATAGTACTTAAATAGTTAATTTTGAATTTTGTATTTCTGCTTATTAAAGTATTGTAAGAAGTGACATCATAATTTCACTACACATTCACAGTTTTAGAAGTATCAATTTTTTTAAAAGATTCTCATATATATAGGTTGGGTCATTAATTTTACATACTAGCATTAATATGGTTATAAAATCATGGTTAAAATGGTTATTGTTTAATATTGTTATTATAAAATATTGGATTAAAGTATTTGAGAAATAGTTATTAGTCTAGGACAAGTACAATGCTTTTGAGAGAAGCAGTTGTAACTTAGGTAAGAAAACTGAATTTTCTGTTGGTAGGAAGTTCTGTGGAAAAATTCCCAACCGCTTCCTAATGTGAGCCTTTTCATAATTGTTACCATTAGTTCAGTTTATGTGGGTACCGAGTGATTTTCTGTTAGGCATCAGTTAAGCTGCTGTCCCTGCAGCTTAGGGACACTGCTTAGGCATCAGTTAAGCTGCTGTCCCTGCCTGCTGGTGAGGTGCCACAGAGCACTCAACCACTTGCCCGCCACAGCTCCCTGTTAAACAACCCCCTGGCTCCTCAGGGAGCCTGACTTCCTGACCATCTCTTTCCCAAATGTCTTTCCAGCTGCCTCATGGCCTCCCTTCCCTCCCAAGCTATGGCTGTCATTAGAGGAGGACCCAGAACATGAAGCCACCCTCAGCAGATTTATGCCCTCTTCAAATCTGCTATTGCTCAGCCCTTCCATCACACAACAGGCTGGCGCGGAGGGCGTTGCAGCGCTGCGCAGTCACTGCTGTCAACGCATTTTGAGAACCTGCCTCAAGCCACAGAGACTTCGTGTAGATTAGCAAACAGATTTTACTAGGCTACTTGTTCTGCTTGGTAGACAAAATAAAAATGTGTCAGCCAAAATAAAAATGTATCAGACAAAATGACATATTTTGCCACGGCCAAACAGAATCCAAATTCTACTCGGCACTCAAATGCTTCACATTTACAGGTATGAAATTCAGAGATACTCACAAAACTTCTAGTGGAAAGTTTACAAAGACATACTAATTTGAAAACAGGCAATTTTTTTTCTTCCCATGTATGTCAAGAATTAGGATTTGGATGTTTTTATGCAAAGGAGTCAGAGGAACTTTGAAAAATCAGAATTTTTAAAAGACAGAAGTTTTTTAAAAGGTAGAAAAATTTTTAAAGAACTTCATCAACAATCTTAGAAAGACAAAATCCAGCCATATGAATGAGTGTAGCTAACACATTGAAACGGGAGCAGTTGTTAAAACTGATTTATAAATTGTATAAATTGGTTCTGAGGAACCTCCTTGGGGAAATTAATGCTCAGACCTGTCCTAGAATAAAAAAATAGTTGTCTTCCTGCTTCCCCTTTTTGACTTCTAACTAATTGTGGTGTTGTGAAATTAAGCCCATTTTACTCCTTACTGAAAAAAAGCTTATTAAATGATCCCAATTATTTTCATCTTTTTATTTGTGTGTATGAATTCTCACATTTATTCAAAATCAGTGCACTTTACAATAAACCTTGCTCTGATAGTCAATTTATTATTTGCTGTTGAAATCCAGTAAATAATTGCACTAGCACTTGAGATTACTGGCATACTCTGTGTATTCCAGGTCCTAAAACCACTCAATGTTTTGTTGCCCATACCATTTGACAGAGAGTCTCTGAGAGTATTTGATCCTGGTACCAAATAATTAATCTGAAAACTGTCAACAATGCATTTAGTTATCAATGAAAAGTGATTCACTATTTGGGAATGGAAGACATTTTTTAGAAGTAAAAAATAAATTAATAAAAAAATTGTATCACACTATAAGTAACATTTCTAGGCATTTGATTTTATTTTAACTCATGTTTCTTTTGCTTAATTTGAAGAAAATATCCATTCATCTCATGGATGATGTGCTGGAAACAAGTAACCTGATTTCCTTTTCTGTTTACCCATAGAATCAATGTTCCCATATTGTAATCGTTCAGCAAAAGATTCATTCTGAGGTTTCATGAATTGGCTGAAATATTTTCATTTAATGCACTCATCAAAAGACATCAAGCAATAATAACATACAGCTCTTTTAATTTTTAAGGTAGTTTAAACATTGATTAATTAATTGGACAACTTCATCGATGCTAGTAGCAGATGTTCACATATTCTCTAACATGGAACACTGCCTTCAGTGCAGTTCCAAATGACAATGCAACATTTCCTCCCATGCAATATTGCAAAAGAGCACAGAAAGAGCTACAAGCTGCTCCCAGGACAAGACTGGGCCATATCAAAGCCAACTGCAAGATCTGTTGAGGCAGGGTGTCTCTTTTTTGTGTAGTCCTGTGAAATCATATATATATTGAAATATAGAGGGCATATTAAGGCATTCATGTATGCCTGAGATCTCTGTGTGCTGTGTGCTCTATGTGCTACAAAAATAACAGAAGGCTTGGAAGGGCACTATGACAGCAGCACGAATCATTTCATATGTTGCGAACCATTATCTAACAGTTAGAAATTTCTGCAAAAATGCTTTAAATTACATCACTGGCATTCCTAACATACAGACAAATAATCTGTGTTAAACGTAGGCGGATTTTTGAGGAAGAATAAGAAAAGAGTTTTTATAGCCAGAGATATACGAGAAACATTACAATCGGCTTTGTTTCCCCTCCTGATAACCTGCATTCCTTCTAGCTGAACCAATGAAGGTCAGTTTTGAAATGAGTATGAAGTGATACTCAAACTCAGGCTTTTGGATATATAGCAAAAACCTTCAGCCCCACTATAGCTGCACATTTTTACAGAAGTGTGTGTACCTTGTGGCAATATGCTTGGACAAACTGGGATGAAATTATTTTATTTTTAAAAGGTTCAGCTTTCTGACTGCTATATTAACTTTGGAAGCTGTTTTCATTAGCCTGATCTCAGTGAGCATTTGTTGGGAAACTAAAGTTCCCACATCCCCTATTCTTTTCTGAGGAATTCCTCAGAAAAGAATAGGAGATGAGAAATCTTTGCCCATCGCTGGCGTTTTATCATTCCCCAATTTCTGTCTTTGTTAAACTTCAATTCTTTTCTGTGTGTCCTGTCAAGACTAAAAAGTTGTGACATTTTATAATGTAATTGCGTTTTACTCAGATTTTGATTGCATGGTCTTGAAAACAACATGATGCAAGGGCAGAACCTAGAATGCATAGCCAAGTGAAAACACTGCACCCAAATTGGTTTTTTTCACAGATTCATGAATGCTTGACTACTGTAAGATACTTCCTCTGCCTTCACCCAATATTTTCTGATACCGCTGGCCAGTTTTGACCAATTTTCTCACTTTAGAGTATTTAAATATTATTTAAATATTTCTGAAAATAGATAATTGTACAGAGGAAAGAAATCCTATTAGTGTTCCCATGGAGAAACATGCTACTATGATCTCGTCTTACTATAAATAAGGGAATCCAGTAAAATATTTATTTTGCAATAAAGACAATATGAATATTACAATATCTTCCAGAAGGCATTAGTAAAACTAAAGTTTCACTGAAGGTTACCTTTTCTTTGATTTTTCGTGACATCTGTGGACTTCAAATGAATTTTTGGTCATTATCTGAACAGAGCTACCAGCTGATTTTCTCATTAATTGCCAAGTGATTCGGGCAAATCTGGTAATTGAAGTGTTTATGAAATGAAGTTGTTCAAATCACTTGCTTCCACACATCTTGTCTAAGACCAGAAACTTCAAATTCTGCAAAGCATATTTCATTTTTTTCATCTTTGGATTTTCTAAACTAAAAAGTTGCACAGATATAATTTGAAATGTCTTTACTGTCTATAAAGTTGAAGTAGTTGTGCATAAGATTGCTTATTTAGAATGTTATTTATTTTTAAAAGGGAAAAAAAAAATCAAAAGAATTCTGTAAATCCTAACTGGATTTTATGCATTCCTTCCAATTCAGCATATTCCAGGATTCTGTGATTTCCCTCCTAACTACTATAAAACAACCATCATTGCTAGCTAACTTAATTGTTTTAGTCAAAAACTTGAGCCATAATTCATTGCTTTAACTACATCAATAAGATTTCACTGGTGAGAGAATGAAATTTTTTCATTTTAAATATAATACATTCCATGATTACACACTGTATGTGGTATGTCTGTTTCTTTCCCCTGGAGGGAAGTTATATCAAATTTATTAAGTTCCTGCAAGTTGCGTGAAAACAGCTGTTTTCAAAGGAAACAAATGCTGCTAGTGAGAAACAAGCTGAGCCTGACTCATTGCGCATGTTTGGTTATAATTTTTGCTTTCCCCCTTATTTCACATACATGCAGCATAATGTCCCACACATGCAGGGTGTTAATTATATATTTCCACTGTATTCAGTTGGTTTGTCCATTTTTAATTTTTCTTCCCTCTTCCTTGTTTTACTGTATCCTCTACCTACAGTGTCAGTGTTCATAATTTCCTGACTAAATCTCACTTCAGTCTCTACCTGGACAACAGAGAAAAGCCACCCAAAACACACATCCTTTCTGAGAACCTGCATGACTCGTCAGCATCAGGTCCTCTTCCTCCCTGGGGTTGCACATTGAACAAAAGAATAATCATGTAAATTTACTTCTTTGTAATTAGCTGTTTTTATGATTTCTTTCCAGTTGTCAGTAGAAATGCGAACTACATATGAGAATTTATAGCATGGGATTCCGGTGCCCTAGGGTAGGGCAACCAGTTTCCTGTTTGGTAAGCCTTTATGTCCTTGACATGTGACTCTTTACTGTCTTTACTGTGTATAAAGTTGAAGTAGTTATGTACAAGATTACGTATTTAGAATATTATTTTATTTTAAAAAAGAAAAAAATCAGAATGAAATGCGCATAATGATAACAAACATTGCTATGGATTATCTCAGTTTTATTTGTATTTTTTTGTCAATACAATGGCAATTTGCTGCATAGCACATACACTACCAGCCACAGTTCAAGAGGTATTTGGCCAATGCTCTCAGATACATGGTGTGATTTTTGGGATGTCCTGCACAGAACCAGGAGTTGAACTCAATGATCCTGATGGGTCCTTTCCAGCTCAGCTATTCTGTGATTCTATGATTTCTCACAAGAGCATGCTTTGGCTGTCTCTTTTTTTTTTTAATTTTCCTCTGGAGGCTATAGTAGTTTCTTTTACCTGTTTTTGAAAACTTCTGAAAAAATATTTCATTAAATTTTCTCTTATCTATTTTGTTCCATTCATTAAGCTTTTTTTGTCTTGCACCATGCTTCCAAAAACTAGTAAAATGTGTTCTGTGTGGAGGTTGAAAATTATGGGACACAGCTTCTTACCATCCAAGTTTGACAAACAAAGTACTAGCAAAGTAGAAGAGTGCTTCTCAATCTAAATTGTATATTCACTATTCACAGGAAAAATTAATTATATATCCCATAGGGCTGCAAGAAAACTCAGGACAATTTTCCTCTGATTCTGGGGATAGGGCAGTAACTTGTTGTAGTGTGGATTTTTGGTTTTCTCTGTTTAATGCTTCATTTATTTATAAGTTTTTTATGTAATGGTTTGTCCCATGTACCCCCTTTTAAAAGGTATTTAAAACAATAGACTGCCTACACAAATGCCAGTCACAGCTGAACTCCACTGTTCAGTAAAGCCACCCGACCTCTCTACTTCTTTATCTGTCCTTAGAAGAGTCTTTACATTCCTTTTCCAGTTTGAGTTTCACTTTTGACTAAGTTTCTGTTTCTTAGCCTGCTTTTGGGCTTCTGATGTTTTTTGGAGGGGAGGGGCTGGAGGGGCAGTTCTTTTATGGTTCGTTGATGTTTTGGGGTCTTTTTGTTTGTTTTTTACTGAGGACATTGAAAAAGCAGTTTAATGAATTCTGGACATGAAAATAGCCTTTTCTGTGACTCATTTTCAAACTACTCTCAAGTGTTTGCTGTGGGATGCTATTCTGAGTCATTGTGTTGCCTTCCCACTTGCTTACCAATAGCTATCCTAATTTAACTCTTAATGAAAAATGACATTCTCCTGAAAGAAGAGAACAGAGTCAGGCTGAAGAACTTTCGTTACAGAAAGTTCTATACTTTTACTGTGATTTTACTTTTATTCAGTAAAATCCACCTATGGTCAGTCAATCCAAGATTTTTTAGTTTCTTTTTTAATTACTTCATTATTTAAAAAACTCACATTTAAAATAAGGTAGTCTGTTTTAGTTCAGTGACTATGGTAGCAATATCTGTAGGCTCTCATACCTATTATTATGCATACTGCAGAATAGCCTAACATTGGCTTTGTATTATCAGAAGCTACAGTTTCTCATATCAAGGCATTTTTGTCATTATTTATAACCTCTAGTAATGTTAGTGATATTCATATCCAGTCCTTGGGGTCTATAAAATCACTATCCTGATAAGTCCCTTTCATATCTAATTCTGAAGTAGGTTTGAATGAAAAAAATAATCTCTTCTGTATTTCTGTCTCTTATTTCCTAAAGTGGATCAAATCCTTACCGTCTAATACTGTCTTAGAGCTGTCTTTTATATATACATGTATGCACCATTTAGCAACACTGCCCATCCTTCTAGTTACAATCTAATGCAATCTAGTTGGGAAGGTTACTTACCCTAAACTTCAAAACTGGTGGGTTTTTTCTGTATAATTGAGTAAAGTTTTTAAGTGAGTTGCATAAAACAGATGAGAAAATGTGTATTTCTTGTATTGTTATGAGTTGCTCTTTTGACCAGATGCAGAGCTTTGAATAATTGCAGTGTACTGATTACATTTCTGTCTGCTAAGCTCTTTCCTTCATTTATTGAAGTCTAGCCTTGTCAGATAAACTGGCATCAAAGCATTCTCTTAAGAGAAATTAAAAGACTAAAGCTCTCAATTAAGCTACCATGTATTTTAATGGAATAAGTTCTCAATCAACAAGAAAGATCAATGTAGTTCCTTGGTTATTTGCTTCTATAGTGTATCTGTGCCATTGCTTATTTGAATGTAGCTAGTATACAAAAAAATGTCTTTTTATGCCTCAATTTATTCCTCAAGTCTCTTTACAACTTTGCATGGGTTTACCTCTTCAGTTCTGTTGTGCCCTACAAATTTATTTAGTAGTAAATTTACACCAAAGGAAGTCCTGACAAAGAAAAAGGAAAAGCAGACATTCACAGAAGGCATTCTACAAAATGTTTGCTCCTTTGCAGATTAGTTGGCAAAAATCTCCTAGAAATCTTGAGAGCTTAAAGAATTACAGATGCTTGATTATTTCACGCAAGTTGGAAACATTCCTTTGAAACCAAAATCTATTTGGCCTTTTCAATCTCTGCTCCAAGTTGGAGTCCAAATTGTATTTTTTAGTCCGTTTACATATGCGCAAGGATGTTCTTTTGGGCCAGGCTTGAGTGCCCTTCTCTCCTTTTCCATGGAGTACATCACTGTGATTAGCTCATTTGGAGCATGGTGCTAATAACACCAAGGCTGTGGGTTCAATGCCCATATGGGCCACTCACTTAAGAGCTGGAGTTAGGGATCCTTTCAAATCAGAATATTCTGTAATCTGGTCATTTTGCCAACTGCATACCAGGGCATACTGACAGAACAAATGTGTTTGTCATACAATCAGATATATCTGCAACCAGCTCTGGGGTCCTCAGCACAAGAAGGACTCATTGGAGGAGGGCCACCAAGAGGATTAGAAGAATGAAACTTTTCCTCTATGAGAAAAGCCTGAGGATGTTGGGGTTGTTGAGCTTGGAGAAGAGAAGGCTCTCGAGTGACCTTATAGCACCTTTCAGTAGCTGAAGGGGCCTATAAAAGGGCTGGAGGGGCTTTTTTTCCAAGGGCATGTAGTGATAAGCCAACGAGGAATCATCTTAAGATGAAAGAGGGTAGATTTAGATTAATAATTAGGAAGAAATCCTTTCCTGTGAGGATGGTGAAACACTGGAACAGGTTGCCCAGGCAATCTGTGGATGCCCCATCCCTGGAAGTCTTCAAGGCCAGGCTGGATAGGACTTTGAATTAGCTGGTCTAGTGGAAGGTGATCCTGCCCATGGTGGGGATTTAGAACTAGATGATCTTCCAACCCAAACCATTCTATGATATTATGATTCAATGATATCATTCTTCCAGAATCACTACAATGCAGGGAAAATAAATTGATGTCTTCAAAAGCATGCATGAGTTACTCAGAGGTGTGCAGCTTCAAAGACAGAAACTTGTGTCTTCTCAAGTTCCTTGGTTAGAGAAACCTGTTTAGTGTAGTTTCCTTTGTCTCTGTGAGAGGGAGATTCAACTCCTGTTTAGTTAATACTGTTCCATAAATCACAGGGAACATACTGATTTCTGTGCAAGCCCATGAGTTCCATTATAAACACAGAGCATTTAATGCCATTTGTGGTGTTGTTCTTGAGCTTCACCAATCCAAGCTCTGGGAACCCTTTCGGTGATGCATGAGGACAGACCTAGGTGAGTGCTTCAGATACACAGAAAGTCTTGTCGGGCACAAGAAACCTCAATTTAGCACCCTGTGTCTTGCCAGATTTTGTCATTGCTGGAGGTTTTCAGAGAGGTTTGTCTCTGGCCTAATTTTGAAGTCATCTGCTATTTGTGTTTATAATGTGTCAGTACTGGAACACAGCTGCCGTGTTAATTTTACACATCAAGAACATTTGAAAAGTTAGGTCCTTTTGAACTTTTAGTTCTTTTTTTCCTGCTGGATGACACTATTGATTGTTCTCCACTTCAGATACAGTGTCTAGTTTAGTCTAAGTAAAAAGTAGAAAAAAGAAAAGATATATGCTGTTTAGCTATCCTGAGGATTTGTATTTTCATGCAACAGGAAAACTTTTCACCTAGGTTAAAAAAGAGCCTTTCCTCTGTGTATAGGAAAAGCTATATGTATAGACAAACATGTGTATATATATCGATACATATGGGCATGTATGTATAAAATTCCTGCACTTTTACTTTTTCCTGTGTGTCCTGTCTCTAGCCAAATGTCTGATTTGCCAAAGGCTTATCCTAGGCAGGATCTAAACTGGCAGGTGAGCACTGTTTGCCCAGGATATCCGTGACTGTGATGAGATCCCAGCCAAGGACTGCTGCACACCCTTCTGCTCTGTGCAGTGCTGTTGTCTTTCCCTGGAAAGCAAAGCAAGGAGCAGATCAGGGCAGTGCTGAGCTGCACCCAGCATGGTGGAAGGGTACAGACAGGAAACACACCACAGCTTCAGAGTCAGAAGTAGGCTTGCATCCCTACATTTTAGAGATGCACAAATAACAAGGAGAAAAAGATATTAAGTGGATTAAAAGGACTGTTAATAAAGAATGATTCTCACATCTCCAAGGCATGACTTTCTAAGACAGTGAAAGCAAAGTTATTCTAAAGATGATCACTCATAAAATCTACTCATTACTATGTCCATGGGTATCCTGACTAGATTATCCCCATCTTTAGACATCCTGTGTACTCCATGTTTTCGTGCTTTGCATTGTGCTTAAGGCAACACATAATAAACACTGCTTTTACACAGCACAATAACAAACACAATGTAATAAACGCTGCTTTTCCTCTGGATTCCCATTAATATTTCAGCTGTAACACTCAATTCCAAAGGCAAGGGAATTCTAGTTTTGTTAGAATATGGAAGATGGATGCTCCTGTGCCTGAAAGATAATTAATGATATGAAACTTTACCATTGCATAATTTCATATTTAATTTCAAATGCAATGTGTTATGAATTTTTTTTTCATAATGTAGCTTATTTCAAGCAAGACAACGAAGTAACAAGAAAACGAGATTGTTATGTGAGCTCTCTGTTCTTCAGAGAGATTAATATTTTTCCTCTTCAAATATTTGTTTCTTACATAATATAAAGTATTTAGGACATGTAGGTGACCTGTCTCCTAGCATCAATTGGTATAGTACCATTAAAACTGTGTTGTCAAATATCCATGCAGTGTTGTTGCAACACTACATTGCTCAGAAAGCACCCCCATACTTGCTCTCATGCAAAATTATTTCTAAATGTAAGAATAATTAGCAGCACACTAACTAGTTCAGGACTGTCATGAATCTGACCCCATTTATCTGCTTCCCTTTAAGTCATGTATATAAATTACAAAACACACTATAATATAAATATGTTTAATTTCAGAAAATCTACTTTTGTTTCATGTATGCATTTTAAGTGATGATTTATTGCACTTATTTATTCTTCGAGCCTCAATTGATATTTTATTATCTGAAAAGAGGAAATAGTGCTACAAGACCATAAGCAATCTCATTCATGTCGATGTATCCCTGAGTATTTCTTCAGGGAGACAACTGTTCTCAAAGTAGAAAGCAGACTCCCAATAGACAAGGAGCTATGCAGAACATATTTGTTGATTTCAGAATCTCAGACTGAAGTGTACCACTTCCATTAATAATAGAAGGCTGAAGTCTGATTATGCTAAAGCAGAATATGTTCCAAAGTTAATAATAATCAAGCACTGATGTTTTTACAAATAAAATTTCTTTGATATTTTTATAGAATCATAGAATAATTTGGGCTGGGAGGGATGTGCCACAGCTATTTAGATGCTATGAAATCGCTTCTTATGTAGTGGAAGCCACTGGGTTTTTTGAGGATAAGGTATTAGGTGGCTTCATTCATTTCTCAAATCATGAATTCTGTTTCAAACTCTAAAAAAACCCACATAATATAAAAGTAATGTATACAAGTACAGATTGTGCTCCCTGAAAACATATGCATGACACTCTTCAAAATACCAAGTTGAGTTAACATAATCCCTATGAATAAGCTATAAGTAACCAAAAGTCAATACTAAGAGATAAACTTTCCTAAATCCTCTCATGGCTGAACTGAACAGGCACTTGAGCCAAGGTATGTAAGTCTTTCTTCATTTTCTGCGCTCTACCTCACTCATACTAAAAACAAATTAGGATATGGAAAGCAAATAATAAATTAACCTCCCTATATTAAAAATTTTCACTCTTTCCTATGAACTGTCAGCTTGATGCCACTTTGAAATATTACTAAATGATGACCTTTTCATGGAATAAGTGGTCACTGCTAACTCTACATAATGACTTTCAAATAACATAGTCTGAGCCTTTTTGTTATTGAAAACTGAAAGAAGCACAGTAGTCTGTAATGCTGTGTGCCTGACAGTGATCATTATGTTCGGGAAGGTTTTAATGACACAGCTAACTACATCACTATTTTGCTTCAAGAGCGTTTTCTTTTACATAAGCTGTCCTCAAAGATTAGAGTATAAACTTTTGTTTGAAACAAGGGATCATGGTGAAACTGCCAAGTAGAGAAGCTCAGCACAGAGATTTCTTATATTCACTGAAATCTTTAGAAAACATATAAGTACTGTCAAATCTGTATTGCCAAAAGTTGTTTTTGCAATGTGCAGAGAAATTATAACAAAACAGGCTCACATTTATCTTCTTTTCCTCATGCTAGAACAGCAATATATTCCAAGATATGATTATTATTTGAGATGGAAATGCAGTGCTTTTTAAGAGAGAAAAAAATGAAAAGTGTGCCAAAGATATACACAGAAGATATTATTAATTAAAAAAACTACAGAAAATATTTACAAAACAGTATAGTTTCAATATAGTCTGACTTGTTCGAAATACTTGTAATAATGATAGAAAATTTAGAAAAGTACTATATAGAGCATAATGAACCGCTTCAGTCTTCCCATCTCTGAAATTAAATGAGACTTCTACCTCCACCTCAGTGAAGGCCCAAAAGAAAGCATTTTCTTTTAATGAAACTATGTGCGAAGGAAAACCTTTCTGGAACCTTACTTGCTGCATTCACACCAAAAAAGTAAATAGTGATGGAAATCTCTAGTGCTACATAATAATTCATTTTCTTCCACTCTTGAAATGCATATTGAAATTGCCAAATTGGCTCAGGCTACATTAACTAGACTTCCTGCATCTCAATACAGTTTTCATTGAAAGACATATATAATTTTTTTCCTCAGAACACTGTCTGCTGTAGTGCAAGAGTAAAGGGTATCCTTTGACCAGATATCTTGATGTTATTTTATTTGCTTCTTCTTCATTATTCTAGGTGCATGGATCCATCCTTTATTTACTGAGCATACAGAATTGTTCATTCTCTCATGCACTTTTCTAAATGCTTGCCAGTGTATCCAATGCATTTTTAAAAGATGCAAATGAAATTATCTACACAGTCCTTCTGTGAGGTAACATCATTTCATACCTGGAGAATTATCAAAAATAGCTTAAGGCCAAAAATTATCCGAAGTATCCATTTTTCATAGTGCTAATTTGAAACAGAGGTGATTTTTTCAGAATACTTAGTACTTTGATAGCATTTTTATGCATTTTATTTCTCTAAATGATGAGAGCAGGGCTCCTGGTTCTTTTCTGCTAAATAGATCTAAGGTGAGTTCTCTGACATACCCAAACCCACATACCAACAGTCTTGTTTAAGTGAAATGTACAGCCTCTCACAAAGGCACTCAGTGGCAGAATCAAGGCCACCCCACATTCCTCTAAGGCGTCACTTTTTTTTGGTCAGCCTTCACCTTGCTCACTGTGCTTCCAAATGGAAGCAACAGACATACTCAGATCACTAGCTCATTATTATTATTATTATTGTCTTGCTACTGCCATTACTTCTATTTGTTCTTTGTAATTCCCACTGTTGCTACCAGTTACTGTGTCAACAGCCTAGATATATTCTATGTTCCCAGTCCAAGCTTGTTCACCTAAATCACCTGAGAGTGGATGGGTCACAGTGAGCAGAGCAGAACATTAATTGACATTTGCATACCGTAATTTTTTTAAAGTTTATCAGTTCACCAAGTTTGAGAGAACATTAACAGAAATATTTTTATTATGGTTATTTTATTATACTTAATAAAATCAGAACACATTACATATTTCAAAACAAAGAAAATATCTCTGCTTTAAAGACTTATAAGGAATCAAAATATTTTCCCAATATCTTTCTGGGAAAATACTGAAGTGTTTAAAATTCTATTTCCTCTGTAATTTTTCTCTTTAGTATAAATAGTATGAAAAATTCCAATCTAAACAGTATATTAGGTCTGACAAGACTAAAAGTAATTAAAAACTGAGTCTTCTGATGGAAACTAGTAGGCATCCTTAAGTACAGACTTTACTGCTTACACCACCTGTAACAAACTATTTTATTAAATAAGCATAAAACTCAAATCTGTTGCTCAATTGTACGACTAGAACACTTTGGACATTTATATTTTTCTAACACATCCTGAACATATAAGCTTCTATGTAAACCTGTTTAAAACCTCTTTAAAGCAATGTTTTTTATTTTAGTATTAGAAACAGGTTTTTTAAATTATAAGGTACATATTCTTTAACAATAAATGTGAAAAAGGAAGAGAAATGTTCTGTTTGTCTATTTGCATGCTTTTTTAGAAAAGGACTTGCACAAACAGAAACAGCTTGTCAGTAAGTACTAACAAAGCTGTTTTCCACTAATAATACTGCAGCTGTTAGACACACTATTCAATTTTTACAGGGTACAAAACCACCTCTTGTAGTGAGAAGAATGTAGGTGAAGTCAGTTTGTTCTTTGCTTTGAACAAATTCCCTTGCTTCTGTGAAAGGAAGTCAAAATCCTACACAACCAGTATATCAGTACCAGAAGATGTTGACTGCTCTGAGGACAAGGTGGGGATGGCTTTGGTGTAATTAGCTGACTTAATTAAACAAACATGAAATTATAAATTATGAGTAAAAAGGTTGTAGAATTGTCTCAAACCACAAATTCAGATCCTAGTAGGAATGACTGGACATGCCTTTCCCTGAGTTGCCTCGAAGATTTGAGAGGCTGGAATGTGTCTTTCCAAGCTCAGTGGCCAGAGTTCACAACCGTCTCAAACTTCCTGAAATCGCTTCCAAAAGAACACAAAATGCTTTTGAGAGAGAGATTGGCCTGGAGTCATCTATTTGCTGACAGGTCTTCATCAGCACATGGCTCTCACCATGTGATTGCTCTTAAATGGTTTGATTTACGCTGTGCTTCTGTTTTTGTTCTCATTTGCAGTAAAATATGTGAGTATAAAATTTTTTCAGCAAGTCTCAGTAATGCTTTACATCCATTTTTCAATGATGGTACAAATGAATACAGGAGATGCATGCACAGAATTCTAGTCCTCCTTTGTTCTTTTAAAAAATTCAAATTCATAGAATTCAATATAGTAAGGAAACAATCTCAAAAGAAAATGAGAAAACAAATAGTATGTCATTATACCATCTATACTAGAACAGCTTTGTTAAAAACAAGAATATGAAGATGTTAGTTCATACACATTAAAAATAGAAACACATATTTATTTTACTTGCACTGAAATGTTGGAATCTCTCATTTTATTTTCTCCAGTGAATGAGAATGAAGATACAGAAAATGCTTTAGACTGGAATGTGATGACCTACTCAATTGCCTCAATTCAATAAAATATTTACGTGCCATAAGCAAATGTAGTTGAACTATGATCTTTTACATTTTTTCTGACTGCCTTTGTTCACTTTAGAGGCAACAGAAAACTATAGGACAAGTAATTATGTTATTATGTTTTGAACTGGTTTGAATAGATAAGTGAATGGATGGACATAAACATAATTATAGAAGGGCTTGGGTTGAAATGATCATCTCGTTCCAAACCTCTGCCATGGGCAGGAGCACCTTCCACCAGATCAGGTTGCTCAAAGCACCATCCAACCTGGCCTTACACCCTTCCAGGAATGAGGCACACACAACTTCTCTTAAAAATCTGTTAAGTGCCTCACCACCATTATTGTGAGAAATGTCTTCCTTACATTCAGTTGAAATCTACTGTCTTTTACTTTAAAACCATTGCACCTTGTGCTGTCACTGCAGGCAGGCCTCAGTTAAAAGTCCTTCTCCAGCCTGCTTATAAGCCCTCTGTTTTAATTTTTGCTGAGCAGTGCTCACACAGCATCAAGGCTTTTTCTGCCCCTCACACCGCCCCACCAGCAAGGCGGCTGGGAGTACATAAGGAGCTGGGAGGGGACACAGCCAGGACAGCTGACACCAACTGACCAAAGGGATATTCCAGACCATATAATGCTGCAAGAAGAAGAAAGAAAGGAGAACATTTGGAGTGATGTGGTGTTTGTCTTCCCAAAATCTCGTTATGTGTGATGGAGCCCTGCTCTCCTGGAGATGGCTGAACACCTTCCTGCCCATCAGAACCAGTGACTGAATATTACTCTGTGGCTGTTTTTGAGGTAAATTGCATTCTAAAGTTATGGCTGCATTCCACATAACTAAAGGGTATAGAAGTTTGATTTGTTCATTTTCGTAAAAATTGCAACAGGCACACACTCATATATAATCACACAGTCCAAGTCCACTCAGTCCTTCTTACATAGTACATATTCAGAGCAGTACCTATCACAGCACACAGAGGCATAGACTACATTTTTCACTTTCATTTAGAATTTATCTTTTCTTTTGTTGTGACAAATATGCCATTTTTATTGAAAGTTTCGGTCTCTCTGGCATTTTTCACATTTCATAGATACAGCTTGGGAATGAACTTACTAAGTCAAGAAGGCAGTCTGGAAGAAAAATATTCAAGGTAGTTTCCACTGGGATGTTCTTGTGGACATGTGTTTTGTTGTGGGTTTTTGTTATAATTTCTATTAAGGATCTACAAGAGACAGTAATTACAGCCTTCAGCTAGAAAATACATTGTTGTAAAATCATGTAAAGTCTTTCTTTCAAGGCTGTAGTTCAGTAAAATTACCCCTTTGTTGCTCCAGGAATACTATAATTGGCATTAAAATTTTCATCAATTTAAAAAACTATGAAGCAACTAAATTCTGCATGAATCCTATAGAAATAATCCCATGGTAAGAGTAGAGCATGAAAAAAGTGACAATACTGGCTCAGGACCTAAAATTTGACTCAATATCTATCTTGTATTCACAGAGAATGTATCCACACGTCATGTAATGTGCTGCATCCAGACACTGAGGTTGCACTCATCTCTGCAGGTTCAAAGCTGCAGAAATGCATAAATGTTAAAAACTGCCATCAATTTGACATTGGAGACAACACCACAAAACCAAAAAAAAGAAACAAAAACTATGAGATGAAGGTGTCAAAACCTGAAGTGTAAACCTACCTACCAGGCTAATTTACCTCTTGGTAAATACCTACACCAACAAAATGGGCTATGTTATAGGTACAGGCACTTTTCAAACATTCCAGCTCTTTTTTTTTTTTCTTTTCTTTCTTTTTTTTTTTTTTTTTTTTTCTCTTTTTTTTTAAGCTTGGGAAAGAGAGCTGTCTTATGCCACTTGCTTCATCTACTTTACTGAACCAGCAAATTCAGGCTGTCATACTGGTGTTCTCATGAGGTTTGTGCATGGCTTCTTCATTGGAGCAAAACAAGGAACGAGGATTCTCCAGGGACATGGAAGGCAGTGAATGCAGTCAGGAACTCAAACAGAACTCAAACAGCTGGTACCCCTGGGCTGGGCATAGACACAGCCATCCCTCACCATTGGCAGTCATCTTCAGCTGGAAAAAGCCTGAGAATGAGACAGGAAGGCTGTGGAGCAAGGAAAAGCACAGACTGATGGTGGCAGAAACTGAAGTCTCTGTTTTCAGGGTCAGATAATCAAGTATCTGTATGGTAGAGCTCGACCTGTATTTGGCACAGCAGTTCATTAAGCCATCCTTGCTAATGTCACAGACTTCACTCTCTGAAGTAATGTTGCCATGACCACTTCCCTTGATAATTTATTCCACGGTCCAGTTGCTTCTGTTTTTCAAAATGGAACTGTAAATTAGAGAGTGTTAATACACAAAGACTTGTGCATGCTTATTCTGAATAGGAAAATTCTAACTGGGGTGGTGGGGCTTTTCTATTTGAGTAGGAATAAATGTTCATACAGTGAAACCTGAATTAATTTTTGATAACTAAGAAAATTTTAGTGGATTCATTTCTGTATGATAGATATAATTATGCATTTTCTTTCATTGTAAATGACTGACAAGTACATTTACAGTTATTATTCAGAGCCCTCAATTGGTTTACCAATAATTATCTTTATTTTGAAACAAGAGAATTAGGAGATATATCTGTGATTTAATAACAGAATCTGCTTCATTTTAGACATCTCTGGGTACAGCTGCTACCATAATTTTCCAGTTCAATTATATATATTATATATATATAAATAGCTCACAGATACTGAAAATCAGCTGAAGAATGATTCTATATTAGGCTATGCAACTATGCAGAAAAAGTGTGTGTGAGTGTATGCGTGCACACGCATGCACACAGTTGCAAATTTTTTTTTATTACCATCTGTCCTCTTCACACACCAGAATTAATCTGGTTGCAAGTAAATAAATATATAAAACTCCATGTTTAAATTTTGTCCTAATTCACTACAAACCTAGGACTGAAAGTTATTATCATTTTCAGATAGATGGACCTTGAGAGACTTAAGGGGAAAAAACCCATAAAACTTAATTTATTTTAGCATTTTGGTGAGGCTAGAAACAAGAATTACCCTCCTGAGACACAGAGTGCAGCTATATGATCTTCTTTCATGGGACAATAGTGATTTTGGAGCCCGTGACTTCCATTTTAGGTATGTTACAAAAGTTTTTCTAGTTTCTGTAGCAATTTGTCCTTTGTTAATTTGTTGCTTTGTTAATTTATTTTTCTGTGTGCTAGTCTGAGCTCTCAGCGCTGAAATTTTCTTCTGTTCCCATTACTTTTGTTCTCACATATTTTGTGCAACAGTGATATCTCCTTTCAACCTGAATTTGTTAAAGCAAAGAATTTCAGCTTTGTTTTATTCTCCTTGTAGAAAACACTTCAATCTTCTTATCAGCATAGCAATCTTTTGTATCCTTCTGCAATTCTAACATCTTTCTTCATCAGAATTATACATAGACTTCAGATCTTGAGAGGTATTGTTACTTTCAAGGCCTCAAATCATCTTGTAATCAGATGGTGTTTCTGATGAAATACAGTTGAGCTCCTGACATTAAAAAAATTACAGTTTTCGTTTTCCCAAAACAGCAACTTGCATTTTGTCTTGTTCAGTTTCAATTGAGAAATAATTTGGCTCAAAAACTGAATACTTTGACTCCTCCTGAGGTTTACAGTTAAGCAAGACTGTAAACCAATGCATTCATTCTAGAGTGGTGTAAAAATTACATGAGTATTAATTGCTTGCCTGATTTAGATTTAAATTTTGATTTATGACCAATTTATAATGCTGAAAACATCCACCTTGGTCTGTTACCTGACAACAGCTGCACAATGAGCAATCTGTTCGTTAAAAATTTCTCTCAGTCCATTTACTGTCCTTGTTCCAAACATATTCCTGTGTAAGCAGCCCTGGGTAATAAATTGTACATATGTTTAATCTTTGCATCTAAACAAAATGAAACAAACATCTGGGAACAGATACAATATCCAATGCTTTTCCAACAAAATATATTATTGACACTGCAACTGTTCTCTAATGCAAACAATTCTTTCTTCAAAAAGTGACATTTAGCCCTGGTACATTTAATCTTCAAAGGGTTAATCTAAGATTTAACCTTCATAAGCAAGAGGTAAGAGTTGTATTGCAGTTAATTATATACTTCTAAACAGGAATGATCACAGATACAGAGC
This sequence comes from Illadopsis cleaveri, assembly GCA_013399915.1. NCBI lineage: Eukaryota > Metazoa > Chordata > Aves > Passeriformes > Timaliidae > Illadopsis > Illadopsis cleaveri. The sequence continues at coordinate 302,902 of VXBB01004054.1, read as the reverse complement.
ACATGGGAAAAAATAGAATGTAGAATTTTCTGCTGATTCTCAAATAGGACTTCTGTTCTAAAGGAAAAATTAGGAGTATTCCTTTTAGTTTTATATACAGGTACTTCAATACAAGCCTTAAAATAATTTTTTTGCTGAAATATTACTTTCTAGATTTTTCTTCCTTTTGCTACTGTATGGTTTTTTGTTTGTTTTATAATTGTCATATTATTTCCTCATCACAACTGGGAAAAAAGCTGTGTGCTATGCCATATCACTTTTTGTCCCCATTGTTACTAATGGTAAGAGTTTTCTATTTATTTTAGTAGGATGGAAAGCACAGAGTTCAAATTGAAAGGGCAGATAGCAGAGAGAGCACAGTGCCTCTGTTACAGAAAAGAGGTCCAGGACTTGCGCAGGACTCCATGACACCAAGGGACGGCCCTCATACCTTATTGCATTAAAGAGACAGCGAAAAATGGGTGAAGTCTGAAACAGCACCACTATCTTTGAAAGCAGCTCCTGCACAAAATTTCCTGAAACAGTGGCATGAAATTGTATGCTGTGGAGCTAGGTCTTGGAGGAAGAAAAATCCCATACAATCAAACAATTCTGAGGAAATCTTGCGGGGAATGGATGCAAAGAAGGACTCTTCCAAGGTTTACATTGTAATCTTCATTCAAGTCAAAGAGAAGATGACTGGCTCAACTTTAATGTCAGCTTTTTAGGGGAAACTTTTGCATTGTTAAATGTTTTCCTATGTAAAGGCCTAACCTTTATTGATTATGCCTTATTAAAAAACTTGATGTAATTTAGTTTTTCTAAGAAAATGAATAAGCACTACAGAGTAAAAGCTGAAGCATCATTATTAAAATTATTCTGAAATTCTCTCATCTTGCAGAACATTTCTTTCTATGTGAAAGGCATGTTTACAATTTTAGGGCTTTTCATCTTTCTGCCCTGCCAGATTTTCTATCAGGCACATCATCTACAATTCTCCTAGGAGCCACTACTTGTCAGTCTGAAAAAACCCAACAGAATGCAATCACACCCATCTAATTGAGAAACAGAAATAATTTACATAAGTGGTCAAACACAGAAAAGCTCAAATTTCAGGTATTTCTAGGGATATAACCTTGAGATTCAGGGAGAATCCTTTCTTCTCCCTCTTTTTTTCCCCATATCATCATAACCTCAAATAAACCCTAAATATATAAGAAATTTTCATATGCATCTGAGAAAATTTTTATAGTCACACCTAAATTGTTTAACACTGGAAATTTGCATTCACCACACCAGTGAGGTCTTTTCACAAGGGAAAAGAAATTCATATTCTCCTTTCATTTCAAAGCTAATCTACAGACAGAGACACAAGAGGAAAATTAAACTTTTTTTGCTTTGCACTAAAATCATTGACTAAATACGAAGGATATCTGGTAAAACTATCTCATCCAGGTAAGATAATTTTAAATTTTCTGTTTTGAAAAGATCTCTAAAGATAGGAATCACATGTTTAGATAAAGCTATACTCTTCAGTGAAGGTAATCTAAGATAAAAAAGACATGTTTGGCATTTTTCTAGTTTTTAATCTGAAAACAATGAATCATCAGATAAAGAATCACATTTGCTGCACATAAAAGGTCTTCTGAGTTGTAGGACACTCCGTACATTCCTAAATTGTTTTACAGAAACTCTTGAAAAGGCAGCAAGTTTGTTTCTACATAGTCTTTTTTTACCAAGTTACAGTATTGTTTCTTTGATAGGTTGAAGAATTTAAAATGCATTGAGATTGCGACATCTTTCTGACAATCTCAGAAAATCTGAGAAACTAGAAATTTCACTCACTTTTTCTGAGTTATAGCTCAGTGCTCAACAACAAGGTCCTCTTCTCTTGCATCTCTTGGAGGTACACTGATGTAATACCAGTTTGAAATCAGAGAGATGCTTAGTTTAATTTTTTTCTGGTTACTGTTCATTTCCACAGTATGCATGGCATGTTTCAAGAATAACAGGAGGCACTGGCTGACACCAGTTGATTAGATTTTACTCCAGAAAGGAGCAGAGTAGGTCAACAAGCAGTGACAAAATAGATTATAGCAAAAATACTTGTTCCAGTACAAATCATTCATTTACCCTCTGCCAATTCACTTCTCATGAACATTAGTGCAGGAGTTGCTTTCATCCATACTGGCAGCTGACATATACAAGATAACATCGTTATTCTGCAGAGATTCTAGTAGAAGTATACATTAAAAGCACTTGATTGAAACAGTAAGAAAGTATGTTTTAGTGAACAGTAAGAAAGTATGTTTTCCATGAATTCTTGGAAAGAAACCCTAAGTATGTTTCTGTCTTCTAAGTTCATGGGTCTTTTAATTGTTTCTTTACAGAAGTATTTTAAAATATCTTGAAGCAGAAATTGTTTACTAGTGATGTAACAAACCCTGTAGACATTAAACTGCAAAAACAGTAAGTTCTATTACTTTTCCTGATAGCTTTGATTTACATCTCTGGGGCAGGGTCACAGAATTTTGCTGATTTCCACCAGCTGAATATCATGTCACTGGTCTTAGAGAAAAAGAGGAAATGCTCAAAACAAAACTATCCTATTGGAAAAGGAAATTTTTACAATGTGTTTTATAGCCATCATTCACGTGGAACAAGCTTGGTATTGTTTTAAAGGAACACAGATGCCACAATAAAAACAAGCAGCAGCCATAGTCAATAAAATGGTAGCTGCAATATAAGAAATTTATGGTTTAAGGTTAAACCAGCTTCTTGTCTTCAGCGATCCTTCAATCATTACAGAAAATCACTGTGAATCACATTTTCAAAGCAAATAACTAGGAAATGAGCTTACAGGGGGTCCAATTTGCTACTGAAACATTTATTTCAAAAAGTGACTGTTCTTCTGTTTGTGACAACCCCTAATCATTTCTTACAATTCAATCATAAATATACACTTAAGTACTGTAATTATTTCCTCCTTTTTTTTTTAATTACTTGTGCTCCGTGTGTCTTTTGAGGCTGTGGTTCCAGTAGCATTGGAACATTACTTGGTTTGAGAACATAGCTCACTGCTTAGGGAGTTAGGTACGGTATATTGGAAAATATATTTTGTTTATCTGTTCTAATTTTTGCTGCTGTATTTTATAGTACTACTGCAATTTTTACAATCTTTGAGCCACCTGCACATTTCCTCAACCCCTAAAAACAAGATTTTTAAGATCTAGTGTTTATAGATACCTCTATGTTTACCATGTAGTCAAAATTCAGTTAAATGACTGACATGCTGGCCATTTCACCTAAAATACACAACACGTATTATATTTTCAGATAACTGCAGAGTATATAGAGTTGAGAATTAGATATTAGAAGAGAAGCTAATAATCCACAATCCCTAACAATTTGCATTAAAAAAGTTCCTCTTCTTTCCAGTCTAAGCAGACACCATTTGTTTTTATGCTAACTAGCAGTTACTGGTTAGCAACTACCTCATAGTTATTACAATTTATAAAATAAATTTACTCACAGGTTTGTCTCAGTTCAATTATCAATTACAAATGACACAAAGCAGACAGTTTAATTTTCTCACTTGCAATCCTCCAAATTCCTGGAATTTTTAAAAAAGACTAAACATTACAAGGTCATATTGCCAGGACCCAAAAATAACATCAGCACGTACTACTCTGAGAACTGCAGAACACAGCTGCACCTTTTAAAAGAAGGAAATAGGGAAATGAAAGACGTACAAAAGGACTTAAGTCCTATTAGAAGGGTGTTCCCTAATGCTTTGTCAAGAAGAGAACTTAATTAAATGAATTAATCATTAACTGAAGCAAAACTTGAGTAACATCTTTNCATGAACCAGGGCTACATATATGTATATGTATATGTATATGTATATGTATATGTATATGTATATGTATATGTATATGTATATGTATATTTATATGTATATGTATATGTATGTGTATATGTATGGGGGGGGGGGCTGTGTGTGTAATTTTTTTCCACAGATAATTTCCTTTGTACAATAACTACTGGAGACAATTGCTCTAGAAGACTAAAGACACTTGCTCAAAGTGTGAGGATTTTGTCCCTGCATCCTCTATTTTCATTAGCAATTTTCACTAAATAGACAAAACCTGTGGCTTGAAACAAAATCCATTTAAAATGCTCACTTACTAACAGCATGTAACATTGATATTGTATTAGGTCTTTAGTGGTGAATTCATCTTTGACATCCTCACTTGTGAAAGTGTCGCCCTGATCTTTTTCAGCCTTCTAATGTTTGCATTTTTGTAGTGGAGTTTCTCATGGATTTTCATGTCAACAAAAGTAATGTTTTGTAAACTGTACATTCCTCTCTGGAGGAAGAACAATTGATAGACTTCTAGTTTGACCAGTGGGGTCAGAGAGGTGTCAACCTCATTGTCCAATCCCTGGTCAAATTCTGAAAACTATATAAATCGAAGTCTGAAAATAAACGTCTCTGTTTTTGCTCTGACACTGACTGTGTGAGTGTCCTTTTTGTGTCCGTCTAGCGACATGAAACTATACTTCTGATCTGCCCAATTTCCACACAGTGGAAAAGAGACTTTGGGATCTCTGCATCTTTCAGAAAGTTTAGTTCTCTAAAAAGGCATAAAAATTCATCAAATAATGGCCCTGTAATTTTGAAATTTATAAACAAAATGAGGCTTTGGAATCACAGCAATTAGGTGGTCTCAGTCACAGGGGGAAAAAAAAGACTGTAAAGTGATGGCCATCCAAAAGCCCTGAGCACTGAGGTTAGTAAAACTGTGAGAAAGCAGGATATTGAATTTGTAAGGACAGCAAGTTTAGTGTCCAAAGGCATTAGAGAAAAGTCAGAAGAGATGCAAAGACTCATGTATTGTGGCATTTTCCAGCCTTGGAGTTCTGTGTGGGGAAGGTGGGCATTGCTCAGCAAGTGTGAGTCCTGGAGCACAGCCCTGCTGTTCTGGCAGGTCACACAGCTCCTGGAGCATGGGCATTGATCAGAAGCTCACTGGTCCCATCAGGTATGGCAATTTGCATTTAGGCCTGCCAAGAAATTCGTGTTTGAAAACAGTTCTACTTATTACTGTTTCTGTAAAATGCAACAGGCATAAGTCAAGGAATATTAACAGCAATAGCATGCTTATTGTCCTAACAATGAATAATTGTCACCAAGATTATGTATTTTGATATTCTTTAATTAGGCAATATGCATTATGATTTCTGATGGAGTTCTGCCTTAGGTTTTTGAATAAAATGTTATCCCAACACATGTGTTTTGACTGGCTGATGGCCAACACTTGTAGTAATCAACCCAGCAACATTATTTCACAGTTTCTAATATTTCTTTGCTCCAATAAACAATTCTATTTATTAGAAATTAAACTAACTGATACTATTAGACCTAATCTCCGAAGTCTGAGTATATAAGTAAGCAAGAACGTATTGCATCTTGGAAATATTTCATTTGGTTAATTCCCATTTTACAGATACTCTACTCCATTATCAAAATTAATTGTATAATTCAATGTGTTCCAAGAAAACATTATATCTTCTGTGTATCTGAGTGGCTTTACACTTTAAATAGCCTACAAGACTTTAAACACTGAGCACGAATTCTCTAGAAAAAGAGCTTTATTCTTGGTTTGGAGTGTTATAACTTCCAGTTGTTTACTGCCCACAATATTTATCACAGGGGAAAAAGTGTCACATTGATTAAAGCCTGTATGCCCCTTGTTCTCTGTCAGATATTTCTTTTTTTGAATAAGTACTTCAGAGACATTTTCTGCTGATATTAGTGGGAGAGATATTTAACTATGTCGTTGTTTCACTAGGTTTACCATTTGAATTAATGGTAATTACATGGATTCATTTAAGCTACAACAGGCAGAATCTAAAGGTTTCTAAGAGGAAATTGAAGACTGTCAGCTGCAAGTAAATATTCCTTAAAATTCAGTCTGAAAGATTGAGAGGGGCCATAGAATGAAAAGAAATCAACAGTCCTAACTAAGACAGAGGCAGACACAGCCATTAATACCTCTTTTCAAATATTTTGAAATAGTGGTGAATAGAGATGAATGTAAAGCAAATGTCATAAGAGTTACTGCTATTTTTTTCTAATACATAAATGACAAAGTCTATAAACTCTAAAACTATGGAGGAACATATTAGACCTGAAGGATGACAGCTTCCAGAACAAAGACACCTACCTACTAAAATTCTCATTATTAATAAATAAACATTTTTTGAGTACTGACAGCTACAAAGTGATTGGTATTTGCAAAGCTTGCTGCAATATCTTGGGCACTAAGGCTACAAATAGCAAAGTCCTCTGTCCTTTGTCAAGTACTTTAGTTTTGCACATGCATTGGGGTTTATTTAAAATTGATGTAGTGAAGTACTTGTAGTGACAGCTCATAAGGAAAAGAAAAAACCTATACATAACACAAAGCAAATGTACAATAAACACACATTATCATGCAACCTTTTGATTTGCTGAACATCATTTGAATGTTATAATGATGGCATAAAAGTGCATCAAAAGAGAACATTTCTTTTACAAGTTGAGAAGATATTATATCCTGCATTTTTCAAAATTTGAATATTCAGTGGTTGAAGAGAGAGGTGGGAAGAGGACGGAGTTTGCATGCTTCTGACCCATGCATTAAAAATCCAACTGAAAATCAACTGAAAATAATAATATTAAAAAAATATATAAAGGGTTTAACTGGTATTTTAACACACAGCTCTGAGTGAGTGAACGCTGCTCTTCTGGTGCTCCTGCTGGGCTGAATGCAGATCAGAGAAGTACCATACTGTGCCTACCATCAGCCTGCTATTATTTCTTCAACAAAACCTTCATTCCCTACTGCTGCTAAACACTCACTTCTGAAAAAGCATAAAAGTAGGAAGGGAAAGCCCATTCTTCCCAGGAAATTTAGGGCAAAATCCACAAACAATTATTTTGCTGTCTCAGCCCTGAGATGCATGTACTACAAATATTATGTAGACATTCTTCTGAACAAGACATAAGTGGAAAATTTCCTGGTTTATGTCCATTTCCAGCTTCAACAGTGATGACATGACCAAACAATTTTTGTACATCCATTTCTCTGTTTATAAAATTTAGAGGATGAGGTCTTGCTTGTGAAGGATTCAGGTTTATAATTGAAAATGCTGACTAAAAGTAGGTCTTATTATTAACTGTAGAAATGATCATCAGATGTTCCAGAGGACAATAAATCCCATTACAGTGCAGCTATTATTGTGCAATGCTGGTGAATAGATAAAAAAGATGATTCAAAGTTGTGAGACAATCCTTGCAAGCTCAGTCTTCTGTCTCTCAGCTGTGACTATGCTCTGTCTGCCTGTATGAAAACTTTCTGCTGCTTTCTTTACATTTCTCTCCTCCCTGCCATGGTAGAAGAGTGGATGTTCAAGGCATGCCTCCCACCCAGGCAACACTACCCCACACCACCTCCCTCCCCAGTCATGCAGGAGCTGTGGCTGTTCCGTGTGGCTGCAGACCGCTGCCAGGCAGATTTCCTGCTTCGAGGGACCAATGACTTGCACTTGATTAACTTCAATTATCAACTTCAATTGCTAATTCTCAGTGACTTTAATATAAGAAAAACATGGGCAATCCCTATCTAACCAACACTGTCTGGACTGGCAGAGGAGAAGATTTAGCTTCTCATCATAAAATCATCTTTTCTTTAATATTTAAGGGTTGTCAGTAGCAAACTTTTTCAATCCTCTTTCTACCTTTCTCTTTTAATACACTAAATATTGACATTTTGTAAAATGCAGAATACATTCTATATTTGAAATATTTTTCATAACAAAAGCTAGCCTCTTAAAAAGAATTTCTTTTCCTTTCATTCTGAGGGAAAATCAAATGTGATAAGCTATAGTAAATAACAGGCAAATTCACAGCAAAAAATATTATATCAATTAAACAACATTATATCAATTAAAATAATCTTTTGTCATCATTTAAAAGTTTTGACAGGAATTATATTTTTTCCACATTAAATCTAAGTTATCACTGTCATTACTAACACCAGCACTTGTCAAGATCTGAAGCTAAGAATTTAATTTTTAGGTACTGTTGTATAAACATATGCCAGAACTTACAGCAAGTGCTATGCAGTGACCTTGTAGGAGTTGCTTTTATGTGTATATTCTGTGATTTCTATCAACTATCAGTGTAGGATCTTACTGTTACATCAATAGAAAGATATTGGCTTTTTTGAGGCTCCTTGCAGATCAGTGTTTCTATAAATCCACTATCCTGTAATCAGACTCCTGGATAAGTGATACCATTGTTTTCCAAATATCCACTCTTAGAATGATTTCTTAAAGCACTATTGAAGCACTCTCTTTGCCACAGTACACAAGAACCTTGACTTCCTCATCTTTATTTCATAAGAAATCAGAGACACTGAAAAAGACTGTTTCTGATTATCAGAAATCAGGAACATTTGAAACATGTCTGAGAAAAAAAGTGTTAATAATTTACTCCATTTTCTTTCCAGATTTTTTTTGCAATACACCATTTAACTGTAACAGCAAGTATAGGACTAATTTTTACTTCTATTTCAAGATGGAATGAGGAAAGAAACTGCTGGGTTTCCTATTTTCTTGCCATTGCTAAAAAATAAAGCCATAGGGTTTTCAACTTGCAGATTTCTAAAATCATCAACGTTTATTTAAGTGATAAAACTTTAAACTTAGTGTATCTCTATGCCTCGATCTCGAGGCAGTGCAGCACAATGGGAAAGGATGTGTAAACACAAGTGACTGAAACTGGCTACTCCCACTCCCTCCATATGATAGTATGGGGGTTATTTTGGTTTAAATTCAATCTAGATTGAGTGATTCAACTCATTCTGTGGGTTGAGTGTTATAACTACTCGTGAGGTTGGACTCTTTTTTTAAGGAAAAATTTTAAGTACATGGTGGAAGATCTTGTTGTGGTAGAACCCACACATTGGCTCAGAGCATAATGCCCCCATTAGCACTGAAGCACTTAGAGAGAAAAGCTTCTGATTTAGTTGCCTTTGAAAAAAATATATATAATGAACACCAAATCTGCTCTCAGCAGTGAAGCAGCACATGGTAAATGGGACAAGCAGGGGATTAGCTTCAAAACTGTACTTCTACTCCGAACAAAACAAGTGAAGTAGAGCCATTAGCGCTTTCCCGGCCAGTCAGAGCAAAGAGTTCATTTGGTACAGCACTTCTGCTCTCCCATTCAAGTGCAAAAGGCACAAATCTCCTACCTATACAGCTCCAATATCATCTTTTTCTTCAATCTCTACTAATTCTAAAACTTTGTTGAATTACACACATTTTTTCTGAACATTGTGATTGATTTGAAGAATGCATTTTATAGAGTGTGCAATAGATGTGTTTGTCACTAGTCAGTGCATTGGAAATTTCTGGAAGTAAATTACTTTTGTCAATGAAATAGATTAAATAGGCTCTTCCTACACATGAATGGATTTCACCTGTGAAGGATGAATGGGATAGAATATAGCCATTTTAACAGTGAAATTTAAGCAGGAATTCATGAGAAAATATTCATCCATCCTTGTCTCGTATTTAGAAATATTTTATTTTCCTGAAGGTAGGAATTACAAATGAATGACCAACTCCAAACAGTCACTCCTGGAGGAATTATGTAGAGATAATACTAAATAAATATTTGCAGATTCTCATAACTAATTAATAAATTGTTGATTTATGCTATCACAATTTTTTAAAATCCCGTATTTTACAGAACCTTTGAATTTGGCTTTTATTTGAATGCCTGAATCTTGGTGAGGCTGTCAGGTGTTGTCTCCTGACTGACTGGTGGGCAGCATGTCTTTTTACAGCCAGGCAAAATATAAATTTTCTACATTTAACATTTTCTACATTAACTTTTCAGACAACCTAAGGAGCAGAGCACAGCTTGTAGAAATTGTGCTGCAATGAGATTTATTGCCACCCAGCATCAACTTACTCAATATAAGTGGGAATAATTGCTCCCTAGAGTATATGAATATTACACAAAAGATTACCTATTCTGAAAGGACTTTGTGGTGTTCAAGTGCTGGATCAAGCAGCCAAATTTTAAGAAGCACATGATTTTTGTTCCTGTCAATATAGCGTTAAATTGAATCCTCTGTGATTATGGAAACCAGATTTCAGCTACAAGCTCTCCTTTTGCCACAGTGTCTCTAGTTCCTTCACTGAATACATTGTTACTCAGTATTACTTTTCATAAACATCAGTCAGTTCTTGGCAAAATGTTCTTTTTCACTAAAATATTCACTATATTTTGAACAGAAAAAAATTACTCCTTATTTTAAAGGATTCCTATATTTTCCACTACGTACAAAACATATAGCAGATATTAAGGCATATCATTTAGTATCTTCACTGGAAAAAAAGTGACATTATTACACCTACTTGCATACCTGGAACTGAAGTGCAGGAGTAATGTCTAAATTTCCAAGAAAAAATTGATTGTGGATGCTAATTACAGAAGACCAGAGGCATATTTTTCTTTTTCTTTTTTTTTCAGAGGATTTGGCAGCATGTGATAAATCTTTAAGTTCAAAATAGATCTCCCACGAGTTGCATTTTTTTCTCCTGAATGTATCTGCAAAACAGGTCGAGAGAACTTCCACTTGTATAGAAAATGAAGAGGACAGGAGTTACCATTATCAATTCTCTTACTGCTTGAAACTGCAGCAATGTGCACTTTGTCTGTGGAGACACTTAATTCTGTTGTCCTGAGTTCATCATCTTCCTTATTTAGAACACGTGTTTTTTCTTGCATACTACCTTACCTGACAGGGGAGATCAGGCTCTCCGTTCTGGTGTCTTGTACCATAATGACTCACAGGGCAGAGAAGAAAAATTTCAGGAAAGCTCAAACTCAGTGATTGCCCTTCTGGGAAGTCTGGAGTTTGGAGGAGTGCAACTTTTAGGCAGCTCAACTTTGTGAAATTCTGAGAGTTCTTTTACAAAATCAGAAAACAAACAAATTTAGGATCTTTTGCAGAAGGACAACAAAACCATCTTCTTGACACTTGGATGAATTCTTTGCCAAATTTTGAGTGGCTTTTAAGAGCAAAGAAATAGCATTCTACAAACAATATGAGACTCAGATTTTTAAGACAAACAAAGCTTTTTCTTTTCTACCTTCTCTGAAATGATGAATATTTTGGCTGAGACTTACATATACATACATAAATATATGTATTTGTATAAAGGTATGTGCATACTAGTCAATCAGGGATAGATTCTTATCAAGAAAATCAAAAAAACAATCCTGTTAGATTAGTAAGAATCTAACAAGAAGCCTTGATAAACCTAACAGGAATATTTCCCAAAATTATAAGTAATTGGAAAAAGTATAAGGCAATACTTATAAGTCTTGAGAGCTTTGCTTTCAGTTTTGAAAACCAGAAGCACTTCCTTTCCAGAGCCATACCCTAATAGGGTTAGTTTTCTAAGATTCAGAAAAACTTAGCACAAATGCAACACCGTGAAGGCTTCAGAAAAAAAACCCCAAAAATAGCACTTTTTGTGGAAGGGAGGGACGTTTGTTTGTACCATATCACATTGAAATTGTTACAAACAGCTTTTGTTTGTTTTGTCTGCTCTTCTTTAAAGCAAACTTGAATTTTTCTTTTCTTTTTTTTTTATCATAGAACTATCTCCTTTTTTTTTTTTTTTTAAATGAATTCTTCTTATTTTAGGATGCATTTTAATAAAGATGATGTTCAAGATACACAAGATACATCATGTCTTTCAAAATTTAAATTTTCCTGGCAACAGCAGCTATTTATGATCTGTAACTCTGATTTGTGCTTCTGTAGCTAAGAGAGGTGTTAGCCTTTACTCTAATCATAAATTTCCTTCACTTAATGATCAAATGTATGCTATGTTCAGAAAATGTTCTGAAACTAAAATCATATGTGAAGATATGATTTTTTCAATATGTCTACCTTTCCTTTCTAATAAATCAAATTTAACACAAAATAAACATTTAATCTAATTTTAAATATTATTGTATTAAATATTATCATTCTAATGTAACACTGGCATAGATACTTAAGATAAAAGCAAAGACTTTGAATGTATTATTTTCAAAATACTTTATTTATTCTGTTTATTACTGGAGTCTGTGTTTTAAGCTTGTTTTACTTTCCAGAATGTGAAAGTTATTTGCATTAACTGTCCTTGCTGTGGCAAAGAATCCCATAGTGCTAATATTTCAGGAGTCTGTACCCAGTCTCAGCTTAGAACATCTAAATCTCATTTGTTTTGACAGATGTCCTAAGTGGAATCATACAAAGAAACCACTCATGAAGACCTCCAAGGTACCTCTATGTCATACAAATTATTGGGCTTGGAGGAGTGTAACTTAATACTGCGGTGGTATAAATATGGATGAAAGTCCTTAAAAAACTCAGGTACATGAGCACAAATCAGAGTCACAAATCTTAAACAGCTGCCATTACCAGCAATTTTGAATCTTGAAAGATGTAATGTGCCTTGTGTATCTTGAACATTACCTTTATTAAAATGTATCCTAAAACAAGAATTCATCGTTTAAAACACAGTGGGTGCCAGAAGCGACATTAGACTTTCATATTTCTGACACAGTTTAACCCATGTGGACCATTTTACATAGTTTGGAACTTTTTTGTGAGCTGAGTAGAGGCAGAATGGAATGGTGATTGCTGAGGAGTGGAGAGGAGATCACTCTCCAGGAGAATCACGTCTCCACAAACTGTTGAGGTCACATCTGAGGAGCCAATGAGTTTGCTGCCTCCAGTGATGAACCCGTGATCCAGCCTTTTCCAGGAACTGGCCTGGGGCATAATCTCAGGGTGGGAAATGGATGCTAGCCCTGATTTTCCTGAGTGATTTCTAAAAGAAGTAGCTTCACGTGATGTTTGATTTTATTACAGAACCAGAGCTGCAATGCACAAACCAGATGTGAGCACATTGCTGCTTTGGTACAGTCTAAGAGCCCATTTTCATACGCAATGAGAAGAGGCTTTGAGCCTCTGTTTGACCTTTTTTTTTACTTTTCATTTGGTGCTTTCTTGCTTCTTCATCTCTAGAAAAGCACAGTTATCATCCTCCTTGTTTCATACTTAACAACAGAAAGAAAAATGGCTCAGATTCATTTGCTTCTCTACAGGTGTCTACATAATGACATTTTTAGAAGTTAAACTTGAAATGAAACCCCCAGTCTAATAAGGGGTTATTGCATTGTCACGTGCAGAACTGTATTGTATAGTGCATTTTTTCTACTAGAATTCTATTTTAGTAAAATTTTAGAAAAATACTCTTTATTGTTAATGCATATCATAAACAGTGTACCAGTAGTAATGACTTCTGATATGAAAGGAGAGTGGACACATTGTTTTTTATCATGTGTGCTAAGCATGATCCATTCAAACAAAGTATATTTTTGTGAAATATTTGGTTGGAGCACACACTAACATCTTTTTAAAAATCACGTATTGGGAACAAGGCTATAGTACAAATTTAAAAAAATGAAAAAAAAACAAAAAAGAAGGCAAACAGAATAAAAACAAATACAAGCTCAAAATCTCCATAATAATGATTTCTCACTTTAAACCAGATCACAACCCTTACAGCTCATGAAAAATTATAAAACGTTCCCTGGAACACTAATGCCAGAGGAAAAACAGATAGTAGGTCTTACATAATTTTCTCAAGTTAATTGTAAATTGTAATAGCTTTTCAAAATGAGAATGCTTCAGTTTGTGGCACTCATTTTATATTCATACAAACTGTATCTGGATTATAAATATTTAACACCAGGACTCTACCACTGAGAGTCTCTCTAGGCAATGGCAGTATCTTCTGTGGGCTGATTATAAGCAACCATGTAGTGCGAGAGATGTATTCCTGCTTTCAGTGTATGTAACAGTGTATTCCTACTTTCAATATCTGGAGGTCAGAGAATGAATCAACTCTCCAAAAAACCCAAAGGGATTTCTGATTTTCAAGTTCACCAGATATTTGGGTTGCAAAACAAATAGGGAATACAGATATTCTAAAACTGCAAGGGGGGGAAGCAGCAGGGAGATGTTGCAACACTCTGTCAATATGCAGAGAGATCTCAGCCCCCAAGGACATGCTTCTTTGAAAAAACCTGAAAAAACCTGAAGGTATAGCTTAGCAGGTAGCACTGCACATGTTTTCTAGTGATATCTCTAGAGCAGAAACACAGTACTCTCTCTTAGTATCCATAGTGAAAATATATCCTTCTATAGGTTTTGAATTATTTTCATTTGGGGATCTCAAACTGGGGGCATACTCTGCCCTACAGTGAAGCTTCCATATGGTCCTTCTTGTTATCATGGGCAAATACTGACAAGGCCATCAGTTTAGTTATTTAAATGGAAAATGGTTAAGCTCTTCAATAAGACAGTAGACAATTTCAGAGAACTTAAACATTGTTTATTGTAAGTTGTTCTTGTTGATTTTTAATCTTTCCACTAAAGATGTAATATACCTTTCAGGAGGTCTGGACGCTTTACTCTTAATATGTCACTGCAGGTATAGAATTCAGAGGGATTTGCTTTTGCACCTGATCTGAAGGACCTTCAATTTTCTGAATAGGCTGGGGGTCATCCTCATCCTGTAATAGGCAAAGTTATTTTTATACTGTTTATTGACATGAAGATGCTTTAAAAATACATAATGCTACAGAGAAATAGTCTAGTTTCCTCAGTTTCAGACTGGAAAACTGAGTCCACAAATTAAAAAAAATAAAAATAAAAACGTAAATCAGAAAATAGAGGAATTGTAATGAAACCAGAGAAAGCACCTACCTCATCATTTGAATTATTTGTTTCAAGAGAATAAAGCTTAATCTGTATCTAGAGTCTTTATAAACACACAAGTATGCTGAGTCAAATCTAATTATGGCATGACCAATTATTCAATATTATTATTTTTTATTAGCCTTGATTATACACTGAATGAAACATCTGTAGCCTAAACAGCAAAATTTACTTGAACAATTATATTGTTTAATGAATGTACAACTGTGTACAATATAATCAGCTACTCGTACAGCTTCTGGGAATAATAGTCAGTGAAAATCTATTGGCATTTAACCATCTCCACAGCCTCTTTCCCTTTAGGTTCACTCCTAAAAAGCTTGAAATTTGTTCAGTGAGTTTAACAGAAAATCTTGTGTAGACCTGTTTTCTCTGTTGGCTGGTTCAGTATGGTTTGATGTGTAGAGTGAAGAGAAATGCACACAGCAGAATGAACCCCAGGATGGTCCACCAGCTGTTGATTTTCTTCACAAAAGCCTCTGTTGGGCTGTTTTGGATCTGTGGCTAAGACAGTGTTGATAACTATTGCTAAACAGTGACTGCACAGCATCAAAACCTTTTTCTTTTCCCAGTCTGTTGCTACCCTAGTGACTAGGCTGAAGGATGGGCAAGAGGTTGGAAGATGACACAGCTGGGGCAGCTGGCTCAGATTGGCCAAAGGGATTTTCCAATAGCACAGAGAGAGATAACTCAGCAAGTAAAGCATTGCTTGGGTATTTTTATCTTTTCTTTCCTTCACCTATTAAAGTGCCTTTATGCTGACCATTTCATTTTCTCACTCTTGTCCTCCTATTCCCATTCCTCTAGAGAAGATGTAGTGAGCAGCTGGGGGTAAACTTGGCTAGCAGCCAGAGTCAACCCACCGCAACCTAATCTGAATTAAATAAGCTTAAATTTCCTTTACGCATCATTTATTTTCATAAAATTTTCATAAATTTTATTAAGATAATGTCACTATAGAAAGGTGAAGGTTGGAATTCCTTCTTATCAGATCACCTTGCAGTAAGGAATGGAGAAAAAAGGCTTTCGTATAAGCCAGCAGTATTGATAAATCTTAAAAATCTTACCTTTTTTATTAAAAGCAATAATACAAACCAGATATTCCAGGATGACTAAATCCTATTAATAATAGTTCTCTGTGCTCCCCTTACTTCCCACCCTACATTCCTGAAGAAGGCTGCTTTCAAATCTTCTCAAAAGTTATTTTAATGCCATTTTTTTAGATAGAACTTGTTAAAAAAAGAGTTGCCCCCAGTAGAAGAGGAGAATATATATTGCAAAATGTCCTTCTGACTTTTTCAAGTACAATCCGAGCAACTAGAAAATTTTTAGTAATTACAGCATGCTATTTCTGTTACCTTTTGGGAAATCTACTGTTATAGCAAGAATTATAGGGAAGGCAACATTTTTTAATCTATATCTAAAGCCTCTACTAAGGCCATATCCTCAGCATAAAATACTCATTTGTGCCAGGAAGGCATACAGGCACGCATCTGCTGCAAATCTCAATTTACTTAATTTTTAAAAAAATTAAGTTTATGATACTAATATTAAAGAACTCCCAGTTTTAAAAGAACATATCAGCTCAGCTCTCTTTAAACTGCAATTCAGAGCCATCTCATTAGGTCAGGCTACCTTGCCAAATCAGCCAAGACTAGGTGTTTTTAAACTCTTATTTACTTCAGGACATATATTTCTGCAAAATTACTATGGTACTAGTGCCTTTTTTTTTGTATTTTTTAAAACAGAACAATTAGGTATTTTCCTCTCTATTGCAATTTGTATTCTATTTCACTTTGATTTATTTAATTCAATTTTACTTCATTTTAGTTTATTAAAATTATTAAACTTCCTTTATGTTAACTCATTAATTCTCTCACTTTCACCCTTCTGATTCTTTCTCCCCATCTTGATGGCATGACCAAGCAGTTGTGTGGTGCTTAGTTACTGGCTAGGCATATAACAAGTCAAGTAATAATGTTAGTTTGACAAATTAAACAAAAATCTATTTTCATCTTTATGAAAGAAAAATATGAGTGCCATTATTGTGTAAAAAAAAAAAAAAAAATCACCTGTCATGGAAATTCCAAAATTCCAAAATAAAGCAAAATAAAGTAAATAAATTGAAGGACAGGATNAAAAAAAATGAGGGCCATTATTGTGAAAAAAAAAAAAAAAAAAAAATCACCTGTCATGGAAATTCCAAAATTCCAAAATAAAGCAAAATAAAGTAAATAAATTGAAGGACAGGATTTCTTGTATAGAGATGCCAGTAAAGAGGGAAGAAATTTCCCAGGGTACTTCCAGGTCTAAACCACCACAGATTTACCTTCTAATTTACTTTACTAGAAGAAATGAAGACATCAAGTACAGGGAAGACAATTTTTTTTTTTAATACGTGGTATTATGAGTAAGCAGTATCAGTCATTTTTATGATATCTTATTTTTATTGAAATAAAAAATTAAATAGTCTCTCCTTGCATGTCTCCTGGATTCCACAACACTTTCAAATGCATCAATTTTTTTACATGTTTGTGTTATTAAAAGCATTGCAATTTGTGAATAAAGACAGAGGAAAAGACTATGATAAAGTTAAAATATTCTTGTCCCTTCAGGTCGTCCTCTAGGACTTTTGTAAAAACATTACTGAGAAAGCTTAGGTCTCTTCTAAGGATTAGGAAAGATGTGTAATTTTAGCAGGTTATTTTTAGATTTTGAGACTACAATAACTCAAATTTAAGTATTAAGAGTAAATTAACTTTGAATTACTACAGCAATGGGTTTTGTCTTGTAGTATCTAACACTAACAAAATATTTTAAAATCATTTATTAACTGGAAAAAGGAAGATGAAACACTAAGACCAAAGACTAAGGGGAAAAATCAGAAATAGGCATTTTTAAGCTCCACTCAGTTCTTACTATTGTCACTAAGACCTCTTCGCACTGACTTCACAGTACTGTGGAAAAAACTTGTTACCAACAAAAGAAATTGAAGTTAAATACCAGATAAAAGATGCTTTTTCTGAAGTGAATTGAGATCTTTATAGCGGAGGACTGTGATACACTTATGATGCTTAAATTTTCAGTAAATGAAGAAAATCTGAAGCTTTCATCAACAAAGGAAGTTATTAAAACTTTGAAATAGATGTGTAATATTGGAAGCAAATATTTGCAGGATAGCCTATTTATCCAAAACTCCTACTGAGATCTTAATTTTTTACAGAGTAATTGTTAGTTCAATACCCAAAGCAATACAAAATTACTGCATGAATCTGATGTGTATTTCTGCTACCTGGACATGGAACTGATTAAGTATTCTAGTACAATAAATTTTTGCAATCTATACTTTTTTCTTAACCAGAATAGATAGATATAGATATAGATATAGATATAGATATAGATATAGATATAGATATATAGATATAGGTAGATAGATATAGATATAGGTAGATATATGAAAAGACTTAATGTAGTTTTTAGTTCCTGACTAAACTGTTTGACAAAGCTATTAGCTTTAGCTTCAGCAATTTCCTCTTCAATTATCTCAATATTGTTAGAACTTATTACTCGACTTTTTTGGCCTCTACAACAAAATTAACAATAAAGCAGAATTCTGCCATGTCCCGTGCCTTCTTGGGCCATCCTGGCAAAACATGGAGGAGCACGCTCATTCGTAAAAAAGGAGGAAGGAGCTTACCAGTTTAGTTGAGTTTTAGGAAAGAGCAACTAGGTCACCGTCTTCTTCAATACTCTACATGAGGTGGTGCACCAGAGAAGGGAGGGTGCTGCTTCTCCAGTGCCTGGGAATGAAAGGAGGGAAGTTTTTGTAATCACTTGTACCTTATCTCATAACTGTATACAATCTTGTCCACAAGCCTGCTGATTTTTTTAAGGAGTATGGTAAGGATGAGCCATGGATGAGTATCCATTGCTCATGCAGTATTCCCTGATAGTTTTGGACAAATATTATTTATTTGTTTTTGATGTTTAGGCTTATAAATTTGTCTCAAATTACGTAACTTGTAATTAACTTTACTATTTAATAATAATATCATTTATTATATGCAAATTATAAATTTATTTCAAATATTCAGGTAGACAAGGATGGATAACAAGCTCAGTAGTGATAGCCAAATCAATGTTATTTTTCTTTTAGTTTTGCTTAGTTTTGCCTGTTAATTACAGGAAGAAAAGGAGGAAGAACTTGAAAGCAGAGTGGTGCAATTCTTGTGAACACATGAAACAACAAAACAAAACTATTCAACAGTATTTTCAACTGCAAGCAATGATTACAAAATGGTCCCTGCTGTGGTATTCACATTCTAAGAAACTAGGTTGCTTGAACCAACCTGAGTGGGAACAATACAGCCTAGAGGGTTACTCAGACAGGATGAACTCATAGCTGATTTTAAAAGTTCATAAGGTAACTGCCTGTGTCCTCATTTTATTTCCTCTTATTTCTTATCATTTTGGTGTGGTTTGTTTGCTTAGAAATTTGATCTTGTTGTACAATTCTCAAAGATAATTATGATGCAATTTTCAATGCAATTTTTCTGGATGTTTAATGCAGTCAGTGATTCTCAAAGAAAAACATTAAAAATTACTGAGGCTGCATATTCCTTAAGATACATAGTCTTAGCATGACAGAGAAATACAATTGTCTTTAATATTGTCAATGAGATATATGCATACGTGTATGTGTAAACATTGCTTATATTTTTTTCAAACACACTATCCCTTAAATGAGACTTTGTCCTTGTGTACTGTGGTTTTGGTTGGGGTAGAGCTGATTTTCCTAGTAGATAGTATGGGACTGTGTTTTGGATTTGTGGTGAATATTGTGTTGATGTCACAGGGTTGTTTTAGCTATTGCTGATTAGTGCTCACACAGCATCAAGGCCTTTTCTGCCCCTTACACCGCCCCACCAGTGAGGGGCTGGGGATGCACAACGAGCTGGGAGGGGACATAGCCAGATCAGGTGACCACATCTGATCAAAGGGATATTCCAGACCATATGGCTTCATGCTCAGTACATAAAGCTGGGGGAAGAAGAAGGAAGTGAGGTCATTCAGAGTGGTGGGTTTGTCTTCTCAAGCAGCCATTGTGTGTGATGGAGCCCTGCTTTCCTGGAGATGGCTGAACGTCTGCCTGCCCATGGGAAGAGGAGAATGCACCTGTTCATTTAGAGTGAGCAGCTATCATTCTTTCCCAAACACTGGGTTCTGATTTCAGGACTGCTCTCTGTTCTAGTATGTTTCACACATGTGTTGCTGGGGAGGGTTTGCAGTTTCACTGAAATCAAGAACCAAAGCAAAGACCTGAGGGTTTATGTGATTGCAATTGAAATCACTGAGGCTTGACGCTTCACAATCCCGTTTTACAAATTTTACTTTTATTCATGTACAGAGATATGAGTAAAGCATTTAGCCTATTTATGAAATAGTCTTTGCTTTTGTATGTACCATGTAATAGAGCTCTTTTACCTTTGCATCTGGATTTGAATGCAGAGCACATAAGCCAGTTTGCAATGTGTGGTGCCTAGAAAGGTTAATTGGTCTTGACTGCATCATCTCAGCTCTAACATTGTTCAAGAGAAGACAAATTCTGACTTTGTCCCAAAACACTTCTCCCTGGGAAACATTTCCAACTACTTCTGATAGTGCTGATTTTCTGCCATTTTAGCGCTTACATATGTGCCATGTTTCCTGAGATTCATTTGCTTGAAATCAAGAAACGAATTTGACATTGAATACATCTATATCCCCTCACACATGTGCAGTGTCTGTACTGTCAAGCAGTTCTTTTCTGATCCATACCAGAGGATAGTTAGCTACTCCGAATATAGCTCCCCCTCAGAGAGATTAGGTAAGAAACAGGGGGTTTATATCCTGTGTTGCTGTGTTTGCTGGCTAAAAGCAAAGTAAGACTAAGAGTTCTCCCGCTATAAACATCTGAAACTCAGTGGCTAAGGAGCCACTTAAAAGCATGCAGTCATTTAGAAAATCCAGAGTTATTTCCATTCACCTGCTTTCTTTTTTTTAGGTAATAAAAGACTACAGCACTTGAATGAAATGGAGCATTTTAAATGTTGTAAGTAGTCTTTCCATTTTTTTTTTCACTAACAGACTTGTTTTGAAGGAGTTTGAGTGGTGGTTTTCAAAGATATTCAAGACTCTGCTTGTAGAAAGAGCAAAAGGCTCTCTTTGAGATTCTCCCAAAAGACATCATCAATACTTTTACAGGAAATTTATTTTTAAATTCTGTAAATTGTTGAAGACACACTAGAAGGGCAGATCTCAGTCATAGATTCTGAAATACTTATCTGCCTACTGACTTGTAGGCAGGCTTGAAAGCTAAAATGAGCAGCACACATTACTTCCTTTCATATGATGAAGGATCCAGTGCCTGTACCAATTATACAATTTCTGCAGAAGACTGTCTATGGAATTGGGCGGATAATTGCCTTTCTACTTATTTTTTTTATGAACCAAATGAGAAAATTGATGTAATCTCCCTCACACAGTCAGTATTTTCATGCATTTAATTTATTTTCTGCTGTTTTTCTTTCTAAACACACGGGGAGCAGACTGCAAATATTTAAGAGAGAATTTTTTCATTTATTAATAAAAAGAATATTTTGGAGATAAACATGATGGGATGACAAAAGTTATCTGGAAGCAAATTATTGAGTGGTTCAAAAAACCTCATTCTCCTGAGCTATGTGTGCTCTTGCAGGTAAAATAGCTCAGTGAAAGAGTGAGACTGCATCCGTTAAGAGTGATTATGAACATGAAATGTTTTCTTTCAGGTTCTATCTCAGTTTTCTGCAACTTACCAGGGGAGTAAAGGGGGATCTGAAAAATATACCCTCAGTTCTATGACACTTACTTTGACTTTTTGCAATAAAGGAGACAGCAAAGGAGTCTTTGTTAGGAACTTGTTTTTACAGAAAATGAAGGCTGGCTTTTGCTATATATATTCAGTTGGCTGTTAGGATTTACAGAGTCTAAGAGGGATGAATGAAATGTCCATCTTTTAATATCACTGAAGGAGAAGAAAAAGCAGGGACCCTCTTCTCTGAAGGGTGGTTCAGATACACAACACATACAGGTTTAGCAACCTCTAGATTAAGACATTTGAAGATAAATGGTGAAACTAAACTAGGAGAAATTAAAGATTTTTTAAAATTTTTACTTAGAGAAAAATGCCAGTTTGTATTGTGAGCTAGTTTTTATATTAATAAAATCTTCCATTATTTTCTATGTTTTCTATGATATAAAAGAAGATTAGGTACTTTGAAAATTCACAACACAATATATTCTAACATGTTTTTCACAGTGGTGTTCTACTTTTGTGCATTGAGGACTGAATGGTAACTTTAAAATCTCCTAATTTTATAGTTTTGCAGAAACAAAAATAAACTAAACTAAACTAAACTAAAAAAAAAAAAAATAAAAAGTACCACAGATTTTTCTTTGTGGAATTCCTTAGTCATCACTTAACTTATACAATTACATCTACTTCCAACATTCACAATAGCCTACATAAATTCTCTTTCCTTTTTCCTCTGAAGGCTTGTACCATATTTATTACTATTACTTTGTTGTTGAAAAACATAAAGAGATCAGTTTTGTGTATATTTGCAATCTTCAGGTTGTGGGGAAGTATTGATTGGCATGTTCTGGTAGAGGAAGGGCTGCAGGAGTGGTTTCTGTGAGAAGATGCTGCGAGCTTCCCCTGTGTCCATCAGAGACAATGTGAGATGTATTGACTGCAACCCCATTCCTCATGCCCTGCCCCTGGAAGGGAGGGGGTGTAGGAAACCGGGGGACATGTTATAAGATTTGGTTTTACTTCCCATTATCCTACCCTCATTTGCTCAGTAACAAATTATTATCTGTTCCCCAAGTCTGCTTTGCCTGTGGTAGTAACTAGTGAGTGATGTCACCCCACTCTTTTCTCAGCCCAGGAATCTTTTATTATGGTTTTTTTCTCCCCTGCCCAGCTAAGGAGGGGAGGCACAGAGGAGCTTTGGTGGGCACCTGGTCCCCAGCTGGAGTCAACCCACTGCACAATGTTTTACAATATAGCTTTAAATCAGTGCTGGGAGAAGAAGAAAGGCAAGGACATCAACCCAATTTTCAAAAGGCAGTAGCAATTCAGCTCTGTTAAACTGAATTAGGTTTAGGGTCAGGAACCATGGAGTAGAATAATGCAAACCAAGCTACTACACCATTCTGCTTCATTTAGTCTGTGATGATAATGAGGTATCGCTGAATGCTAAATAGATTATACACGGAAATTTGGGCTTGGAAGGAAAGCTCTCATCCTTTTTATGGCAATGACAGAAACAACAAACAATATCTTGAACCAAATATTGAATGTTACAGGAGACATTCAGTAGTCCCTCAGTGTCAAATTGAATGTAAAAAAAGTTCTTTTAAACTTACTGTCACAATTAATTGATTTTCAGTGCCATCATTGCACATTGCTGGAAATAATTTTCCTGCACTTGTTCTTATCCTTCTGTAGTTATTTCCTGAGTCTTAAAAAATCTGTTTTAAATTTAGCCTTGTGAAGAATCATTTCAGTGCAATCACTGGATTTTGTTGAATATCATTTTCCTGCAGTCAGTCTAATTTGTGACTCTTATAGCTATTGCTAAGTCCTTTCCATTAAAGGCAGCCCCTCTACTGTTTGTTCCACTACTAGTCATCCAAAAAGTACTGGAAACATGTCAGCCTCAAGAAATTTGTATTGGAAAATGCATATGTTGTAGGAAAATACATTCCAGAGGAACACAATTTACGTAGGTTTGGAAAGCTAAAACTAGTAACTCAAGTGTCATGAAAAAAAGAAGTAATTGTTACTATATTCTGCAGTTTGTTTTGAGGTCTTTGTCTCCCGTCGGACTCCTACTCTGCTTGATACTTATATAATAAACCATCACTAATCATGACTTTACCCATCCCTTATACAATGCAGATTGCAAGCACACAGAGAAATTATCTCTTCATGCTTTTTAGCAAAGATTTTGCAATGCATAAAGATTTAGTTTCTTGGTGCATCAAAAATATATTCAAATATTTATATACAATTTCTATTCATGAGGGATTTATTGTTTCTTAATAAACAGCTATTTGTAGTAATGCACCCCAACCTTAGTGGGTGTTTCCATATAAGGAAA
Source organism: Illadopsis cleaveri (assembly GCA_013399915.1). Classification (NCBI taxonomy): domain Eukaryota; kingdom Metazoa; phylum Chordata; class Aves; order Passeriformes; family Timaliidae; genus Illadopsis; species Illadopsis cleaveri. The sequence goes on along the minus strand of VXBB01004054.1, from coordinate 278,826 downwards.
GGTTTAAGACTCACCCCTTGCTGTTTTAATAAGGTAAAGGACCCAGAAACTTGGATGTTCTTTTCCCAGTAATAGGCCCAGAGCCAGCACAGAGGCACTGGTTGAGCTTTGGAAATGTTTCTCAAAACCTGTAGCTGCTTCTATTGGCAGCAAGCCAAATTGTCTCTCCTTGATCATCCTATACTTAAGAACAAGCTCAGCGGTGCTCGGTGCTTTTTGGGGTGTCTTAGCAAGGTGTGAGGGGCTTCTCTGACACTTGTGTTAGGCTTTTACTTTTGTTCCTGTATTGTTTGTTATTTTCTCTTTTATTAAAACCTTTGCTTTACAAAACATACCCAAAGAGCCCTCTCACAATATTATTAAGCCACTCTGAGAGGTTGCAGGTCAGCCCTCAGACTTGATACATCTTCACAGAGCTTGTTACACTCTGGCCACTTGTTAGACTATTATATCAGCTATTTTTACATTTCTATTTCTCTACATGAATAGACATCCTCCTAGGTGTACCATCTTAGAGACAGAGCTGGTGGTCATGCATACAGTTAAAATTAGTTGTCACTTTTAACATCCCCTATGGCTTCAAGTCTCACACTTTCTATAGTCATAGTTATCTAACAAAAATGATGAAAACAAATTATAACAATTTCAACAGCCCCATCAGCATGTTGTCCCCCACAGGGGACCTATCTTCTGATTAAAAAAAAAATATTCTCAATAAATTTTTAGTGAGGATTTTCCATGCTGAACTGGACATAACATTACAATATAACACTCTAAGTTCTCCCTGCAGAATTTTAGTAACGTTTTATTTTGGGGAAAAGAAAATATAGGAAGCAAACTAAATCACGGCTTTAAGCACCTAAAAACTTTCTGTATAACTTATCAAGTTCAATATTAGTAATTAAAAGTTTGAATAAAGGGTACTGGAAACACCGTATTTGTGTTTTATAGTAGCTGGTCATAGTATAAATTACAAGCAATACAAGCAATAGTCAGGAATCGAGGATGAAAGCCAAGATTTATTCATTCTAAGGGGTGGCCAAATCATGGAATCATATAATTGAGTTTTCTCTTGAATTATGAAATTTTTATATTAGTTTGTTCCCCAGAGGCCCAGTATCAAGGATGTGAGTGTTTTCCATATGGTCACACTTACATTAAGCCAAGATGTTCTTCAGAAAGCCATTAAAAAAAAAAAAATCATATATGAGGTGTATGCTAAATGGGCCATAGGAACATAGATCAAATGAGAAAAGCACATACTAAATAGCTACTTGTTTAGCTAATGATACAAGCAATCATTCAAATCAAAATATAAGTAAAGACTGGACCACCCCATGTGTGCACAAAATAAGTCAGTTAATAGTTGGAATTGATAACTTAGCATTTTTATATTATTTGTATGCTTACCTTTTCCATCTGATCATCCTTGTAAAATATGCAATATTATGTGGGGGAAAAAATGCCTGAAAATAGAAGCATGATCCTCCTTTCTAAAAGGCAACATTGACTGAAAAGTGTTGACCTCCTTCAGTGTGTGGATTACTTCAGTCATTGCCTACCACCAGTCCTTCAGCCCTTTATCAGAAGCCCCAGCTTCTGCGGGCTGTGAGCAAGGAGAGGTGAGTGGGGCAGCACTGGGGCAGGGATGGGTCCCCACTGCTGCTGTGGCCATCCTGTCCCCTGTGAAGGTTTGGTGCAGGACCCGGGCACCTCTGCTTGAGGGGCAGACAGATGTTGAATTCTAACCCAGCTGTTGATTGTAGTGGTGCAGCCATGGTTCACGGGTGTTTTAGCCTCCCATCTACTTTGCTGAACATCTCCTTCCTCCCCCAGCCAGAGCTTGGCACCCTCACGCAGGTACCTGCACAGCAGACCTAAATTCAGGAAAAACTGACTTTCACCCCAGTTACCAGTGGCTGCAGATATTTTTCAAAGGCTCCAGTTAAGCATCGCTCCCCGAAAAACCATTTCTGTCAGAACAAATAGGGCCCAAGCTGTTTTCTTTTGTTTTCCAGCTGCTCTTTTGTGCCGTGGCCTGTACTTAATCCTCTGAGACATGTGGCCCAGTTTATTCACAGCTAATGAGAGGGATACATGATTGCAGATATAGCTGTGATACCTGAATTTCCAGACTGAAGGCTCAAACCTACACACTGTGCCTCCTTTCACTCTTGCCCCTCTCTCCCCTGCAGCAAATCGTTTCTAGGTTTGTGTTTATTGGGCAGTGCAGTCATGGAAATTCTTTCTCCAGTGCAGTATGTAAAATGCTGGTTGCATTATCAGTGTAGAAATATATGCATGTGTGCACACAAGCACAGTTTTCTTAGATTCATTAATAAGTGGCTGGAGATAAAAGTATAGGGAGTCTGTTATTCCCATAACTATTATACAGGTCAGGTGAAATAAATTTTTTCTCTGCAGTGATTAAGATTGATGTGGTGTTCCTCTAATCCTGTTTGTCATCTTGCCTCCTCAGGAATCATTTCTATCACTGCTTTCTTTTAAAAAGCTGAACATAACTACTTATCAAAATAAAATATGTTTTTTAGGTTGTGTGGTTTTTAGCAAGAAGGCACTGGGATTTGTTAGATTTGACATATTTACTTTGCTCTGAGGCTAAATGTAAAATATAATACATTTGCCAATTTTACATGTAAGCATTTATTTTGTAATGTTGAGAGAATGGGTTACAATTGTAAAACAAGTCATAGCAGCTATATGAACTAAATTATTCTTATATTAAATTTTATAGTAGTGAAGGCAACAAAACATAGCACTTTTTTTCTAAGATTTTGGTCACAAGTTCTGAGGAAGGCTGCACAATAAAATTTGTTGTTGTAATTATTACAGTAGCAACATAGCGTCTCTCATGGTCCCAGCTTGGGACTTAGAACTCCATCTGCACCATGTTAGCTACATTAAATCAGGCATTGGCAATGGCATGTAGGCTTTGTGTTTCTATTACAGAAATGATTATAAGCCTTTGGTCAAGAAAACAAAGGCTAGTTACACTTGGGAACTATGCAGATAGAAAAAGAATAATTCTTGCCCTAAAAATCTTCCAATATTCTCTCCCATCTAAGAGGGGAGTTCATTTATGCAATTTCTTTTACAGCAATTAGCCACATGAAATAAGGTACTAGAAGGAATAATTAGTACCAATGGCAGTCAATACCAATGCAATGAAAGGAAATAAGGACGATGCAGGATTGTTTATAAAAACAAAAGGGGTGTTCATAAATATTATGAGAAGTGAAGGTAGAAGCTATCTCTCAAGGTCCTAATAGTGGCTGCAGTGCCTTGGATATTTCTCAAATGAATTAAGTTTACTTTGATTTTAAATATTAAACCATAAGTTGTAGAAATAGTCCTTTATTCTGCCCTATACTGCATAATGTTTTTTGGTTTAGGTCACTACAACTGTTTAAACCCTGACTGAATAACTGCAGATTTTTCTGAAACTGCTGTCTTCCCATTTTCCCATTCACAGCCATTATGCTGACTTGCAGAGATTCTTTCATGAAGTCTGACAGCAGGAATGCAGCAGCCTGGATTCTTACACTGGAAAAGATATTGCATCTTCTTTGTCAGAAAAAGGCACAAGGATATTAGAAAATCTTCCTTTTTAAATTTGTTCTGTTATCAAGGAGTCAGCGGAAGCTGAACATAAGCCACTACACATACCCAGACACTCATTAATTTTTTCTTCACTGCAAAGTAAAGGGTCACTTACTTATTCTTTCTGCTCTTACAGTGTTTTAATAGAGATAAAGTCAGACAGTTGTGGCCCTGTGTGGCTCTTTGCTTAAATTCTGCAGAGGGCTCAGGGACAGCCAGGAGAAGTGACATCTCCTAGATTCGGGCATGAGAACATGCATTGTTCCTGACAGGGGTGTCTCTGCTCATGCTGGCACTGCACAGGCCTTAAACCTGTGCTACAGTGTTTACTCCTCTGAAATAATTAATGTAAATATACAATAAATCTGCTACATTTAGGTGTTCATTTTGCAGGTTAGTTCAGGCTAGGTTTTCTCCTTTGTTTTTACAAGTTATTTCTGATTTCATGGAAGGTTAACTTTTCATTTGATAGCAGGTGTCAAACAGCATCTTTTCTGGAAAATACATCTATAGACATGGGTTTAAAAAATGTTTTTTCACAGGTTTGTGTATTCCTAAAAATAAAGTTATTTAACGGATTTATGAAGCCTATGAAGTATAGTATTCTACTGATTTTTCAGGCCTTTGGAAAGCTTTGATGACAATTAAATAGTTCCACTGCCTTTGGAGGCAAGAATTGTTGGGGGATCTCTGTGAAGATCATACCTCAGGAAGGAGAAAGAATATTTTGGTGTAATAATGAAAGCATATTCCTTTTGAGAGACATATATCCACTGTTACATGTAAAGCAAAAAATATTCTCAGAAGAAGGTGACTAGTATTTCAAATTCAAATTTGTTTTTAAAATGGTTGTTTTTAAGCTAATGGTTCCTCAGATTTCAAATGTTGCTACATTCCTTTCTGAATCAAGCTGGCTGCTGGGTTTGGTAAGAGAAGCTAAGCTAACATTTGGGCTAGCACTTCATGATTAATGGTGCTTTCATTGCTTTCAGAAGTTTTACTATATGCTCGACACAGTAATCATATGGGTAGCAGAAACATTGTCAATTATGTTCTTTGTAATTTATGGAACAACGTAAGTAAGAGCCACGTTTGTGAATACTTAAGAAATCTTCACAGAATACAAATTATTTTCCTACAAAGTAGCAGTTCGTAGTAGAGTAGCATATAAAATATTTTGCAGTACTACAGCTAGTGTGATTTTAGTATAAAGTATTTAATAAATTATTTTTTCAATGAATAGTTAAGAGATATAGCTGCACTCTGTTGACAGTGTCTGATGGGAGGGGACAGGATTCAGAGCCTTTCTCTGACTGATACACGATCCTAAAAATGCCTGTGGGCTGGTTACTGCTCTGGACATGTCTCCAGCACAAACCAGAGTGAAGTAATGCCACCTCAGCTGAGCTGCACACTCACGGGGCACACTCCAGCACCTGGCAGAGGTGTTCAGCTCACTGGGGGAACCAGCCCACCCTCCACCTTGCAGGGATGAAGCAACAGTGAGATGCACAGGTAGAAATTGTTAGGCAGCACTGCAACTGCTAGACATATTGTTGCCCTGTTTGGTTTTCATGGAGATTTTCTTTCCTAATAACAGGATTATCAAAATAATTTAGTGAATTCATGCTTCGAATTGTTTCAGAAGAGTCCCGGGTAGCCGCGCACAATAGCAATGACAACAGATATTAAAACAAGACAAGACTCATTTCACTTTCTGATCTATATTTCCTTTGAATTTATCTGTACTGTCCTCTCAAATAGTAATGCAAATAAAAATGATTAATGTAGGAAAGGTGCTCCAGCTGCTGAGTTCAGATTTTGCCTCGCTTTTTTTTTTTTGGATGTCCTAGCAATAGGAAAATCATGTCACTGTGTTACTTTTTTTTTTTGGTTGTTTCATTCATCAATCTTTAAGGAAAAAAAATATTGAAATTAGAAAGAACCCAGATTGTGCCTATGCTTTTGTGAAGACATATTGAGTTTATCTCCTGGAGAGAAAGGTTTTAAAGGAAAGGGGATCCCAAATGAGACACTTGAACTATTGGCTCAGTAGAGAGAGATGTTTAGGAAAAAAAAATCCTTCTTTCTTAAAGGCACAGGCTGCTGAGGAGGTACTGGATTTGTCTTTGTGCTAGAAGAAGGTATGTTATAGAGTACAAGCTTTGACTTCAGGTAACCCTACAGACAGCTCATCAGACAGCTCATTAAAATAAGGGATGTCAGTGTGCTCTGGCAAATGCCTCTTGTGTAGCCATTAAGTACAGAGAGTTTTATCATGTTTCTGCACTAAGGCTACTGCTGAAGGAAAGGGGCAAAAAGATTGATTTATTTTTGTGTCCATAACAGGCATCCCTGGCATTTCTATTTCCCTTTAATGTATTTAAAAGTTTGGTGATAATTTTATTAATGAGGTGCTGTGCCTGGCTAGTTTTGCCCTCCAAGTGGAATGCCGTCCTGGCAACTCTGTGTGCGGAAGGCCTTTGCAGCCTTGAGATTTTTGTGACCTTGGTTTGGACCTTCTTTCTGGCCATTTTCTGTACTCCACAGAGGTAATCTAATGCCAGCATATTTAGAGAGGAGAAGGTCTTCCTTCAGGTCCATCTCTGCCACTGCTTTCTCACACTCCCTGATTGTCACAGTGGTTTTCATAAGGTGTTGATCCATCCTTTGCATGCATCTCCAGTAGACAATTATGAAAATTTCCAGTGTTTTTATATTCTGCTTGGGAAATTGATGTAGCGTTCCCCAGACTGGAACTGCAAAAGGGAGTTATAACATAATTTGCTATATAAATTGAAAACATATTGTGTATATATTAAGATCTTGATCTTAACCCTCATCTCTAGGACAAATTCCATCTTTTCTGCATTGCTCACTCAGCTTTTCTTCAGTTCAGTGGTTTGGACACTGGTTCACATGAAGAAATGAACACTTTTTACTGCTTGGTTTGAATTTAACCAACAAACAGATTGGTGTAGAGAAAATGTCTATATGTTCTCTGAGAGCCAGCATCCATGTACAGTAGACATCTATGTCCAAGCTTGACTTCTAATTACATGGTCTTTTTAAAGCAAAAATTATCTAAAAACATTCATAATTTTTTTGGATTGTAGTTTAGTGATCCATCACTTATATTTGTGATTTTAGATAATTTTAATTTTAAACAACAGAGTAAACTTCCATACAAGAATTTGTCTGTTGGAACAAATAAATTTTTTGCCAAAGAAAATATGTAGAATATTTTTAAAGGTGGTCTGTTCTCATATAAATTATAGTTGCAAATACTGTATTTTTCAAATTACTGACAAGAATACACATTGAACTTGAGTGAGGTTATTCCTACCCACAAGTCAGGCATTCTGCTTTAAAGTGCATAAAGTTTTCCAACCATTTCCAGCCCCTATTTCCCACAATTTTTCATTTTGCAGATGAACATGCACTAGCAGATTAGCTGCAGTAGTGCTCAACAAAGGAATCTGAACAGAAGAAAATAATGAACATCATTTCAGAGAAAAGTCAAATTTAGTAGCAGTTAAAATGGTTATGATGTGTATTGTAGTTTTGCAGTCATCTTAATGCATTTTTCTGTCTGTGAGAAAGCTGCTAGGAAAGAATGCTGTGGCCAACTTGCTTCTCTGCTCATTCCACAGGACTGAAATATGCAAGAAACCTACGACTTGAAAAATTATTATTGAAGATAACATAGCTTATATATTTGCATGTAAAACCACTGATTTACCAGAAAATAATAGTGAAGTGAGATCAGTTGCTTGGCTAGAAAAAAACCCCAAGAATTATGGGGAGAGTACCAAAAGCTGTGGAGGAGTTGGACCGATTTTTTCACTCAGTATGTAAATTATGAAAAGTAAAAAAAGTTATATAAGATCAGTTTATATAAGAGCAATTTATATAAGCTGGTAAGATTTATGTAAGTTAGCAACACTGCACAAATGACCACAAATGGGGACAGTTTTCTTACATCTTTATTTCTGTCTACAATTCATCTGGAAATTAAATCATTAGGATAAAACTTGTCTTGACCATGGGGAATAACACTCCCACAAAATAAACAAAACCCTCATACACACACCCTTAACCAGAAGCTTTCCTAAAAACCTACAATGTTTGCCATCAGTAATTCTTTCAATACACATTTACAATCCTCATTTCCTTACCTTCACCAAAATAATGAATCTCATACCCTGTAAAGGAGAAAGGCAAAATCCTCAAACCATAATGAAAACAAACCTCTCTACCTAGGATTCAAATATAATAATATGAATTATCATTTCACTTTGCTGTGGCACTCAAAGTTATTACAAATACCATTCTTAAATTGTAGGATGACATTAAATAGATTCTTTGCATCCTTTGTTGGCAACAGATCAAAAGTTAAATGTCAGGTGATTTTTTCTTTGTAATCAAAACCTTTTATATAACAAGTAATAACAGAAAAACATAGCTTAAATTCTAAAAGTTGCAATATTTACATAAAAACCAAATTTAAACCAAAAATATTTTAATAACTTTGAAAACAATACTCATCTATGAACTCGGCTATAGAATTTATCACAAATTTCTTTGTTTATCATCTAAACATACTGTTTATTTTCTTTTGGTAACTATTAAATTCAATTTTCAGGTGGTTTTATTTTGATGCCTTGGGTTTAAAACATTGTTCCATTAAACTGAAGTGATTTAGCATAATATTGTGGTGTGTATTTCATTGTAAGATTATTAAAGAAAGATTTTTCAAAATGTATTTAAAATATAGATGATGTGAATGCAAATGTTTTCTGGTTTTCTATAGAACCATATAGAACCGTATTCTTTGAGTTTGTTGCAAGCTCCTTAGTGCTGCATCTGCCACGTATATTGAGAAGAAAACAATTTTGAAACTGCTTATGTAAGAGTATGAAGTAATCAAAAACAACACAATATACCTGCTACATTTTGAAGGGGAAGAATAATTTTTTTTTGCATTTCTGAGATTACCCCACTTACCCATTTTTGGAAATGTCAGCATTCTACCCTACACCAAGAGGTCTTTCAAAACAAGTAACACTTCTAAAAGAATTTTATTTGAGCATTTTTACCCCTCAGCATAAACAACAAACAGATGATACTAGTCTTGTTCATTATTAAAAGCAATTCATGACATGGAGTCAAGAATAAACATAGAACACATTTTACACTAGTAAGAACAATTGAAGAAAGATGTTAGCATTTTTGCTTTTTGATTTTTTGAAGGCCTTTCATCAGAAAGTCTAAGCTTTTTCAGTAGGGTGAGAGATTTCCCAGCCATTTTTGGTATTTCCACATAAGATGTATGCCCAAGATTGCTCTGTGTCTGTGATATTTAGCCATGTTGGAGGTAAAGGGAGTTCAACCACTGATTTTTCACCAATCCCCCAAAGGCTACTGCCTTTGCAGCCTGCCACACTGTGTATGTGTGCATATCCTAGAGTAGCAAAAGAGGTTGACAGCAATGGTCGCCCCTTCCAGGAGCAACAGTACTCGAGATTCACAGGGTGGTGACCAGACTACTGAGTGCAAGGATGCTGAAATTTCCTACCAAGTATTTTTTCTGGAAAATATATGTTTTTGTGTCTCAGAGGATTAATAATTAGAAGGGGCAGGTGGAAAACTGATTTCTGTGTTTGGAAGAGAATCTAATCAGAGAAAGTTAAAAGAGCCTCTACTTTGGCATTAGAGTGGGAAATGCTTTCTAAATAGTCTCAACATTAACTTAAATTACACTTATGGGAGAGGATGCTTGAAAAAACTGCAAAAAGTTTTGTTGTATTTTGCCAGCCATTAAGAAAGAAACAGTCTTAACAGAGGTATAAAAAATAATGAAAGAGAACAAAATAATGAAACAAACAAAAAAATTACAGTATTATCTTTTTTTTAATCTAAAAATTATTGCTAGGGGCCAGGGGATGATTGACAATCAGCCTTGTAGATACATTCTGCTTGAGCACAGCCACCTATTGGGCAGTGTCATTTCCCTCCTCTGTCTAAACTCTGACACTTTGGTCCCATCCTGGTGACCCCAGTACCAAAAAATTGTCCATTGAGCACCCTAAGCACATAGAAGATCCAACAAGGACTAATGGAGCAAAGTCTTAGTGTGTTTAAGGTGCCCATTAACCTCAAATAAACTTCTCAATTATAATAATACATATATATATTATATTTACAAACCCTGTTTTTAACATTGAACCAACCAACTTATAATATATTGTTTGTTATTTTTGCTTTCTATAGGGAATATGTATTTCCCTCTATACTAAAAAGGATTAAAACCTGATTTTTTTACTAAAACTTAAACATTAACAGTAATCTTTCCAACAGCACCTCCACATTTCTTTTCTTTCCAATATTATAGCTAAGATTAATGTAAAATATTTAGACAAAATAGATTAGGGACAATCATATAAGAGAAACTCCTTTAACCTCCATAGGTGTCAATGGGGACATTTTTCACAGGAAATTTCTGATTAAAGTTTTCTATGGGGAGAATGTGATAGAATAGTCACTTCCTTCAAAGGTTCTCCAAACCTCTACAACCTTTCCATATTTCACAATATCATAAATAGAAATGCATTCCCAATTTTTTTTCATAATTTTTACGGAACTAGTCTTTGACATTTTGATTATTTTTGATTTGAATAGTTGCACACAAATATTTTTGTTCAGCCATTTCTGGCTTGGAACACTTTGTTCCTACTTGTTGAATCAAACTGAAATCTAGCTTAATTCTGGTGGTTGAGCTCTGTGTTTCCAAAGACTGCCATACTGAAGCTTGTGGGCTGGGCACTCCTGCTCAGCAGTACTGCCCTTGCATGCTACACCAATCTGCAAGATACAGTGAATGACACAATCTAAGAAGAAGGGGACTCAACTAGTTAGAAAGAAGTGCAGAAACTAAGAGTTCCAAGAGTGACATTGTTAGAATTTACAAATATTAATGCCAAGCCAATTATGTTTAAGTGAAAATGCATCAAAACTATAAATGTTTGATTCATCTCAGTAAAGAGGAACAAGAATATAAGAAAATGTGTCTTCAAATGAAAGAGATATAAGATATAGCAGAAAGACAGGAAGCCTTTTGGTCAGTGGACAAAATATATCAATGAGGATGTTAGCTATTATTCCTGGGTCACAATAAATTGTTGGTTAGCATTCTGTTTTTCCTCTCATATTTTTATTTCCTCGCATTTTATATCAGCATTCTGCATGAAACTGACCTCTGCTTACCTCTGGGAAAGCTGTTATGTAGCATTAAAGATTTGGTATGTTCTTTGGCATAGCCCCTGTCAAAACATGGTGTAAACCTTGTACTGTCTCAGAAGTAGTTTCACACCTGTAAAATTCCATTCCACGTTGCTTCCTTACTGCATCAGGCTCATGACTTCTACTGCCATTCATTATGCTGCATTCCTCAGGCTAGATCTGCCATCCAGCACTTCAGGGACACTGAAGATTGACTCTGTCCATTCCTCACTCTCCCTTTCCTACATATTTTGCTGAAAGATGAGTGGCCATGCAACTTGCACCCACTACAGCACCATACGATGTTTGCGGAGGGCCACATAAGATACCATACTTTTCTTCTTCTACCTGTGTAAGCTCACTGTCTGAACTACAATATTGCTTCAAAGATGCTGGAATAACTTGCAATAGTCTTGACTCTCAGCTGCTCTAAAACAGGCCCTTGAACTCTTGGGGGATTTACAAGATGGCCAGATGTTCTCTGTCCAAAATATGTGGTTTCAAGATAATGAATATTCATGCCTGGGCTTCTCTGCACTTTAGTGTATCAAAAAAGAATTAACCTGGCAAGACTTCCAGTTTCTGATTTGCCCATTTAGTAGTATTTTGAAATAATTTTGAAAAAGCAAATAAAAAATGCATGAAGATAGAGTTGAGGCTTTTTTGGTCGCTTGTAATGAAACCATCCTCTAGATTTGCTGAAGTCTTGTCTTCCCACATCCAAGGATGTATCATTTCATGTCTGTTTTAACACCTGATGTAGTTATTTCAGTGTCATTAATTACAACTTATCAAAGTTGTTTCTGAAGTAAAATTGTATTTTCAAGGTTGGAATGTATTTTCAACCTGTCAGCTTTGAAATTACATGGTTAAAAGAGAGTGCAACAGGAGAAAATGAATTTTCAACACTTAGAATGATGTTTGAGACACAGAGCAGAAACAAGCAAGCCTGCATTGAGGGTGATAAGCTTCCTAAATCCTGCAGGGCTTCTTGTACATCACTATCTTTTTAAAAGGTTCATTTAAGCAAGTAATTTAGGGTTGTGAGCTTTTTTCCCTCTCTCTAGATATGCAGTCTGATGAGTTTAAACAGTAGCACAGTGCTTCATGTTTTTAGCCATACCAGCTTAATCCCCTCAACTCATAAACACACGTCTAGTATTGTCTGTTTAAAAAAAAATCAGAAAGAAGAGTGACAGAAATTCTGTTCTTTTTAACCTCTCTTCGTCTCCTCATTGACCTCTATACTAGTTGGAAGATGTTTTCTTTATTAATTTGCTCTGTATAGTACTTAGCACACAGGGGCTTTGTTGCTAAATCTGGAATTCTCTCTCTGTCAGGCTGTACTTACACAGTCCTTGCTGAGAGCAACACGACATTGACGGCAGAATCACAAGGCAGGCTGGAGGCTACACCATCCAGCTGGCCCTTGGGACTATACGTAGACTGCTTTAATTAATAATTTGGGAAGGGAAATGTTGGGTACAGAGTGTCTACAGTGTCCTCCAAAGAATATTTATCTGCTCCAAGACCACACCTGGTCTCTGTGCAGCCTCTGGCTACCAGATCTATCTTGTCACTAATGATGTCAGGCAGAGGGATTAGAGCTTTTCCTGCAGGAGCCCAGGCCCCTGAGGACATCTGCAGGAAGAGCAGCCAACATCCAAGTAACATGAATGCAAACTGGATTCAGGAGGTTTTTACAAACTGTGGAGATGCTCGAGTTTTGCTTTGAAGGGTTGCCAAGAATAGTTGCCCCTAAAGGTGCATTGTCATGTGCTGTGTCAATATTGCTGTTGGTCACAAATCACATTCTTGCACTGGATGCTGGACAATCACCACTGCCTAGGCCAGTTCAAAAGAAGCTGTGTAACTGGCTTAAACCAGAACTGATAGATTCCTGCCAGAGTGGAGGATGACAATTATTAACAGCAAAGAAACAAGTGAACATGGTTAAGTGAATGCACCCAATACTAGGTGCTTAGAGTACAAGAGAAATAGTGGATTTATTATCTTGTGTACTTTGAGAAAGGATGACAGAGTCCTTGTCATGTGAAAGAGGGGTTTCCTCAAACATCTTTGGTTGGTCTGTCAATGCCCCAGGAGGGCTGTAACCTTGTGCCCAACCAGTGTGTCAGTGCCCCATTGCAGGGCCCCAGTGAACAGCCCACTGTACCCGAGAGCAGCTTGGCTGGCTTCTTCAGGGACACACCAACAGCATATCAGAGTGAAACCTTCATTGCACTTCAGAGAGAGAGAGAGAGCCCTCCTGCATCTCCCCACCTTTAGTCAGGTGTGCTCTCCACAGCCAGCAAGAGCTGGTGCCCTTGAAGGACTCACACTAAACACTTCACAAAATTACATGCTTTGTTAATTAACACACTGATAGTAGGAAATTGTGACAGGCTAAGGTTTAAAGATAGACAGTAGTAGTGATGGACTGCAAAGACAGATTTGAAGCAACATCCAGACAAATTAATCATCAACGAAATCCAGCTCAACAGAGCTATTTAGGGCAAATGGAATACAGTTCTTGAAACAGGCTTTTCTACCGGGCAGAAGCCAGGTTCCACCAATCAACTGATCCCAAATGTTACAATGAATCTTCCCTAACTTCTCACTGCCCCTAGTTACAAAGAAGTCTTCCCTAGCTTCTCCATAACCATAACTGACTTTTATATTATTTCTTTACATTTAGATAGAGTTTGAATTGCTCTGGTAATATTTACCTTTGCTACTGATTTGATCAAAAGTGTCTTGCTTTGCTCTGAAAGATATAGTCAATAAAATACCGGGTGCATGCCCAGTGGGGTGGTCATACCTGGGAGGTTGGTAACTTTGGCCTGGAGGTGTGTGTTGGTATTGCAATCAGATTATCAGGGACCAAGTTCCCCCAAGGAGAGCGATTTCACCCCAGCTGCTGGTTCAGCAGCAAGACACCTTCTCCTCTCTCCCTTGGGTGGCAGCTCCTGTGCAGTTTATTGGCTGCATGGCACCATTGGGTTCCCATCCCTGCAAGGATTTCAACAGGGTCTGGCCAAAGTGTCTCCGCTTTGCTCCACCTTCCATTTCATCCCTCTTAGCATGTGCTTAAGGTTGCAGGCTCTGTGTGTGGTGAATTATCATGAAATGGATTTCCTGCATGCCAATTTTATTCCATCCTGGAAGCAGCAACTGCATTTCACTCCATAATTTCCTCACTGTTATAACATCTCTTAGAATGTGAATATAACTTCCCAGTTTTCTCTGATTTCACCCCCAGTCATCACTACAGCCCCCCTGGACTGTTATCAAGGGTATTTTCTATTTCTCTGTAATTACATTGCTGAAGTGGCCTCCTCCTGGTGGCTCCATCACCGCTTCCCTGCTTTCTGAAGACGTCTTACTAGGCAGTCAGAAGAGTTGCAGGGATTTTGGTCTAAGGGTAGATGTTAATGGCATCATCTGGCACAGAAATTCTGCATGTAACCATCCAGTATCTCTAGAAAGAATTCCCTCTTTAATCACAGTAAAAGGTGGGAGTGAGGCAGACAAGGCTACTTTTTCGCTTTCTTGCAAATTATAACAGAGCACATTACTTAACACAGGTTGATGGTCACTGGGAAAAACCATAGTGGTATCTACAAATTACCAAGGCAAGTGCTTATTGTTGTCTTCTGAAAGTTGCATCATATAAAACTGATTTTGACTCACTACCAGTTTATATATGGGGGTTTATTTACAACTAATTGACCTTCCTTCTGTTTTGTATATTCAGCATTGGGCTTTACTTAGAACAGGACTCATTAGATGCCTTATTGTGTCAGCACCATGTAGTTGTGTAATACTTTTCTGAAAATCCTACTAGCTGTTTTTTCTATATGTGGTTTGTATAGAAAGGACAATACATGAAAATGAAATACTGCCTTGGTATTTTATATGGTGAGCTAATATTTAAATTTAATCAATCATTTTGTCATACATGAAAGAGTGATACCAAGACAATCCTTTATTCCTCAGATATTTGAAAATTTTCTTATAGCTCATCTCAGAGATCTATCACCTGTCAAAACAAAAAAAGTAATTCCTGATTTAGTACTGTGAAAGCATTAAGTTTATATGCAGAGTAAGTCCATGGGGGGAGTATTACTGACTTGGGCTTTATAAAATTATAACCCAAACTTCTGGCAAAATTACTTCTACAGGCCCAAGAAAATGGTGTAAATAGTTTCTTTTCCATCTGGCAGAATTATCCACTCATGACAATGACTGTGAAAGCTTAGAAAGTGTCACTGTGAAGTCTTTGCTAATGCCATGTTCTCATTTGCTGCAGAAAAAAAATGCATCCTTTTGATCTTTTGGTCATTGTTGCACAATGTTTATTTTGAGTAGTTTATTCATTGTCAGAAAAGACATTTTAGGGGATGCTCATGATCCTTTAGAGGATGTCAGAACTCTAAGCAGATTTAGGTTCCTAAAATCACACTACCTTTGAATGCCTGCATCAGAAAAGTCCCTACATGCTTTGTCCAGTCCAGTCCATTGTACCAGATGTTTTAATGTAGCTTTTGCTGTGGCAAGAGGTGAGAGAGAACAGCTCTTCCTAGGGAAGACCTGAGCCACATCAGCTGCTGTCTTCTGCTGTCACCTGCAATGCACCCAGGACTGTAGCCTCACAATATTCTGCTTTCTCATCACTATGCTGAGCACCCCACATTTCACCTTAAATATCTTTACAAGGTCCACAAGCATTCTCAAAACAGAGTCCCTATACTCATGAAAATTATTATCACTTCTGGAGTACAAAATTTTGCCTTTGGGTAAAGTGTAAATGGGTATGCCTGAACATGAGTCTCACTTCAAGTTTTTGATGCTATCAGACACAAGATGCTACTAACTTGAAAAAAGCAAGCTGGCAGGAAAAGACTGGAGGCATATGGGGCTTAGCCTCTCATGTGTCATGCATAAATCCCAGGGATTAGTGTAAGAGAGCTAGTCCTTCCTAAAAACATTGGGGTATGTGTGTTTGTAGCAAAATGTGATAATGTACTTCTCTGTTTCATAGGAAGTGTTAAGACTTAATTAAATTATATTGATACTCATGAAGACAATAGATGTCTATTATATTTTATCCACAGTTTCTATAACCATTTCGTTAGAAACAAGAGGAAATATTTTTCATTACTCTCCATTTTTCATTACTGTCCTTTTTTCCTTTGCCAGATGAGCCTTGTAAGCCACTATTGCTAAGTGGTACTATTTTAAGATACATGCATCATGGTTGAAAAATTTAATACAACATTTAGATTCAGATTTTTCATGAGAAGAACAAACCATCCTTCATGCACATTGAGTGACAACTTGTAAAAGTGTATTATAAATTCACCTTGACTAATGCAAAAATCTGTGAATATGATCAAACAGAAATTTGATCTCTCCACAGAAAAAAAAATTGTAGTTTAGAGAAGTTAGAAGAATTAATTTTAAAAAATAGTGACTTATCAAAAATCTATTAAAATATTAAAATATTCCCAAAAATGGCATGTGTAAAAGTGTTGAGTATATCCAGGACTGATATTTATTGCCAAATTGTAGGAAAGGACACAGACATTCAATTACCTGCCACAAAATTCTATCCTGCTAAGGCAGAGACTAGTTCTATAGTACTGACATTTTTTAGGTCTTTAAGACTATACCTATGACTAAATGCAACAGGATGCAGAAGCACTTAGTTATACTGAAAAATCTTTTGAATTTTGTTTTTAAAAAAGGAAGTATTTAATTCAACAACAATAGATGAAAATTGCAGTTGTGTTTTTATCATTGACAATATTTAGGAGCTTCTTGACAAGTCATGAATTCACTTATGCTGCATAACCTCATCAAGCAATTAACCTGAAAATTCATGTCATGATATGGTTGATTTTGTTTCCATGTGACACTTAGACATATTATTTCCATATGTAAAACCTACTAAAGGATAAGGCATAGAATAACAATTCCTTTGGGAGCCAGAAGACAATATATAAAAAACTATCAGCACACACAAGATACCTGAGTCTTATGTCATAGCATTATCTCAAGCAGCTATGTCTTTACTAGATGACAGCTTCTTCACAGCTGTCTGATTGAGCTGTTGGCCCAGAACTCAGGTAGATAAACCTGTCTGTCATTCAGACAGTGTTTCATCCCACATGGCTCTCCAAACTTTCAGTTCCTTCTTTCCTGTGTTCCAAATGTGACACCAAATGCTGAAAGGGTCTGTGGTGATATGTCACCCAGGGTCACCTGCTCCTTGTGTGTTCCCCTCTTAAGCCCTTATCACAAAGGTTGCTTGAACCAGCCTCATACCTTACATACACAGGGAAAAAAACATATCTGCAAAAGTCATCATGCCATTGTCTAAATAGGGTTAGTAATAGACAGGATCAAATTTTAGACAGATTCCCTACTGTTGGTGCACAGATTGACATTTTTTGTATCTCCTGCAAACACTCACTCCTGGGATTCATGCACATTCCTGCAAAAGATCAGTACAGTTGGCTTACTTTATAAAATACTCTGCTCTTTTCAGGAATTTAAATCCTGAATTTTTTGATCTGGTAGTGTCAGAGTGTATTAATGGGAAGGTGATGAGACAGGACTGTTTCCTCTGTGCCTGCTCTCGTGGTGCATAAGCTCATCAGCTCTTGGCAGACGTGCCCATGCCCTGCTGACAGTGCACTCGCTGCCTTTGCTGTGATCTTGGCTGGAGCTCCTGCAGACACCCACATGTCTTGGGCTGCTGCCATATGCTGCTCCTTTGTGTGGATGTTGGATGATGGGGTGAAGAAATGTTCAGCCCTATTTAGCAGTGTCAGGCCTTACAAGCCTTTGGTTTTGGCCCACTACCTGCTTGGTGCCCCCTTGGTTTCCTCTACATGTCACATGATGGTCCAGCTCCCTCTTTGGCTTTTTGCTCAACAAATTTTTTCCAACACAGGGATTTGTGGAAAGCTATTTTACATAGATTGTTAAATTTAAAAGCTTTCAATTGTTTTCAAGAATACAAAAATGTTGGTGAAGGAAGTGAAAAATAGTACTTAACAGAAAATTCCGTCACATCAGATAGAATGAAAAATAGTGGCCATTGCTGACAAATGCCTGTAAAGTTAATTACTCATCAAAGCAATTCATCTGAGTTAAGCAGATGAACAAACTGAGCTTACCTAGAATCATAATTTTAGAAACACAGAACGCTGCTTCAGAAGAACATAAATAACATTTCATATTACCCAGAAAGTTTAATATCCTGCCAGTTTTTTATTAATATGAAGGTGCTGTGTTTATTAATAATGAGGTTTGGGTGAATTCCACATCAAATTCAAGTAGCTGAAAGGCCCTCACAAGGTAAATTAGAATGAGTTAATTATGTTGACTATATTGACTGAAAAAAGTCAGTGGTCTTTTAGCACCAACAGGTTTCACAAATAGTCCAGAATGACCTTACAGTATATTTCTCTAAAAATAGGAAATGATCTCTGTATGGCTTAAGGTTAAATGACAAATCCTTGTAAACAGTCTGTCGCACTCACCTGGCAATACATTTTCCTAGATGTGATCTTGGACCCCAGAGGATTTTCCCAAAAGAAATTTACAACATTTGAATAAAAAGTTTTCTTTCTAACTGCTTCTTTCAAGCAAAAAAATCTTTATCAGAAAATTTCTGTTTATTTATATTTTACAGTAAAAATTTATAAAAATTCAGAAATAAAGGCAGAAGAATATGGAGGATAGTATCATAAGAGAAACCTATTTTCATTTGAGAGAAGACAGAATTATTCTGAAATGCTGAAGTTTTAAAGTCTTGCTTAATACGATCATATATATTTGTATGTATATGTGGTATGTATGTATGTGTATCCATGAAACTTAAATTTCTCTTCTCTAAAGTTTGCATCAAGCTGTCATCTTTTCTGTCTGAGAATAGCCATTGCAAAGAGACTTCTAAACACTAAATCAGTATTAATTATTTATTTGTTTAGGGATTGTATAACTATGTAGGTGAATCAGAGTTTGAAAGCAATAGCTGGAGTTCACAAGCAATTTTAAAGCAAAATATTCAGAAATAGTGTGTGAACATAGCAAGTTCTTTCTCATTTTGCTTTTTCATCAAATAGCCACTGCACACTATAAAATACACTACATATAAATCAACTATTATCAGAATATCTTGGTTGTAGGATTTTATTCTGTGTCCTACTATGAAGATTAAATACTGGTAGTATAAAATGTAGACATTCTGCTTTTTTCTTTTAATCCCAAACTCATCAAACATTTACTGGGAACAATATTGTCTTAAGAGAAGGTAAGTCATCCCTAATGTGAAATGAGAGTACTTAGGTGTATGTCAGCATCCAGGCTGAAGAGGAATAAAAACAACAGCTTAGAATGGCAGATAATAGGAGAAATGAAGAAAAAACAAGATATTATGCCTAAGAACTTATTTCCCAGGGATGGGAGGAAGCAGTAAGAATATACATCTTTAAGAGATATTTTAAAATCACCAGAGGAATGTGGACAGAAATCAGAAACAGCAAAAGCTGTTTTTACCATTCTGTGCTTCAAAAAAAGCAACTTATTTTATGATAAATTTCTTTAATATTTCTGTTTGCTTCACAACATGCAGCTGTTTAATGAGGGATAACTTCCATAATAGTCATTATTGAAATGGAGTCATCAGCCCACAAAAAATGCTGCAGAAAAGAAAAATAAAGTCACAGAAAGATGAAAAACATACACGTTTTGTGAAACAAGAATATTTTTTAAAAATCAAAAAGGAAATTTGTATGTAGGAGATAACATTATGTGTCATGCTGCCCTTTTCCGTTCTTTTTTTTATTTATGTATTTATTTATAATTGTCTCATTTAAATTAGTATTAAACCAAAGGGCAAAAAGCAAATAGACACATGGGCTTTCAGAAACCCATGTGTTCTTAGAATTATCTTGGAAACTGTAGGAACTGCTGCAATTGTTAATTTCTTGAAATCCATTAGCAGAAAATGTGAAGTCAGGTCCTCACATATGTAGCCTGGCATTGTTTCCATTGACTTTTTGTCTTTGTTCCATGAGCAAACTGAACAATGACCTGCAATGAATCCTCAGGAGATGAGTCGTTGAGTATTCTTTCGTGGTAAAATGCATAATTATTTCATATCTTCCCACCAAACTCTTCTTTACTTATGTGTATTGTGGTGTTATGAAAGTGCACTTGTCTGTGGCAGCTAGTTGGAAGGAATTCAGATATCTAAGGAAAATGCACCTTCCCTTTGTGTGAATCTTCCCTTCTTTCTTGTGGCAGGAAAAAGCGTATCTTCAATAAATGTGACTGTGAATGAATAATTGAATTTTATTCCTTTTATTCTGCTCATTCTTCAAGGTTTTTTTTTTCCTGTGAGATAAAAAATTGCATTCAGATTCATATTTTTTTAAAATAAAAGATAACTTGGGCAATAGTGGCAAATGTGCGTAAGTGGGCAGATTGTAATGCATAGATAATAAATATCATAAGGCAGATAGAATGGGTATTGTTGTTCTTTTTCTTTTTCCTAAAATAACATATATTGAACTTATGCTTTCATTTCAAATGTACTTTTCTTACAGGGAATGAATTTTAAAAATATAATCTATATGACTACCTGGCTCTATTTTATTGTAATTACCCAATCCATTAACAAGATTTCAAGATTCTCTCACAAATGTGTTAGCAATATTTAATTGTTTGAACAGTGCAGGATTTTCTTTTAAAAGAAACCAAACAAAGAGGTGGGGAAGGAGTTAAGAATTAGTATTGACAGGAGTCTTTTGTCTTTTCTGCATTATTTACCTGTGATTTTTCATCTCTAGTAACAAAGATGCAACATTACCATGGAGACCGAATATCTTTGCTATTAATCTGCTCTCCTCATAAATTTAGACTTTATCCATTTTGCCCACTAAAGAGTAAAGCTGAGAAGCAAAGATAGTGCAGAGTGAATCAAAGAAATAATGGGAAAAAATTTTATTCTTTCTTTCCTGAGGTATCCCTTGAAGTGTGCATGTTCATTGTAAAACAAGATAAATCAGGAAAAAAAGGGAAAGTAAAAACCTAGCCTCAGGCAGCCTTATGATTTATATAGGTTTTACGTATGGCTATATTTTGTTCTGCTCAATGAATGACAAAAAGGGTTCAAAGCACTTGGAATCTGAGTTGGTTGTTCTTAGTGTGGTTGTTCCCCACTGCCGTTCCCCACTCAAGGGAAAAGAGCAAAGGTTGGACATCTGGAGATATAACTGAGTGTAAGAGGCAGTGAAAGCTAATCTGAAGAGAGATTTGAACAAGATTATTCCAAAAAGTGCTCAATACTACTTTTTCTATAAGCAATTCTGGCACAAAGGCAAGGAAGAAGTCTTTCTCATTGCACCCAGAGATATCACAGCCTCTTTGATCATTGCTATGCCAATGCACAAAATTCGGAAGCAAAATTTAGGACTGACAGCTACACAGTTTAACATCCAGGCTATATTTGACTGCTGCTGTTTGAATAGTGGTATCTGAAAGTGGGCTTTTCCTTTCGGAATGAAGGATCTGATGGGGAAAATAGGAGAACTTTTAAAATATAGAAACCAAGTTGCCATCACATTCTCTCAGTCCTTGTATTTAGGTAGTTAAGAAAAATATCAGCTCAGTAAAGTTCATTAAAATACAGGCAGCAGGGAAGGACTACAGAAGTGATGAGGTCTCATATTCTGTACTTCAGAAGGTTTGCAGTTGTGCCTGTAGCTGCCTATGTTTCATTAGTACAGCAGACAAAAGAGTTGGCAAGAGATTCCTTTCTTCATCTAAAGAAAAGGTTATATAAAGACTTCAGACTTTGAGGGCTTTTTTCAAGAAACAACTATGAAGTTTAAAATATCAAGCTACAGTCTAACTCATTTTCCTGCTGTTTATTTTACAGCTACCTGATGAGGCATTTTACCCCCGCAACTTTCATCCAGCTCCTTCCAAACAGGGTGTCTTGGCAAACTACTGCAAGAGGACCAGTGTGAAGTAGTCCACATTGTCCAGGAAAAGCTGTAACAGAATAATAACTGGTGTGACTGCTTCTGTTTAGGTACCCATGGAAAAAACTATTAATTCTACTTCTGACTAGAAAAAGGCACAGGAAGTCTTCGCCTTTCATGTTTCTTTTTGACTTCTGAATCTGGTCTTAGAAGCTAGCAGTCTGGCAGGGTTGGGTTCAATAAGAATCTTTGCCAGTGAGCCTGTTTTCCACCAACTGAGAGCTGTTTGTGGGGGAAAAGAATGTAATTCAAGGCAAGAGGATCCTGAGCAAGAGTTGAGTCTATCAAGTCAGTCCCAAGCAAAGTAAGCTTCAAGCAGGAACACTAAACTTCTTATATCCTGGTATATTCAAATCAGAAAGAAACACAGGTACTTCTATAACTCAGAATAGCAGTATGAAGGAAAACCCCCATCACTCTATATCTCGATTTAACTTGGAAGATAGTGTCATCTTAGAAAGTCAGATAAAAAGCGATCAATAAACACGTGATAAAACTAAGACACAAAAATTGTGGTCAGAAAGAAGACAAACAGCCTGTAATACTACATATGTCATTTGTCATTGGTGTCATTATGTCATATGACACCAGTCATTTCATGCCAGGTAAATTTTGCATCTGTACATGGACTAATCTATCTCCAAAGGTGAATTAGCTCCTCTTTTTGTGTGTCGTAGATGGAGATGATCAGCAGGATTAAGTGGCACAGAAGAAGACAAGAAGACACAAGGAACAACTGGTTGGGATTTGGTTTTTTTTAGGAGTAATTGATATGAGGATATAGACTACAGCAATAGATTCTTTCAAAGAAAAAAAAATTATAGTGCGCATATATAAAGAAATAATGATTTTAATAATTTTATGCACCTTCTTAAAAGAGAGTTGGAGAACTGTCCATCATGAGGAATAGGACAGAGAAGAACAGAGTGGAATAGAACAGAAATGGTTGGCAAGTTCTTCTTCTGCAATAAGAATCTCAAAAATATCTACATTAGCACATTAGCCTGCTGCTTCTCTGATGTTTGAGGGTTTAAATCAGTTAGAGAAATAAAAAGGCTTGTGAACTTTTTTTCAGCTGTAAATAGGAAGAAAAAGAGTCAAGAAATATTGAAGAAAGATTGGGTTGCTGACTAGATTAGAAAAGGAAAGCATAAAACTCGATAGTGGTTTAGACTGATAAAACGGAAATAAAGGTGGAATATATAACCTCAGATGATATTTATTTGTCTATCTACCTATCAATCTACCTACCTGTATCTATCCATCCACGTACATGTACGTATAGATACCTACTATGTGTTTTCAGTTGAGAGAGCGAACTGTTGAGTAGCTCTGTTTGTTGAGAAGTAGCTGTTCAGACATTAATTGTATCTTAAATTTCTACAGTGTCCCAAGTTCGAAGTAAAATTTCCTTCATCTATTATAACTTAAAAATTAGAAGCTTGCACTGTTATGAAAACTAATTTACAAAGCTCAGAGTTCTTAAAAAAGTTCTTTAATATCTTTGTCTATAAGGAAGGGAAGCTGAAACAAAGACTGGAAGGTGAATATGCCCAGGCTTTCGTTTCTGTGAGATGATCTTTAATGATATCTTATCCAAGACATTTTTGTTGTGTGGATGTTGCAAATCTTTGCACTATCAGGTCACAATGATTTTCACTTACCTGTCTTGCAGTGAATATGCTTGATATATTCAAATGTCTCCTAGTTTGCAGACACAGACCTGAGACGGCTTTTTTTTGTTTTGTTTTAAATGAAATGTTGCTATCTCTAAATTGAAATATCAGCCAGGTATATTTGTAGTGCAACCAGTCTCATGGAGAATGAAAATGAGACATTTAACATCTTTATGTGACCAGATGCTAATAAACTAATAAATGTTCAAATTGACCTTGATTAAAAGATCACCGTGGCAATTTCAGCATCTGATTAGGATATCAATACTCAGGGAAGTATAAAAAAACAAAGTAGGGATGTTGCTGAGGTAGTGTATGAACTTAGCTTTAAAAAGCCCAGAAGACATAGGAGATCAAACCAGAGCAAATGTAGATAGTGGTGCTGAGAGGCTTGGCACACTGCAAATGTTAACAAAACCCCACAGTGCGCACTTCAGAGCCCCAAGATCCCTGTCCTGTGTGCACAACACCCACGACACCTGCACACCTTGTGGTGAGAACCATACTGCCTGGGGGGCAACAAGCTGCTCTTGTGTGGGTGGCACTGCAACACCTGCTGTTTCTGTTTCTGTTAACTTTTTATAGAGAAGGTCTCAATCCCTTCCTACTGTCTTTGTTGCTTTGGCAGGCTGCACTTCAAACAATTTCTTCCTTTTTGATTACTACAGCGCACTCCTCTGCCTGAGGAGTTCTGAAAAAATGGGGGCCAAACCTTTGTATTAAGCTCTTTTCTTTCCATGTAGCTCCTGGCTAATCACAGCACAGTAGGGCTCAGTGCTGCCACACAAATGCTGCACCTTGAGAAAATCACTGTATCTGTACTGGAACCACAGCTGCTGACCCTGAATCCTTAAGCACCATTTTAAATGGACTTATTTACTGTTGTAGTGTATTTTCAGTGCTCCTGATTTGCTCTTGGGTCCAAGATGCCCCATTATTAATATTGACTGTAACAGTTCTACATCCACTTCTGACCTGAAATAAACAATTAACAAAAAAAAATCTGCTGCAGAATGAAGGGCAGTATTTTCCTGGGTCTATTGTATTACAGCAGGTGTTGATGTATATCAGTTCATGTATTAATGTAAACCCAGTCCAGCTATGCTGATGATCCTAGAGAAAGATGGTAAGAGGATATATATCCTCTGCCTTGAATGAGCCTCTAATAGAGGAAACACCAAGGTACAGATAAAAAATTTATTAAAGGCAAGAGAGCTGTACTGGGATCCATTAACAGCAAAGATCCTTACAGGTGTCTTAGGATGTGGCAGGTCACCCAAGCCATGCATGCTAAACTGGGGAATCATGCTTTGCTGTGATAGGAACAGCTGTCAAATGTGAGGCAAACTGAACGACAACCTGCAGTGGAACCAGACACTAGAGTTTATTTAGGAACCAAAACCATTTAAGAATGTACTCTACTTTCTTATGTTATACATTCACTTGTTTCCCTCATAGTGTCAGGTCCACTACTTCTTGGCTTTCCAGTAGGGAGATCACAGCTGGTCTGGGAAGGCTGGCCACAAAGCCATTTTGTTTTCTGTGGTGCCACTATTCAGAGTTCCCAGTCTCAGCTGTTACTGGGCCAAGGTCCCTGAGAATCATACAGCATTTATCTCTGTACAATTCTCTAATCTCCAGCCTTCTGGAATCAGGACATCTCCTGACTTCCAAGGTCTTCCCTCCAGATAGCATTTTCTTTCCAGATTCCCTTCTTATTTCTGAAATCTTTTCTTCTTTCCATGAACACTTTTTTTTAGCCCTTTCTTTTCAAATCTCCATTTTCCAAATCTAAATAGTCTGTGCGCAGAAGAACAATGGGCAATCAGTGTCCTAACTGGTATTTCTGGCTGATGTTACTTTATACATTGGAAGATTGGTCAGAGCATTATCAAAATTTACCACCTCTCCCCACAAAAGTTCAATTCTGGACATTCAGTATCTTCTCACATTTATCTGTCACCTATTAAAACAGCTAGAAGTAAATGACTATATTCCTTTCAGCTACTTTTTTACCTATCATGCTATGAGGTCTCTCCTCCCAGTGAGAGCTCCAACAGCAGTCTCCACAGCCTCTCCTAGAGACCTATATCCAATCCAGTCCTGTTATTCACCGGTGGAGCCCAGATGATCTCTTCTTTTCAGATGTGTAGAATTCATGAGTGGGGTTCAGTCTGAGATTAAGACTAAACGTACCTAGCATAAGCTAGATGTGCTGTTACAGGCAAGGGAGATCAATATGGGCATTTGATACGGCAGATGGAGTAAAAAAAATCATTCAATCAACAATCAGACATCTATTTTAAGGCAGGCTGAATTGCTTTCTACAAATCTATTCACTGTACTAATTTTTTTAACTATCCCACTGAGAACTGCTGGTAAGATTTTTTAATCCATGGTAATACCATTTTTTTTCCATGGCAATACCACTGACATGGTCCTTTACTCACAGCATCTCAACTCTCCTTTGGAGCTAACTATCAATAAATTCATTGTCACTTCCACTAATGGAAAATGAACTCATATTCCTGCTCTAACCTCAGCATTTCTGTGTATCCAAACACCTTATTCTTTCTACTGCTTTGCTCCTTAAGTGTATTCCTTCCCCTTCCTCAGTTCTCTGTAGCACTTTTCCCAATGCAGCAAGAGTATTTTCTGCTAAACTGAACTCCAACAAAATGTATGTGGTAAATTGGTATAAGAGATGGACTCTTTACCTTCTGATCAAAGGAAAGGAGAATGCACATGGAAAATGCTGTATCTATCTTGGTACACTCAGAAGCTCTGTAGGACAGAACCACTAAATAACTCCATCTATGGTGGCTAAATTAGGTAGGAATAAAATATAATCCATGGTGTTCATAAGAAAGCCCTGAGAAAGTAATCTTGCAGTCCCAGGGGCAATGCAGTTGCACTACATTCTTGGACAGTTGTAATTGCAAAAATCCCCTGAATAAATATGACCAGGCAGTATAGATCATGAAAAGCCAGTTGTGGATGACTGATGTTTTACCCAAGAAAACCATTCCATTCGTGTTGCTGCTCTGCTCTGCATCTCACCCTAAATTAGTAAGAGCAGCTGCACTAACCATATCATGAGTGTTCACTATTCTAGTCAGCAGTCTGCAAGTATAAAATCCTACTTCCTTTCTATCTCCAAGAGATGATAATCTAAATCCCTGGCCTAAGACTTCTCCTCTCAGCCAAGGTTATCTCAATTTCTTGACTATTCCTGATTTTTCCTTTATATCTTCACTGGAAATCTGAGCTATCTTTCAAAATATTGTGTCTCTTTTCATCCTCATCAAGATCTGTTCTCATTTCTTAATCTAGTCCTTCTATACTTGCCCTGTATTTTCTTATAATCCAAAAATAATTTATTAGCATCAATTATACTTCTTTTTCCAGGTGCCTACCTTATGACCATCACTGCAGTAGGTAAGAAAGCTCAATGTAAGCTGTACTCTGGTAGTGTCTAATGAGTAATTTCCTTCTAGCAAAGTCAACTAAAGAATGTTACTAATAAGTGTCAGTTTTGTACCTGACCATTTGGGAGCACTGCAGTTGGGATGTTCAATAACATATCTGGATGTAGAACATTAACATCACAAACTTAGTCATCTCATCAGAATTAGGTGGCAGTATATTTATGCAATTTCTATAAATTCAAGAAATATTTTACCGGTTTTTGACTGTGGTGGAAATAATAATTGGCACAGTGTGACAATTAAACTAGGGATAATAGAATCACACTCTTAAAAATGTAAGTAAACACTGCATTTTTCAGTGGATACATATTTCTGTGTTTATATAAAGATTATTTACTTACTCAATCATATTTCAATAGTATGTTGTTATCCTTTTCATAAGCTCCTGAGTTACTGTTGGATGGATTGTGAATCCTTTATTCAAGCTGACATCCTTAAACTTTGGTGAGACATCTTTTAAACTATTACTTTATGTTAGACCTTGTTTGTACATATACAAGTGCCTATGCTAGACTATTCTTTACTTCTATACATACTATTGGACACATTCAGATTATGTTCAAATGTGGCATTGTCCTACAAGTGTCTTTAACTCTGTAACTATATTTTAAACCATCAGTGTTTCTTTGTGCATATATTTATTATTCACTTATTTTATGCATAAAGGGGAGGTCTACTAAGACTTTTTACCCCAGTAAACTCCTATTTGACATACAAAAGATGCTTTGTAAGCTGCAAATGAGTGATGGCATATTAGAGTGGTTTAAGCAATATTACTTGCTTCATGTACCAGATGTATATTTAATTTTGCTTATAAACACACAAGAGGTAAAATCTAATGTGACTAATATCCAACAGTTCTCTGTACAATGTAAAGTGAAGTTCTAACCCTCCAGAGCTTTGTCCCTCCAAAAACCTACCTTGGAACTTAAATGCATATTGCCTTAATATTTAATTCTTGTTTGTGTTAATAAGCAGCTACACAGGCAAATTCACAGAAGTTGTGGTATGGACAATGCTTCTCATAGAACAAAGTTCATCTGCATCTGGTATCGTGTGGACTGCAAATGACATCTTGGAATCTACAAGCACAGAGGACCCTGTATCATTGCCTCTTGTTCCTATTCTTTTCTATATTAATGATATATTCGCAAACTTAGTGAATCTGTATCCTTTCGGTTTTGCATGTCTGTGTAAAACTACAAAAATATGTTCCACGTCTCACTTTTAGTGGCAGCACTACATTGGTATCTGTCTGAATCCCCATCTCAAATCAGCGTGAGTGCAAAGAATCCTAAAACTTTCTAAAGGCATGAAAGTAACAGAAATTATTGTGGTAAGATGGTCACAGTGATGAATACTTTTTTAATGACTGACCTTTTAGTAATGACTCAAACAACATACCCTGTGATTAACCTTCTTGGTGCTTGCCTGAAAGAGAAATATTAACTTCCCTTCTTAGTTCAACACAAGTCTTTTTTCTTTCACTATTATTCAAGATGTCCTCTGCTCCTCTTAATTCATAGCGAATATCTCTGGATACACATACATAAATAAATACTGGGTATAATAAACAAATTATTAATTTATAAATAAATATCAGGTTAGTGCTGGGCCTCCTTTGATCAAAGCATGTGAAATGCCTTTTCCTGCCCATGCTCTCATCCTGTTTTCTGCTCAATATTCTTAGAATTACTGAGGATGTGACAGCTGAAACAAAATGGACCAAATGGAAAATATTCCTGTTAATAGCATGTGAATTCTGGATACAAGCATACATTGTGTGTTTGCTTTCTGTTTCTATTGGCAATACTGCCAGGCTTGGGCACATTCAAAAACATGCTTACTCTCCTCTTTGCTTTCTGAAGACACTGCAATATTTTTTTAAATGTTCATAAGAATTTCAAAAGCCATCTTAAACACATGGAGGCAGGAATGAGGAATCAATGTCAAACAGCTCATTACAAGTACAGGCACTTTCTTTGAATTGGATTGGATCCTACATGGAGGCGTCAATTTCAGCTATATTTAATTTTTTCCCACAGCAAACTTCACATTTGCAAGTATTTTCTTCCAAAAGAAATTAGATTACATTCTATTTAAATGTAAACTTGTAAACTATGCATATATTTAAGGCTATATTGGCAATCACTTATTTAAATAGACCTATTGATTTCCTTTTCACAACAGTGAAACTACCATATCAATGATCAACTCTTTAGTATTCTCTTAATGACCTGGATTTTTAGTCATACATTTTTTAAAAAGACTTATTAACCAAATTTCTCTCCCTTTCTACTCTACAGTACCTAATCTGGATTTTTTTAATTGCTAAAACTTTTCAGGGTATTAACCCACAATTTAAAACAACATTTTCAAGATATTCATAAGGGAGTGGCAGGGGAAGAGAGAACGGATTTATGTTTAGGTTCATGACAAATAACTTCCTGGTTTTATTGAAATGTTCAGAAGACTGGCCTTTAGAAAGATGGAAAAGATTTAAAAAGTGAAAAAAATTAGTTCAGGGTCACCTTATCAAAATTAACCTTGAAATAGCTGTACTGCATGCATACAAATGATTTGTACATATAATGACGTTTCAGCAGAAAATTTAGGGTTAAGACATCCAGGTGTAATAAAGATAGTCCTCCATTTAAAACAATATAAATCACTTTTCAGAAGTATCAAGCAAAATATTTATGCAGCATGATTTTAAGAGAAAAGGAGAATGCAAATGCATTATTGAGATTAGCAGAGATACAATCAATCTGGCAAATCAGTAGGAGACCTAAGAAAAATTCTGTTCTATTTATAGCAAGGGCTCCAGAGCAAGCTCTGCTCTTTTATATGAAGCAGCAAAATTACAACTGCAGAACAAGCACTTTGTGGATCTACAGCACTTGGCAGGAGATAGAAACTGGTTCAAGGCCAAAGAAATAACACCAAAGGTGCTGCTGTTGGGAAAAAAGGGGAAAAAGCAAAAGGCAATAATTTACAAAAAGTGGAAAAGCATGGGTAGCCTCTGAAATCTAATTTTACCCAAAGCATAGAGAAGGAAGTTGTGATGGAGATGAAGTTAAAATGGGCAGGCATGGGACTGTTTTGCAGGTAAAGCAACAGAAAACCAAAGAGACATGCAGCATATTCTCGGCAGCAAGTAAATAAAAACCTCATGGGCAAGTAGTCACAGTATTTTCCATCAGCAGTGAATTGCTGATACTCTGTATAGAGATGAGGAATGCTAATCTACAGAATTCTGGTTTCCAGGTGCTGTTTTGCCTGAAATAATGTGCTAATGAAATGGGAGGCTGTTGGCTGAGCTGAAAGCAGGTCTGAAACTGTAGAGGTCACAGCCGACAAGCATACAGAAAAGGTTATTCCTGATTCCACTAGACCTCACAGCTTAAGAGTGGGACAGAAGTAGCACAAAAGAACTACATTAACATGGTACCATCCCAGGTCCTGATAATAAATGTTTCCAGTGCAGAAGCCATATAAACCTGTCCTCTATCCTTCCCAAATGGGGTTAAGAGATACATTAAAAATTTATTTCTTTCCACGAATCTAGAAATGCAGCTCAGATATGAGTGCTCATACTCTCGTTTTCACTGCCTCTTTGAGGTGGGCTCCAAATACAGAGTGCATAGGTTAAAACTGCAAGGTAAAGAGATGTTCTGTTAGGATATCCAATTCAGCATTGTGGAATACTAAAGGTATCAATGCATTAGGTAGTATTAGTCTGAATATTTAAGGGAGCAACAACTGTTACTGCAGTGAGGATTTCTGTGACAGACCAAAAATATTGCTGATGAGACTTTTAGGTTAAAAAATTTTCACTTTTGGCCAGAAAGTTTCTTTGCAACTATAAACAGCTTCTTTTTATGGTTTTCTTTCTCATTTACTGAAAAACAAGTAGAATTCTTAGGAACATGGTTTTATATTTGGGTTTCCTAAGATGCAAAAATAGAATTTCTAAATTCCAGTGAACTACGCCCAGAAAGAGTTATTTTTTGTCTGTCAGCCCAGCAAAACTTGTGGCTGATCATATGATGTCTACTCCCATCAGCCAGCTGAAATATGCACAGAATTTTGCAAACTTAGCTGTCTCAAGTTGTTTCAATATACCTGGTTAATCTATCCTTAGACAGAGATTTGTGTGGCTCTGGTGCTAGAGAAAATCAGTACTATGGCTCCACCAGAAAATTCTAATCCTGACAAATCAGTTTCCATAACTCTTTTTTTTTT